>VWZI01010456.1:0-52909 GCA_013396835.1 Psilopogon haemacephalus
AGGAAAAGTTTGTTAGGTGTGGGGGTGCTGGAGCACTGGAGCAGGCTGCCCAAAGAGGTTGTGGAGTTTCCTCTGGAGAGATTCCCAACCCACCTAGCCACTGTGATCCTGGGCAAGCTGTTGTGGGTGCCCCTGCTTTACCGGGGGTTTAGACTAGACGATCTTCAGACAACCCTTCCAACCCATGCTGTGATTTTGTGATTCTGTAATAAATAGGTTCTGGAGGTTGAACTGCAAAGTGGCTTAGAAATAATTAAATAAATCTGATTTGTTGTGGATGGATTTGGGTTTGGTTCAAGCTCTGCAACAACTTATGCTTCAGATGTTCTGCAAAGTGGATTACCCAGCTTTAAGGTTGTTTTTCTATCAGGCATGTCAAATGCTAAATTAAAAACAAAACAAACCCTAGAATGTGTGGATTATATTTGTGTGCTAGGCCTTCAGGCTTGAAGAGTGTGACAGAGCATAAACTGTGAGTACAACTGGATCCCTAGTGAAGAATAAGCTCTAGAAGGAATGAAAGGCAGGGATAAGTGTGGCAATACATGTTCTGTCCTCCAAAACAGCTTAATTTAGGGGAGTGGGAATACCAAGCAGTGTGTTAGACCCTTGTGACCAGGGATATCATACTGGTCTGGCCTGGAGACCCAACAAAATGAAAGACCCAGGGTTTTATCCTACACACAGTGTCAGTAATTGCCAGGATTTAGGCTATGAGGTTAACAGATATTTGAAGACCACTTGAAATTTTCCACCAGCTACCCATACAGAAAACACTCAGAATGTTGATGAAACACAAATCCAGTCATTGATGGTGAAGACCCACCAGCACCATCATTAGATGGACAGCAAAGCTGGTGAAGAGTCTGGAAAACAGGTCTGGTGAGGAGCAACTGGGGGAACTGAGGTTGTTCAGCCTGGAGAAAAAGAGGCTAGAGGAGACCTTCTGGATCTGTACAACTGCCTGAAAGGAGACTGGAGCCAGGTGGGAGACTGTAAAATCATGTCATAGTTTCAGTTGGAAAGGCCCTCTAAGATCATCAAATCCAACCATCAACCTAAGGCTGCTATGGCCATTAAACCATGTCTCCAGTTGCCATGTCTGCATGTTTCTTGAACAGCCCCTGGGCAGCCTATTCTATGGTTGGTCTCTTCTCCCTAGTATCAGGTGGTAGAATGAGAGGAATTGGCCTGAAACTGTGCCAGGGGAGGTTCAGTTTCGACATGATGAACAATTACTTTGCTGCAAGTGGGCAGGCGTTGGAACATAATGCTAAGGGAGCTGGTGGAAACACCATCCTGGGAAGGGTTCAAGAAGCATATGGACATAACACCTGGGGACATGGTGATGTTGGGTTGACGACTCAATGCTCTTAGGGGTCTTTTTCAACCGTAACGATTCTATGACCCCCATGATGTTAGACGGTCCTACCCTCTCTGGGAGCGACGGTGCCGTCAGAGGTGGAGGCTGAGGTGCAAACCAATGGTACTGACCTCCGTCTGTGGGACCTCTCTACCTCTTCATCACCCACCGCGCAGTAAGCGCGGAGAAACCGCGGACGCCTCGCATTTCTCTTTCCTTTCTGTAATGTTTCGAGTTACGGATACTACGACGGGGGGCGCGGCCTCTCCGGCCCGGCCCGGCCCGGCTCCGCTCTCAGCTCCGCCCCACAGGGGGCCGGCGCGGCCTAGGGGCTGGCTGCGGGGCGGAGGGCAGCCCGGTGCCGCGGTAGAGGGAAGGGAAGAAGGCGGGGAGAGAGAAGGGTGCCCGTCCGCCATGTCCGCGCTGCCGGCGCGGGGGCGGCGGAGTGCCCTGCGTGCGTACGAACCGGAGGAGCCGGAGCGTGTAAGTTCCGCCGGTGCGCGGTTGCGGCAGGGGAAAGCGGCCTGTTGCGGCTTCTGGTGCGCAATTTAACGCGGTCTTGGCAGGTCCTGCAGTATTTTCCGCCTGGCCCGGAGGCCGCAGGCTCTGAGGGGATGGGGCAGCCGCTGGTCCCGGTACTGCAAGGGGCTTGCGCTGCCCTCTGGGTACGGGTCTGGCGCGGATCCACGAGGCGGCCGTTAGCCATTAGCCCCGGGGCGGTATGGCGGTGATGAGGAAGCCGGTGGCCCTGCGGCAGTGAGGCGGCCGTTAGCCGCTGGCCTCAGGGCTGTGAGGGAGCGATGAGGCAGCTGTTGGTCCTTGGTCCCGGAGCTATGAGGCTGCCGCTGGTCCCAGTGCTGTGGGAGAGAGCGGGGCCGTGAAGCGTTCCCTGACTCCCGAGCTGTGGGAGAGAGCGGGGCCGTGAAGCGTTCGCTGGCCCCTAAGCTGTGGGAGAGAGCGGGGCCGTGATGCGTTCGCTGGCCCCTAAGCTGTGGGAGAGAGCGGGGCCGCGAGGCAGCTGCTGGCTCCGTGGCTACCGGTGGCACGGCGCCGGTTCCCCCTGGTGGCGGCGAGGCGACAGTACCGAGATGAGAGCGGATGCACTGCCAGAGCGGTCGCGGTGCCAGTACGGAGGGGCGTAGCGGTGCCCCTTGGTCTCTCCTCCCCCGGTGTTAAAGAAGTGCAGGCAGCCGTTCGCGGGGGAACGATGTGTTCGGCGTTCACATGTGGGGCACCTGGAGTGGTTTTCCATTCAGCTGGGGTTCTCCACCAAGATTCATCCCTGCACTCACCACCCTGTTAGCATAGTTCTTCCTGAATGTCAGTGTTAACTTTAGAAAACGAAGAGGAGTTCCAAAACCAACTTCTCGTTTTCACACTGTCCCTTGCTAGTTCTCAGCCAGCCTTGTCCATGTTTGAGAGGAGCAAAACTTAAGTAGTTAGAAACTAATATCCTTTAGCAGAGACACACCATTTGTAGAGAAGAGAAACATCTGTTCTGTGAACTTTCTGCCTGTTTCTGATGAAGTTACATAGCAAAGAAGGAATTTATCTTTTTCCTGTTTTGGATGCTAGATGGGGGGAAATAGCTTTGTTCTGCTTCTTGAGTTGCAGTTCGCGCACTAAGGAAGGTGTTATTTGGGCTGGTCTTCCTAGTAGCAAGTGTTCAGACAAAAGGGAATGGCCTCTGGTCACCTCAGGGGAGGTTTAGGTTGGGTATGAGAAGAAAATCCTTCATTGAAAGGGTTTTCAAAGACTGGAACAGGCTGCCCAGGGAGATGGTTGAATCCCCACCTCTGGAGGTGTTTGAGAGATGCAGAGATGTGATGCTGATGGCCATGGTTTAGCACCAGACTAGGCAGAATTAGAGAATGATTCTACTTGATGATATCGGAGGTCTTCTCCAACCAAACTCACTCTGTGATTCTATGATTAACAAGCTAGTTATCTGCATTCCAGATAATATTCTTCTGAAACTCTGAGGTCAGGTTAATACAGAATTGATGTTGCTGTCTCTATAGATAGCAGAATACATGAGTAAAACTCTGTGAGGTAGTTTTGAGTGACCTTTTCTTATTACAGCTCAGAACATTTTCTACATGGAGCTGTCTACACAAGACATCAGAGGTTGTTTTTCTGGGTTTTGTTTTTTGTTGTTGTATTTTTCCCACTATAAGTAGTTGTTATCTAGACCATAACATGGCTTGATGCATTTAAGTCCCCTCTACTTTGCTTTAGTGAGGCCACATCTGGAGAATTGTGTCCAGTTCAGTTCAAAAGAGACTGGGAACTACTGGAGAGAGTACATTGGAAGCTACAAAGATGCTGAGAGGACCTTTGTGCATCTCCATAAGGAGGAAAGGTTGAGAGACCTGGGGCTGTTGAGCTTGAAGTGGAGCAGCCTGAGAGGGTTCTCAGTGCTCAGTAACAGCTAAGGAGACTGTGCAGAGCAAGAAACTGGGGCCAGACTCTTGTCAGTGGTGCCCAGGGACAGGACAAGGGGCAGTGGGCACAAACTGGAAACCAGGAGGCTCTGTCTGAAGATGAGGAAAAGTTTGTTAGGTGTGGGGGTGCTGGAGCACTGGAGCAGGTTTCCCAGAGAGGTTGTGGAGTTTCCTCTGGAGAGATTCCCAACCCACCTGGCCACTGTGATCCTGGGCAAGCTGTTGTGGGTGCCTCTGCTTTACCGGGGGACACCCACAATCTCCCTGGGCAGTGTCTCACCACCCTCACTGTACAGAATTTCTTTCTAATATGAAGCCTAATTTCTAGTCTAGTGATGTAGTGATTATTTCTTTCCTGAGGTAGAGTTTCAGAGGGTGAAGGCTTCCCTGGAGCCAGCCTCTGCTAGAAGCTTCCACAAATTGTCTTGGCATGGCTATGAGAAGTTTGTGAACTATCTGCTGAATTCCTCTCACTGATGCTAAGTATCTTAACCCCCACAAAAACACAATACCTTGAATTTATTTTTAATAAGCAAAATTTCTTCTGATGTAATTTTCTTTCCTTTTCCCCTTCATCTCCCACATCTTGCTAGTTTCTGCTCTACCTTTTAATAAAGGACGAGTTCTTCAGCAACAAAGAAGAAAATGTTTTCCCAGTGGAAGGAGCCCTATCTTTAGAGGATCTTCTCAGACTTTTTGTTATTACATTATTCACTTTCTTAGCACAATACATATTTCTCTTTTTGATTTACTTCCCATCTAAATATCCTCTCTTCCTTGATAGTCATCTCATTTCAGCTCCTTTTTTTTCCCCCTTTTTTTTTCCTCTGAGGTTCCTGTTGATCCATTTTTATTTTTGCATAACATTCACATTTAAAATTTCCTTTCTCTGCTTCAATAGTCTTGTTAGTTCTGTGGCAACACATCTTCTGCATGTGAAATTATATTCTGGTGGAAGAGATTGACTGTTGTTATTCCTTAAACAAAGTTTGGACAGAAAAAAAAAAGCACACTTCAAAAGTGTGTGTATCTCTTCAGAATTCAGACACTGAAATGTCTGTGGCAGGTTTGAAAATTCCCATTATTCTCTTAATTTGCTGTTAACAATTTCAAGGAGCCTCTGGGATTTAGCTGCTCCTCCCATTATGTGGCATAACAGTCACAGGCCAAGGAGATTCTTCTCCAAGTTTACAGTTAGTGTCTTCCACAGACTTGTAGCTTAACCTTTCCAGTTCCAGCATGGTGGGGGTTAGAAGGGATCTTCAAAGATCATCTAGTCCAACCCTTCTGCTGCATCAAAAGTGTAGCCAGCAGATCGAGAGAGGTGATTCTGTCACTCTACTCTGATGTCACCTCACCTAGAGTGCTGTATCCAGCTCCCAACACAAGAGACATGTGGACCTGTTGGAGTAGGTCCACAGAGATGGTCACAGGGCTGGAGCATCTCATACAAGGACATGCTGAGAGAGTTGGGGCTGTTCAGCCTTGAGAGAAGTCGGCTCCAAGGAGACCTTAGAGCTGCATTTCAGTATCTGAAGGGAACCTAGAGGAAGGCAGGAGAGGGACTATTTAAAAGGGCTTCTGGTGATAAGACAAGGGGCAGTGGTTTGAAACTGGAGCAGAGTAGATTTAGGTTGAACGTTAGGATGAAGTTCTTCACAATGACGGTGGTGAAATACTGGAACATGTTGCCCAGGGATGTGGTTGAGGCCCCATCAGTGGAGACATTCAAGATCAGACTTGAGGTGACCCTGGGCAGTCTGATATAGTCAGAGATGTCCCTGCTGAATGCAGGGTGGTTGTATAAAAACACATTTGAGGGTTCCTTCCAACCCAATGTAAAGCAGGGGCACCCATAGCAGCTTGAGCAGGATCACAATGTGGAGGTGGGTTTGGAATCTCTCCAGAGCTGTGGGCAGCCTGCTCCAGTGCAGTCTGGGGCTTGAAGAGCTTGAAGTGAGTTGGTTCTGTAGCAATGGAAGGCTGTAAAAATGTGACAGCATTCAGAGGAAGAGAGAGAAATCATTACAAAATAGCTGTCTGAGTTGGCTTTAGGGTTTTCCTTCTGTTTCCTGTCTGTAATTAGATATTTCACACAGCGTTCCCTGATCTCCGCTCCTTTGATAAACTCCATCCTGAACTATCACTAATGGAGAGTGAAAGATGTTCTTCACTCCCAGTGCTCGCAGTGGCATTTTCTCCCCACTTTACGAAAAGTGAGGTACAGATATGTTTCATTCCACCTGCACATCCACCATGAAATGCTGTATTAAATGCAATATTTCGCAGTTCTGGCCTGTTGTCTAATACTCCACATTTTACTAACTTACTGTCACAGGTCAGAGCTGGACTGGCCACCAGAGGTTTTCCATGAACACCTCTGCCTTGCCAATGGAAAGAAGGGAGAGAGACTGATGGGGTAGGAAAGAAACTTAACCAGCTGGGATGAAAAGAAGAATAATCCCAAGGAACAGAGACACAGAGACACAAACCCACATGAAACCCAAACTCTGATGGCAATGACAGAAACACTGATGCTGGGGACAGGCACTGGGCAATTCCCAGACTGGACTCAGCAGCAGATGAGAACCAGACTCAAGAGCTGGATTCTGGAACTGGATTCAGGAACACAGGAATGGAAAACAGAAGGGACAGAGTCCTCCTGGAACAGCATCCAGTGGAGAAAAGTCTTGGTCCTGATGATTCCTCAGCTTCCTCCTGCAGATGCCATCCATGGGCTGCAATTCTGTCTTGGGCAGTTGAGGGTCCCCTGTCCTGGCTGCTTCTCCTTGCAGCTGCAGCCCAAGGTGTGGCACAAGCTGTGGCAGTGCCCTTGATGTGCCTAAAAGCAAGTCTGGTAGAGCCTTTCTGCAGCTCAGCCAGCTGCAGCTCAAGGTGGGGCACAAGATGTAGCACTTGGTTACTTTTTCCAAATGAATGTGAGATCATTACTGCTTATAAGCAATAAGACCCTGAATACTTGTGTTCAGCAGCCTATACCTTGAGATGAGACAGATTTACAGAATGATTTGGGTTAAAAGGGCCCTTTAATAATCATCCTGTTCTGACCCCCCTGCCTTGGGCAGAAACACCTCCCACTCAACCAGATAGTTCAAGGCCTCATCCAATCTGATCTTGGAACACCTCCTGGGAGGGGGCATCCATGACCTCTCTGAGCAACCTGTTGGAGTGTCTCACCACTCTCACTGTAAATGACATGTCAGTGCTGCCTTTAATTCTTGCAGAAGCGACTGTGCAAGCCCTTAGAATTGCTTCCAAACGAGGCCGGTGCTCTCCTCATCGATTGTGCTGTGGAGCTGGACTCAAAACAGAAAATCTCTGCTGGCTATGGTCCCTGGGCTGCAAAAACAAAGCAAAACACAGTGGTATGTTTACATTGTTAACAACATCTCGGTTTTAGAACCAATTTAAAATACTTATTAAAATCACAAATAATGGCACTATTTTCTTTTTTGTTTGATTGTGTTGTTTATGTTCTTGTTCACCAGAGCTTTGAAAACCAGGGAAGCAGAGGTACTGCTCAGCCTTGCCCAAGATGTATGGCTGGAGAATCTGTGAGTATATTAGCCTTCCTTCTCACATAAAAGATAAACTTGCTCTTACCTATTACATCCATAAAACATAAAATTAATAAAAACTGCAATTAGGGTTTTTCTTTTCAGGAGCAGAGCATGTAAATAAAAGAAGCGGATTGATTCAGCATTTCTGAGGTACACCAGCAGAGCACAAACTAATAACATTTCCAGCAGCAGCAGCTGGGAAATACAGAGATGGCAAAGACATTTTTCAAATTTATTCTAAAAAGTAGAGTTTAGGAACTGCTGATTCGCTGGGGGCTCTACAGAGGCATCTGGCCAGACTGGATTGATAGGCCAGTGGGATGAGGTTCAGCAAGGCCAAGTGCTGGGTCCTGCGCTTGAGTCATGTTTTAAATGACTGTTTACAGGGATGCACTCTGTAGCTGAGAACAAGGTAGAACCTCCTGGGTTCTGGTTTCTTCTTAGCATGGTGGGGTTGAAAGGAACCTCATCTAGGTGATCATCTAGTCCAACCCCCCTGCTAAAGCAGGGGCACCCACAGGATTTTGCCCAGGATCACAGTGGCCAGGTGGGGTTGGAATCTCTCCAGAAAAGGAGACTCCACAACCTCTCCTGGCAGCCTGTTCCAGGCCTCCAGCAGCCTACAGCCAAAGAAGTTTCTTTTGGGTTCCAGTTTGTGCCCATTGTCCCTTATCCTGTCTCTGGGCACCACTGACAAGAGTTTGGCCCCATCCTCTTGCCCCCCGTCCTTTAACTCTTGCTGAGCATTGAGGATATCATGTCTCAGGCTGCTCATGTCCAGGCTTAGCAGCCCCCAGTCTCTCAGCCTCACAGAAATGCTCCAGGCCCATCAACATCTTTGTAGCCTCTACTGGCTTCTATCCAGTAATTCCCTGTCTCTTGAACTGGACCCAGGACTCCAGCTGCATCCTCACCAGGACAGGGTAGAGTGAGAGGAGAAGCTCCCTCAATCTGTGAGCCACACTCCTCATGCAGTTACTGGAGCTGTCAGTTTCTTTTAAAATGAAGTTTTAAATTTTACACTAAGGGAGAAGGCTTACAGTTTTCTGTGAGATAATTTTTAGTGACATGAAATTTTGTCATTTCAGGGACACTTCAATCATATCTTGGGCTTCTAGGAGTGGGAAAGTGATGGATCAGCAGAACAGCTCCTCTGGTTAGACTCAGAAGATTCATCTCTGAACTCCGTGCAGCTGGCTACCAGCACATCGCTCACAGCCTGCATCCAAGTGTATCCACCACAGATTGCTCTGGTGTCACTTCTCTAGTGCACAATTCTGGGTGTGGTTGGTTCTACACTTGAAACAATGCTTCTGCTTTTAAGCAAGCTCAGAATATGTTCTTTTAAAACAGCTGACTGAATTATTTTAGACTGACCTTTGGCCCAGTCTTCGCTTTGGACTGGGGCCAAAGTTCATGTTGATAAAAGAGGTTTTCTTCTCAGTCTTGGGGCACTTTCTCTGATACTCTTGGGGAGCATCCTTGCATTGACATGGGTCTGGGGCTTGCAGTTTTCACTCAGCCCTACTTTTGCAGGCAGAAGTGCAAGGATATGAGTACCTTCATTTTTAGATGGCTCTTCAGCTGTGAAAGCCAGTGAAGAGTCACATCTTGGGTGCAGCTGAGCGACCTGGGGTTGTTCAGCTTGGGATAAAGGAGGCCAAGAGGAGACCTTCTGCCTCTCTACAACTCCCTGAAAGGAGGTTACAGCTAGATGGGGGTTAGTCTCTTTTCCCAAGGAACAAGTGACAGAATGAGAGGAAATGACCTCTGGTTGCACCAGGAGTGGTTCAGATTAGTCATGAGGAATGATTTCTTCCCCCACAGGGTTGTCAAAGCCTGGCCCATTAGGTTCTGAGGGACATGGTTTAGCAGAGGATTTGGCTGTGCTGTGTTAATGGTTGGATTTGGATCTTAAAGTTTATTTCCAGCTTAAACAATTCTATGAGTCTAAGACGCCAAATTGCTCAGTTTGGGTGCGACACTTCAGTGAGGGCTCTAGTTTGGGCACAAGGCTCCTGGAAGCTCAGAACTGAATGTCATTGTGTTAGCCTCCTTTTCTTTGAGCCCGTTTACATTAAGTTAGGAGCTCCGAAGTTAAAACCACCAGAATATAAGGAAGGGATGCTGATTCATAGATAATTCTCACAGTGGTTTGGCTTGGAAGGAACCTTAAAGATCATCCAGTTCCAACCCTCCTGCTGTGGGCAGGCACACCTCCCACTAGACCAGGTTGTACAACCTGGCCTTGATGCCCTCCAGGGAAGGGGCATCCATGACCTCCCTGGGCAACTTGTTGTCTCACCACCCTCACTGTAAACGTGTCACACTGATAGCCTGATACAATCAAAACCCATGGAATCATAAAATTGCTGAATTGTTTTGGTTGGAAGAGACTTCAAGATCATTGAGTCCAACCATTAACAGCATTGACAGGTCACCGCTAAAACATGTCCCTCAGCCCTTTGTCTCTAGGGCTTTGAAACCCCTCCAGGAGTGGAGACTGGGCAGCCTGTTCCAGGCCTTGACCACCCATTTGGGGAAGAAATTGTTCCTCATGTCCATCCTAAACCTCCCTTGGTCAATTTGAGGCCTTTTCCTCCTATCCTATCACTGCTTCTTAGGAGAAGTAGTGATAATTCTTAAGCAGTATTAATTTATTAAGCAGTAGCTAAGAAGCAGTTATTAGTGTGAGTAGAATTTGACTGTCTGTGTGTATACTCACACTCAGTTTGTGCAGGGTAAGGATACTGCTCCTAATATTTGTCAAAAAGAGCAGCTCCCTATTATTTTTTTCTTGAGTTGGCTTAAAATTACAGTAATTTTAAAAAGGAACCTTACATGGAAAAAAAAAAAAAAAGAAGTAAAGGAACCTGTGGGAGCTGCAGTTCAATATAGGAGGCATAAGAATGACAATTATGTGCCTTTGTATTGTATCCTACATTCCTCCTTGTTGCAGGAGGCCCCAGGTCCTAACAAAAACTTGGGAAATCCTAACAAAACTTGAAGAGTTGTTTTGTTTTTTTCCCTTACATTCTGGGAACACCACTGAAGTATTTTTGTATACATGCACATTTCAGTTCCATTCTGTGAAATATCCCAAAGTGAAATAACTGATGCTGGTCACTTTATGAGCCAAGGTTTACATCCAAACACTCACTGCTGCATTTGTATGTCTGCTTCCCTGGTCAGATTCCTCCTAAACTCATCAGCTGACCTCTCCATTTGAGCAGAAACATGTTGAGCTGTGTAGAAACATCACCGTTATCCCTAATTTATTCCTAAACAAGAAGACAGGCACTTTTGGATTCTTTCAGCTAGGATATGATTCCTTACTCCATGCCAGGGCAAGGAATGCATCAAGAAATCAACCAGTATGGAAACAAATCATGCTTTTGTAACATGATATATTGAAGGTTTATAATAGTGATATTTTTTAAAGTAGCTTTCCTGTTTCTGGTATGTTTTCGGGTGATAAAATTGTTGTGATAAGTGCAGATAAATGCTGGCTGGGCCGGGAGAGGTCAGTATTCTATTTTAAAAGAGAATCACAAAACTATTTTTGTATGCTTTTAAAAATTTTTTCTCCTTACCTTGTATAAGGGATGATTTTTTTTTGGTTTACTGAGACAGATTCTATACTCTTTGTGTTTTGTAACACAGTGATTTGTACACAAAATAAGTCAAGTGATACTTTATTCACATAATGAAACAGACACATGGTCTGCTTTGAATGCAGGTTAAAATTATGGAATTTAATATTTTTTTAACTCTATATTTTTGTAAACTGTTCCTTAAGAAAAGCAGAAGCATTAAAACACCACTTTGGCTACCGCTTAGAACTGCTTGCCTGTGTTACTCCATTAATAATCGAGTTGCTTTCTGCAAACACTGAGGTATCAAGGTAAATAAAAACAGTTCGGAGTTTGTCTGAAGTACAATATGTTGGGGTATAGCCCACATAGAAGAAATGGCTCCTGGGAGACCTTAGAGTAGGCTTCCAAAGTTTGAAGAAGGGTACAGGAGAACTGGAGAAGGACTTCTGACAAAGGGGTGGAGTGACAGAACTAGGAATGATGGCTTCAAACTTCAAAAATGGAGAGCTGGATAGGAACTTTTTACAAAGGCATAGAGTGACAGATTGAGAGGTAATCATAGAATGGTAGAGACTAGAAGGGACAGCCGAAGATTAAGTCCAAGCCCTCTGGCAAAGCAGGATCACCTAGGATGGCACCTAGGTCACACAGGAACACATCCAGATGGTTCTTGAAAGTCTCCAGGGAAAAAAGACTCCACAACCTCTCTGGGCAGCCTACTCCAGGGCACCAGCACCCTTTGAAATTAAAAAAGAGCTTGAGTGGGACTTTTGACAAAAGCATGGGGTGACAGGTTGAGGGGTAATGGCTTCATATCAGAAAGAGCTGGATTAGACCTTAGGAAGAAACTTCCATATGAAGGTGGTGAGACATTGGAAGAGGATGTTCAGAGAAGCTGTGCAGGCTCCAAGCCTGGAAATGTTCCAAGCCAGGTTGGATGGAGCCTTGGGCAACCTGGTCTAGTGGAAGGTGTCTCTGCCCATAGCAGAGGGTTTGAAAATAGATGAACTTTCAAGATCCAGTCCAAACCGTTCTGTGAATGTATGAATTCTATCTCCTGTTAAAGTTTCTTTGCTTCTAAAAGGGATGGTGCTCATGCCCAAGCTGCATTTCTCAGTCAAAGTTCATAGATTCATAGACGGGTTTGGGTTGGAAGGGATCTTGAAGATCACCTAGTTCCAGATCCCGTGCCACGAGCAGGGACACTTCGCAATAGAGCAGGTTGCTCAGGGCAAACAAGAGCTTTCCAAACCCTAAACACCAACTTGCTTGGCAGCGTTGGCTGCCCCGTGAGATGTGCTCCCTTCCAATGTTAATGTGCATGTGTTCAGTAGGTGGTGGCTCGTGTTTAGCCTTGGATAGCTGTGTTGGCTTCTAAAGTCCACGCAGCTTCACACCGGTTACTTTAGAAGGGGCTGTAGTGATGTTGATGTGGTTACTGCAACACTCCAGAAAGCCCTGCGTGATATTTGCTTGCAACACAGGGTGTCATTCATGAGTTATACATAAATGGCAGCTTTACATATTTAAAAGGAACATGGACTGCTTCATATCTGAAGTATGTTTCCCAGGAGGCAACCACCACCATTTGATCTATTTTTGATTAAAATGTAAAAATTAAAAATTAAATCAAATGGTGGGGAAATAATTCCTTGGGGAAAAACACACTTCAGTTATGAAGTATTCCCTATAGGAACCTTGAGAATCTTACAGCTGTATTGTCTCATCTGTAGGTGGTCTTTTTATGTCTCACATAATTAAAATGAATAGCTGTTAGAGAACCCAGACTCCTGCATACAGATTTATGAACCTTGAGGCACCTCCAGTCGCAGACAAACAGCGGGAGCAAAAGCTCCACTGTGCAGAGAATGCTGTGCCGAGGCAGGTACTGGGAGCTGTGGGCTCGACCAGGGTATGTTGAGGGTACAGAAGGGCTGAAGGCAATAGTATGAGGCTTAATAAAGCCGAGTGCTGGGTCCTGCACTAGGATTACAACAGCCTCATGAATGCTCCAGGCCTGGGGCAGGGTGGCTGGAAACTGCTCAGCGGAAAATTCCCTGGGGGTGCTGGTTTGTAGCAGTGGAAGGTGAACCAGCATGTTCCCAGGAGGCCAAAAAGGACACCAGCATCCTGACTTGGATCAGGAACGAATGGCCAGGAGGAGCAGGGCAGAGATTGTTCCCCTGTACTCAGAACTAGCATCCACACCTGGAATCCTGAGTTCAGTTTTGGGCCCCTTACTCCAAGAAGGACATTGAGGGGGTGGAGCAGGTCCAGAAAAGGGCAATGAAGATGGCGGAGGACCTGGAGAACAGGGCTGGTGAGGAGCAGCTGAGAAACCTAGGGTTCAGTTTGGAGAATGGAGGCTGAGGGGAAACCTCATTGTTCTCTACAACTCCCTGAAAGGAGGGTGGAGTGAGATGGTGGTTAGTCTCTTCTCCCTAGAATCAGGTGATAGAACAAAAAGAAATGGCCTGAAATTGTGCCAGAGGAAATTTAGGTTGGATATGAGGAACAATTTCTTTCCTGCAAGATTAGTATAGGACTGGAATAGGCTGTGCTGGGAGGTGGTGGAGTCAACATCCCTGGAGATATTCAAGAAACTCATGAACACAGCCTTGGTGACATGGTTTAATGGCCACGGTAGCATTAGTGTTGGGTTGGTGGTTGGACTCGGTGACCTCAGAGGTCTTTTCCAACTGAAACAATTCTAAGATTCTATAAATCTCTACATAACATAAATTTAAATTTTCGTAATGAAATATGTCCGTGTTTTCTTGTTGGAAAAAAAAATAAATAAAAACACATACAAATGCTTGTACTACTTTGGAGAAATGCCATTTTAAAGCAGAGAGGGTGTGATACAGCCAACTAATGGTTATAAATATCTGAAGGATGGGTGTCAAGAAGGTGCCACTCATTTTCAGCAGTGTTCTGTGATAGGACAAGGGACAGTGGGAAGTTGGAGAAGGGACCTCCTATTCCACCTCTACTGGGCCCTGGTGAGATCACAAATGGAATACTAGGTCCAACTCTAGGGTCTTCACTTGAAGAGCCACAGGAAACTACCAGAGAGAGACCAGTGGAGGCCCCAGGATGCTGAAGGACCTGGAGTATCTCTGAGGAGGAATGGCTGAGAGAATCATAGAATAGAATCATAGAATCAGTCAGGGTTGGAAGGGACCACAAGGATCATCTAGTTCCAACCTCCCTGCCATGGGCAGGGACACCCTACCCTAGATTAGGCTGCCCACAGCCTCATCCAGCCTTGCCTTAAACACCCCCAGGGAAGTGGCCCAAACCACCCCCCTGGGCAACCTGTTCCAGGGCTTCACCACTCTCATGGTGAAGAACTTCCTCACATCCAGTCTGAATCTCCCCACCTCCAGCTTTGCTCCATTCCCCCTAGTCCTGTCACCACCTGATAGCCTAAAAAGTCCCTCCCCAGCTTTCTTGTAGACCTCCTACAGATACTGGAAGGTCACCTCCTCTTCTCCAAACTGAACAGCCCCAACTCTTTCAGTCTGTCCTCATAAGAGAGGTGCTCCAGCCCTCTGATCATCCTCATGGCCCTTCTCTGGACACCCTCCAGCATGTCCACATCCCTCTTGTAATAGGAGCTCCAGAACTGGATGCAGTACTCCAAGTGGGGTCTCATAAGGGCAGAATAGAGGGGGAGAATCACTTCCCTCCACCTGCTGGCCACACTTCTGATGCAGCCCAGGCTCTGGTTGGCTTTCTGGGCTTCAAGTGCACACTGCTGCCTCATGTTGAGCTTCTTGTCCACCAGCACCCCCAAGTCCCTCTCCTCAGGGCTGCTCTCCAGCCACTCACTGCCCAGCCTGTATTTGTGCTTGGGATTGCCTCGACCCAGATGCAGGACCTTGCACTTAGCCTTGTTGAACCTCATGAGGTTGGCTTGTGCTCACCTCTCCAGCCTGTCCAAGTCCCTCTGGCTGCCATCCCTGCCCTCCAGTGTGTCTGCTGCACCACAGATCTTGGTGTTACACCACTTGAGAGCCCTGGGGCTCTTGAGCCTGGAAAAGAACAGCCTGAGAGGGGATCTGATCACTGCTAAGCACAAGATAATAGACCTGTAGGAGGCAAGAGGATGAGGCCAAACTTGTCAGTGGTGCCCAGTGACAGGACAAAGGGTAATGGGCACAAATTGGAACCAAGGACATTACATCTGAACATGAGGAGAACCTTGAGTGCTGGAGGTCTGGAGCATGCTGCTCTGAGAGGTTGTGGGGTCTCTTCTGCAGACATTCCAACCCCACCTGACCATTTTGATCCGGGGCAAGATGCTGTGGGTGCCTCTGGTTTAAGCAGAGCGTTTGGACTGGATAATCTCCAGAGGTCCTCTCCAACCTTCAGCAATCTATGATTCTAAATATTCGAGGACATTTTCTCTGCAACGGAATGGTTAGCGTGTAACCAGGGAAAAAAAGAACATTATTAAATGGCATTTAGAAGTAAAATGTGCCCTGCAAAATTGAATGCAGCTTGTTTCTGCCCCAGAATATGGGGATGGGTTGTGATAAGACTAGAAGGTAGCGAGGATAACGATAAATAGAACTACAGAATTGAATTTACCTTTGTGTCATTTATTTGTTTTGGTTTGAGTTTGAGTCTCTTTAATGCTCTCCACAACAATGACTTGCAACCAGCTCAGACTGTAATTAAAACATCTACTTCCTTAAAACTTAAAAGGGATGGAAGCAAAATCCTCAGGTTTAAAAAGAGAAAAGAAAACCATTCAAACAATGAAAGCCCCAGAATCCATGAGTTCCAATCCTGCCTTGTTGAAACATTTTGTAAGCAGCAGCAGCAGGAGCATTGGAATTTGTGTAACGCTTGAAAGAAAATGCTTCTGATTTTGGATTTCTTGGTAGAAGTGAGTTTTTAATGTCTAATCAGACTAAAATCCTCCTATGATTGCACAGTGAGAGGCCTGTGAAGTTTCAGAAGGGCTGCAGATGGAGCACAGAGCTACAGAAGCAAGAAGATACTCCAGCAATGCCTGAGGTGTTGTGAATGGGATGTGTCTGCACCAGCTGTTGCCACCTAGTGATGGACGGTCATGGAGCCAAGTAGGCACAATAGTGAGATATCAAGAGCAACCACACCAAAATCAGCTATCTTAGAATGTGTTTGTGTTCAGAATTTGATAGTTGTTGCAGAGTCTGTTCCTGCCCTGAGACAAAACAAACAAGCAAAAATCTGGATCAGGGTAGATTTAGGTACGACATTAAGAGGAAGCACTTCACAATAAGGGTGGTGAGACCCTGGAACAGGCTGCCCAGAGATACAGTTGAAGCCCCATCCATGGAGATATTCAAGGTCAAACTTGATGGGAGCCTGAGAAACCTAATCTGGTTGGAGTTGTCCTTGCTGACTTCAGGGGGGGGTTGGACAAGATGACATTTGAGGGTCCCTTCCACTGTGATGCAGTCTATGAATCTGTGAAAATGCTTTGCATGCTTCCTAGCCCACACCAAAGGGGTCCCTCTGCTTGTGCCCTTCATTCCAGACACTGACCTTCACCCCCACCACCCTCAAATAATAGAATCACAACATTATAAAATTGTTTGGTTGGAAGAAACCTCTAAGATCGATTCCAACCACCAACCCAGCACCACCATGGCCTCTAAACCATGTCCCAAAGAGCCACATCCACACGTTTCTCAAACACCTCCCTAGACAGCCTGTCCCAATGTCTGACCACTCTATTTCACTAAAGAAATTGTTCCCAAACTAAACTTCCCCTGGCACAATTTCAGGCCATTTCCTCTTTTCTGAGAAGAGGTCAGGAATACATCTCCAGTTCCTGAGTGCTGGAAGTGCCCAGGGCTATTTCCAGCTGCTTACTGGTACTTTTTATCAGTGTAATAAAAAGCCTTTGAATCACAGAAAGTTTCCTGGACTCAGCTTCTCTATCTGGGACATGCCCAGTAAGTGAAGAATGTTTTGAGTCCATGATTCAAAAGCTTTCAAAAAGTCTGTCAAGCTTTATAACTAGGCAGGGTCACATCTATTTGACAGTTTTGCTGTCAAATATTGAAACCATTCCAGGTCTGATCAAAACTGAGTCACAGACTCCTGCTATTCATAAACTGACACTTTGTCAGTCCCTAGGTACAGCCAGTGACTTTCCCAGATCAGAGACTGGAGCAGATATTTTGGAGAAGGAGTTAGTAGTATTCCTCTCCCATTGCCCCCTCCCCTGGAGCTCTTCAAGGCCAGGTTGAATGGGGGCTTGAGTAACCTGGTCTATTGGTAGACGTCCCTGCCCATAGCAAGGGGGCTGGAACTAGATGATCCTTGTGGTTCCTTCCAACCCAAACCATTCTGTGAATCTCTGAATCTACTTCTTGACCAAAATTATGTTCTCTGTTGAGAAACGTCAAAATTATTTGGCTTCAGTGGTGACCACTTTGGGGGGGAATTTTAGTTTTTTCTTGCTGCTTTGGTCAGTAATCTGTGCTTCTGGAACAACTTGTCATAGACCTGATGGACTCAGAATCATAGAATCAGTTAGAGTTGGATCATCCAGTTCCAACCCTCCTCACCTCACACTAGATCAGGCTGTCCAGAAGCTCGTCCAGCCTGGCCTCAAACACCCTCAGGGACAGGGCCTCTACCACCTCCCTGGGCAACCCCATCCAGGATTTCATCACACTCATGGTGAAGAACCTCTTCCTAACACCCAGCGTGAATCTACCCATTTCTAGCTTTGTTCTATTCCCCCTAGTCCTATCACTACCTGACATCCTAAAAAGTCCTTCCCCAGCTTTCTTGTAGCCCCCCTTTAGATACTGAAAGGTGACAATAAGGTCACCTTGGAGCCTTCTCTTCTCCAGACTGAACAGCCCCAACTCCCTTAGTTTCTCCACATAGGAGGGGTGCTCCAGCCCTCTGATCATCCTTGTGGCACTTCTCTGGACACATTGTGGCACATCCACGTCCCTCTTGTAATAGGGGCTCCAGAACTGAATGCAGTACTCCAGGTGTAGTCTCACCAGTGCGGAGTAGAGGGGGAGGATCATTTCCCTTGACCTGCTGGCCACTTCGCTTGATGCAATCCAGAACGTGGTTGGCTTTCTGGGCTGCAAGAGCACACTGAGAGCTCATATTGAGCTTCTCATTCAGCTGGTTGGACCCTTGCTGCCCTCCAAAGGCCACATGCACAAGACAAGCCTGAAGAAAATGCATATATTCATAGAATGGTTTGGGTTAGAAGGGACTCTCAAGATCATCTGGTTCCAAACCCCTGCCATTGGCAGGGACACTTTCCAGTAGACCAGGTTGCTGAATGCCTCCTCAGTGTTGGAGGGGTGAGAGAACTGCACCTGGGAACATGAAAGTGCCTGTGAATAAAACACCAGTGTGTGAGAAAAGCCATATTAGAACCATAGAATTGTTTAGAACCGGAGAAGACTTTTAAGACTGTCAAGTCCGTCCATTAACCCAGTACTGCCAGGTCATCACTAAACCATGTCTCTCACATCTCAACAGCTTTGAGATCTCTCCAGGGGTGGCAACTCCACCACTGCCCTGGGCAGTCTGGCCCGGGCCTTGAGAGCTCCTCTGTGGAAGTAATTGTTCCTCATGTCCAACCTAGATCTCCCCTAGACCAACCTGAGGCCATTTCTTCTTGTCCTTTCCCTTATTCCTTAGGAGAAAGGACCAACTCCCACCCAGCTCCAATCACCTTTCATCGAGTTATAGAGTCAGAAGGTTTCCCCTCAGCCTCCTTTGAGTGGTTGTTAATTGCTCCTCACCAGCCCTCCAGACCTTTGACCAGCTTCACTGCCCTTCTCTGGACATACTCCAGACCCTCAATGTCCTTCTTGGAGTAAGGGACCAAAACCAAACCCGGTATTCTAGCTGGGGTCTCACCAGTGTCCAGTCCACTGCAACAATCCCTGCCCTGCTGTTGCTGGCCACAATATTGCTGATCCAAGCAAGGTTGCACTGGCTCATATTTACCTGGATGTAAACCAGCAACCCCAAGTCCTTTTCTGCTGGGCAGTTTCCAACTGCTCTGCCCCAAACCTGGAGCATTTATGGGGGTATTGTGACCTAAGTGTAGATCCTGGCACTTGGCCTTCTTATGATGAGTCCATCTTAGAGCTGTGGTGCAGAATACTGCTGCAAATCTGATAATGGAATCAAGAGCAACCAGTATTTTCCATGATTTTATGCTGAAAACAGTGAATGTCTGGTTCTGAATCACATTCTCCAGTATTTCAGGTGTGAAACTATTATAAACTCAGAGAAAATATAAACAGCACCACATCCTGTAGAATTTCAGGGTTAACTAGGTTTAGGTGAAACCACAGAATCACAAAATACATAAGGTTAGAAGGGACCCTCAAGGGTTATCTTGTCCAACTCCCCTGCAAACAGCAGGAACATCAACTAGATCTGGTTGCTCAGAGCCCCATCAAGTTCAAAAGTGCAACCTTGAATGTCTCCAGAGATGGAGCCTCAACCACATCCCTGGGCAATCTGTTAAAGTGTTTCACCACCCTCATTGTGCAGAGCTTCCTAATGTGCAGCTTATACCTGCCCCGTTCCTTTTAAACCGTTCCACCCTTTCTATCACTACAAGCTCTTTTGAATAGCCCCTCCCCAGCCTTTCTGTGTCCCCTTCAGACACTGAAATGCTGTTCTCAGGTCTCCTGGAGCCTTCTCTTTTCCAGGCTGAACAGCTCCAACTGTCTCAGCCTGTCCCAGCAGGAGAGGTGCTCCAGCCCTCTGATCATCTTTGTGGACCCACTCCAGAAGGTCCACATTGCCTTTGTATGAAGGGCCCCAAAGCTGGACACAGCAATCCAGGTGTGGTCTCACCAGAGCAGGAATCACCTCTCTGCATCTGCTGGCCACATTTCTTTCAATGCAGCCCTGGATGCAATCGGTCTTCTGGGCTTCAAACTCACATTGCAGGCTCATGTTCAGCTTCTCATCCATCTACTGCTGGACTGGATCTCCAAATCCTTCTCTTCCAGGCTGGTCTCAGAAGCAATCTGCAAAAATTCTCTCAAAGTGATCTGCTTGGAGTTCACCTCTTGATGAAATTTGGGCTGGCTCAAACAATGCTCACTCTAACTCCCATGGAACATGGTGAGACACTTGAACAGGTTGCTCACAGCATAGATGTGCCCTTCCTGGAACTGTTCAAGGCCAGGTTGGATGAGGCCCTGAGAACTTTTGTCTTAGTGGAAGGTGTCCCTGCCCGTGGCAGGGGATTGGAAGAAGATGATCTTGAAGGTCCCTTCCAAACTAAGCCATTCTACAAATCACTGATTTCCAGCAGGTGAAGGGCGGTCCATGACTTGTCAGATTTTCAAGAGCAGGGGATTCCACAGTAGTACAAATAAATAATGAAGAAGCTGAGATTATAAACTGTGTGCTTACTGAGTTGAAAGGGCTTTGCCTCCTGCTCCACCGTTATTAATGCCTTCCAACCGAATGGAATGCTTTACAGTTAACCTCGGCTTGATGGAAATGTAATTTTAATAGTCTATCTTCATTAATTATCTAATCTTGGGAGCAAACAAACTACTAACAAAATTCTGCAGCTATTTTGCCAGCAGGATTTCCTTTGAAGTTGTAAAGAGGAAGTGGATGACAGGATTGAGCCTCACCATCCCTTTCAGAAGCAGTGAAACTTCAACAGAAGCTGAATTCATAGAATGGTTTGGGTTGGAAGGCACCTTCAAGATCATGTAGCTCCAACTCCCCTGCCATGTGCAGGGACACCTCCCACTAGACCAGGTTGGTCAAGGCCTTAAACACCTCCAGGGAGGGGACATCCCTGACCTCCCTGCACAAATTTGACTTCACTCAAACAGGAGCTATTTCTGCTCTGCCAGATATTTATCAGGGCAAGAAAATAGGTGGCAATTTATTCCCACTGCTTCCTTCTCTTGGTTGTGTCCCAGGAGGGGTTTGCTTCCAATCTCCATGGAGTTCTATGCTGCCCCAAATCCAGCTCCTACAGGGTTTGGAGAAATAAATTCCTGCCTAGTGTCTGTCTGTATCAGTTTATGGGCCTCAAGTAATTTGGCAGTTGGGTCTTGGTAAGCATTAGAGCTGTGCTCCACAGGTGAGTATAACCCACAGCTGAGACCATGAATGTGCCAGAAATAGCACAGCCTTGTGGCTTCCAGCGAATCTCAGACAGGTTTGGGTATGAAAGGACTTCTAAAGGTCATCCAGTCCAACTCCCCTGCAGTCAGCAGGGACATCTGCAACTACAGCAAGTTGATCAGAGTCCCAAACAACCTAACCTGCAACTGTTCGACTTCTCTGAGCAATCTGAGCAAGGCTCTCACTACCCTCTGTCAGGAGGGAGCAAACTAACACAATTTCTTTGTTCTCTCCAGTCTGAATCTCCCTCTTTGAGTTCAAACCATCACCCTGTCACACAGGCTCTGCTCAGGAGTCTGTCCCCAACTTTCTGATGAGCACCTTTAAGCACTGAAAGTCCACCAGAAGGTCTCCCTGGAGCTTTCTCTTCTGCAGGCTGAACAACACTAACTGTCTTAGGCTGGCCTCCCAGCAGAGGACTTCCAGCCCTCCTGTCATTGCTGTGGCCACCCCTACCAACACCCCAAAAGGTCCATGTCTCTGCTGTGCTGAGGAGTCCAGAGTTGGCCCCAGCGCTGCAGGTGGGGTCTCAGCAGAGCAGAAGGTCAAAATCCTCTCCCTCCACCTGCTGCCCACACTGCTGGGAGTCAGCCCAGGACACAGTTTGCTCCGGGCTGAAAGTGCAGAGTGCCAACCACTAGTGCCTCAGAATACACTCCAAGCCTCTTCAGGTTCTCGTCTGTAGTCCTCCTCACCTATTAACAGCCCTGGCTCTTTCCTACCTTCTTTCACCAACCTTCTGCAGGTAAATACTTATGCTGAAATTAACTAATAACTCAGTTTGACACAAAAGTTTCTCCTCCCCCTCTACTCTGCTCATGAGAGGCCACAGCTGGAGCACTGGTTCCCAGTTCAAGAGAGACAGGACTACTGGGGAGAGACCATCAGAGACTACAAAGATGCTGAGGAAAGCTAAGACAGCTGGGGCTGTTGAGCTTGGAGAAGAGCAGCCCGAGAAGGGATCTGATCAATGGGCAGCAAGAATTGAAGGACATGTGGAGAGCAAGAGGATGGGGCCAGACACTTGTCATTGGTGCCCAGTGACAGGAGACAATGTGTGCAAACCGGAACAGAGGAGGTTCTGTTTGAAGATGAGGAGAAACTTGCTTGGTGTGAGGGTACTGGAACAGACTGCCCAGAGAGATTGTGGAGTCTCCTTTTGTGAAGAGATTCTAATGACACCTGACCATTGTGATCCTGGGCAAGCTGCTGTGGGTGCCCCTGGTTTAAGCAGAGGGTTTGGACTAGATGATTTCCAGAGGTCTGTTCCAACCCCCTCCTCCCATCATCGACACTCTCATGACTGCAGTAATAAACCAGTACTGCACAGGGGATGTATCATGAGTGACCATACAGCTGGCCAGAGGCTTCTCCACTACACAACACGTTGGCACCACCATGCACTTCAACTACTGGCAAGTTCCCTGCCCCAGTCCCCACTGACTGAAGAGGCCTGAGCTGCCGCAGGGCTGCTGTTCTCCTTGCTAGGGTCTGCATGCTGAAGATGGGACACAGATCAGGCAGACATCCCTGGAGGCGTTCAAGAAACATGTGGGCATGGTACATGAGGGCATGGTTTAGTGGCCATGGCGGTCTTAGGTTGAAGGCTAGACTCAATGATCTTACAGATCTTTTCAACCCAAATAATTCTATGATTCTGTACACTCAGGCTGATCTCCCGAGGCCAGGCTAGTGGAACACAAGGAGTAACTCATCATTGTCACCACAGGAAGGAGCTCCAGCACCACTGGTGGAGCCTCGCTGGCTGTGCTCCCTGCTAACGAGGCTCTCCCCTGCAGGTACAGTTCTATTTTCTCCCCTCTGATTTAATTCTTCTTCCCAGAACCCTATCTCCACAGCTCAAACACCACAAACCATAGCTGGGAGTCCTGAAGGACTGTGGTGGATCCCCACCGAGCTCTCTCCTCACCTTTTTTGACGAGGACACATCCCAGGACTGCTGAGGAGGAACTTTGGCTTGTGCATCTTTTTTTTTTTTTTTTTTTCTACTGGAAACCAACCCTGCTGTCTGCAAGTCTCTGGATGCATCTCCCTTCTAGGAGCAGGTGATTTGCAATTATGAGGAGCTCAAAGAAGACATTATGTTGGGTTTTATCTGGAGGGAAAGTGAAGGTATAACCTTTGCTGGGTGCTGTCAGCTGCAGCAGAAGCCTTCTCAAGGTATTGATCAGCCCTTCACAAAACCAGCCACTGCTCCCCCCACACCAACTTCCTTCAGCATCTTGGCTGGATTCTCAGCAGCACTGTTGGGTGGGAACAATACATCTGTCATGAGAGGGGGTGCAAAGAAACTGCTGGAGATGGCACAGCAGCATCAGTATTATCTGAATACACCCTAAGCCCCCTGAGATAGCCATAACCTTTTAGCCACACCAACAATTCACCTGCCAATTTACTAGTGAGAATTTAGGCACCAGAAGAGTGTGCCCAGGTGGCCAAGAAGGCCACCACCATCCTGGCTTGGATCAGCAATAATGTGGCCAGGAGGACCAGGGTAGGGATTGTCCCACTGTACTCAGCACTGGTGAGGCTATAGCTCACACAGCAGGTTCAGTTTTGGGCCACTCATTTCAAGAGGAACACCATCTAGAAGGGCAACAAAGCTGATGGAGGATTTAGAGAACAAGTCTGGTAAAGAGCAGCTGAGGCACTTGGGGCGGTTTAGTCTAGAGAAAACAAGAGACACCTTCTGTCTCTCTACAACTCCCTAGTCTCTTCTCCCAAGAAACAAATGACAGGATGAGAGGAAATGGCTTCATATTGCACCAGGGAAGGTTAGTTTGGATATGAGGAACAATTGCTTCCCCCAAAAGGTTGTCAAGGCCTGGCCTGGGCTGCCCAGGGCAGTGGTGAAATCCTCATCCATGGAAGGGTTTTAAGGACAATGGGATGAGCTTTGAGACATGGTCTAACAGTGGTGTACAGGGAGAGCCTTTCTGCAGCCCAGCCCCTGGCAGGAACTCTCCAATATGCTTCTCCATACTAGGTCAGCCCCTGGCTGTGCAACCCTACCCTGAACTTCACTAAGCAGAGCCTGAGCTGGGAAATCCCAGCACTAACAAGAGCCAACTCTGCTCCAGCTCATAGCAGGACAGACAGCAAAACCTAGCAGTTCAGACATCCCCCACCCAAGCCCCTCTACCTCAACTCCCGCATCCTGTTCCACCAGCTGTGGTCCTGAGCTGAGCTGCAAGACTCAGTTGGTGCTGTCACTAGGCTGTTTGCCATGTTTGGGCATATTCCCTTTAGGCTGGAGTTCCCAAGTTGTCTAATTGTCCTTGATGTCTCTTCTGTCCCCCAGGAATGCCAGCCAGACCTAGCAGCTCCAGATGTCTGAATATTATGCAGGAAGCTGCTAAACAAATCCCCCCCCCCCACTCTTATTCCTGCTAGCAATTAGAAACGTAGGCAGAAGACATTGCTCTACAGGCAAGAAACACACTAAAGATATTTCATGAGCATTTATGTCCCCTTCATGCCTCTGGAATTGGTGATCAGCACCGGAAGTCTTTGAGATCACCCCTTGTTGCTCCAAAATTCTGAAACAGGAAGAATAGGAACCAAAAGTGATAAAACAGGAGTTAAAGTTTGTGCAAATGACAGAATTTTAGGGGTCAAAGGGATCTCTAGAGATCAAGTCCAACCTCCTTGCCAAGGCAGATCCACCTAAAGAAGGTTACAGAGGAACATATCCAGATGAGTTTTTAATGTCTCCACAGATGGATACTCCACCACCTCTCCAGGCAGCATGTTTCAGGGCTCTGGCACCCTTAAACAAATTCCTCCTCATCATTAGACAGTGCTTTTTAAGCCCTGTCTGTGCACTTTAGCTCTTTGTCCTGTCACTGGGCACCACTAACAAGAGTCTGGCCCCATCTTCTTGCATCCTACAGGCTGAGCATTGAGAAGATCCCCTCTCAGGCTGCTCTTCGCCGGGGGGGCTCAACAGCTCTGGGTCACTCAGCCTTTCCTCTACATTTATCTCCATTTCAAGACAAGAATTCAGCTGAGACTTATTGTCAGTACTCTAACCAGTCTTCACTTAAGGTGGATTAGTCAGTAATCACTGGTGCACTGTGACCACAGAATTCCAGTATGGCTTGGACTAGAAAGGACTTTGAGCTGATCTAGTCCAACCCTCCTGCAGTCAGCAGGGACATCTGCAACTAAAGCAGGTTGCTCAGATCCCCAAACAACCTGACCTGCAATGGTTCCAGGCATAGGGCATATCCTACCTTTCTGGGCAACCTTGACCAGGCTCTCAGCACTCTCAGGGTCAAAGATTTCTTCCTTCTATCCAATCTGAGTCTCCCTCTTTGACTTGCAACCATCACCCCTTATCCTGTCCCAACAGGCCCTGCTCAAATGTCTGTCCAGAGATTTCTGATCAGCCCCTTTAAGGACCACAAGGCCACCAGAAAAATCCTCCTGGAGCCTTATGTTCTGCAGGCTGAACAATCCCAATCTGATGCTACAGGAGCTACAATTACAACTTCAGCCGTCTCTGACATGACTTCTCTGTGTCATTGTGTTTATCAGTCTCATACAAGCATACCAGGCCCCAGGCAGCACTCGGGAACACGAAGGCTCTCAGCCGTCCAGCCACAGCACAAAGGCAAGAAAAAAGCCTTTTCATCCCCCCCCTCAGTTTTTTTCCCCTAAACAAACAGGTTGCTGAGGCCTTGGATCACCCAGAACCTTACTGACTGTCCATGTTTCGCTTGGCCAGCGCTACAAGCATGACTCAAAGCTCTTGGTGCCACCACCGCTTAGGGAAAGGGTGCGGGAAACCTGACACGAGGTCCTCGCATCTCTTTCAAGCCTTCTCAAATGAAGTTTAAAATAGCAGCAGTGGCAGGATGAGTGCGTGGTCAGTGATTACAGCAGCTTCACTAGCTGTCTCAAACCGAGACCTGACAGGAACATGAAGCTACTGTGCGAAGTGATGTCTACAGCAAGCAACATTTGACAATGATGCTCACAACCATCTCCTTAACCAAATGGTAACACTGCAGAGAAGGACTTGGGGGCACTGGCTGACAGTTGGACTTGATGATCTTTGAGGTATTTTCTGACCAAGACAATGCTATGATTCTATAAGGAGCTCGACTTGAGCTGACAGCCCAAAAAGCCAAATGTGTCCTAGACTGCATCAAAAGGTCTTTGGCCAGTAGTTCAAGGGAGATGATGCTGCCCCTCTACCTCTGCTCTTCTCAGACTGCACCTGGATGACTGCATCCTGTTCTGGGGCTCCCAACATAAGGAGGACATGGAAATGCTGGAGAGGGTCCAGAGGCAATCATGAAGATGACCAGAGGGCTGCAGCACCTCCCTTATGAGAACAGGCTGAGGGAGTTAGGATTGTTCAGCCCAGAGAAAGCTCTGGAGAGACCTTAGAGCAGGCTTTCAGTACCTGAAGTGGGCTACCGGAGAGCTGGAAAGGGACTTTTGACAAGGGTTTGTTGTGATAGGGTGAGGGGCAATGGCTTTGAGCTGGAAGAGGGCAGATTTAGACTGGAGGTTAGGAAGAAATTCTTCACAGTGAGGGTGGTGAGACACTGGAACAAGTTACCCAGAGAGGTTGTGGATGCCTCTTCCCTGGTGATGTTCAGGTCCAGGCTGGATGAGGCTTTGAGCAAACCAGTCTAGTGGAAGGTGTCCCTGCTTAAATCAGCCAGGCTGGAACTATATGGTTTTTAAGGTCCCTTCCAACACAAACTATTCTATGAATCTATGAAAGTGATGTCTACATCAAGCAGGATTTGGAAGTGATGCTCACAACTAATTTCTTAGACACATAGTGACCCATTATCAGCATCTCTGCAAAGGATCACAGAATGGTAAGGGTTGGAAAAGACCTCTGAAGATCAATTCCAACCCACCTGCCAGAGCACAATCACCTAAAGAGAGCATGATCACCTAAAGCAGATCACAGAAACACATCCAGGCAAGCCTTGAAATTCTCCAGAGATAGAGACTCATCATATATCACATCATAGAATCACAGAATGGGTTGGAAAAAAACTTAAAGATCATCTAGTTCCAATGCCCCTGCCATGGACAAGTACACCTTCCACTAGACCAAGTCACTCAAGGTCTCATCCAATCTGGCTTTGAACACTTCTCCAGGGAGGGGGCATCCACAACCTCCCTGGGCAACCTGTTCCAGCATCTCACCACCACAGTTATTTTAAGCAGAAATAAACTTCAAACACATAAAATCAGTGCCTCCATCTGCCGCATCTCCTCCATTTGGCTCAGGTGTGTGCCAAGAATATACCTGTTGGAGGCCTCAGATCATTCCTGAGATGAAGGAATTAAAGACAAAAATCTTCTGTAGGAAGCAATTGTGAAGTGTGGAAGTTTCTAGTCAGGCAAATAAATTGGATTTAAGTATATTACAGTCATAATCTTTTTCTGCCTCTCTCCAGACAGCCTTTGTACATGGAGAAATGAGAATGTATTCTCAGACAAATCTTGACCTGAGGGAGAAGGCTGGGGGAATCTGGATTTTCAATAACATAAGACAATAAAGCTCAGACTTCTAACCTGCTGCAATATGGTAAAAGTATAAAGAGCTTAGCAACTAATAAAAGAAAAGGGTCTTCCAACTCATATTTGAAGATCTAGACCCCCAAAAGGACACTTCATAAAGATCATAATGGGTTAGTCAGTATCTAACAGATACCATGTACCTTGTTGACCAATTGTCTGACAGTTGTCTTCTGCAGGCCTGGATATTAATAAGCCTTGTGTTGATTTCCTTGGGGTATTTTGTCTTTGTAATTGTACGTCTACTTGTTGTGACACTGCAGCTTCCTATATATTTATTTAATGTGATTCCTACAGCACCAAAAGAAAAAAAAGGAAAAACCAACACAACCCAAAACACTACCCCAGAAACCCCTGTCTGCATACTGCTGTTTTCCTTAGATGATTTGCATATACTCCAAATTTCATCTCTCGCCAAAGGATAGCCAATCAAAGCCAGAAGAGAAACAGAGAGAGCAGACTAAAGGGACAAAAGAAAACCCAGATGTATTATCCCCTTAGGTGGGACCTGGGGCTAAGGGGAAATCCAGATGTGTTTTCCTCTTAAGGTAGGACTTTGGGCCAAGAAAAAAAAAATCCCAGATGTCTTTTCCCTGGGTTACCCAGGGAGGCGGAGGAATCATCATCCCTGGAGGTGTTCAAGAAACATGTGGACATGGCACTCTGGGATGTGGTTTAATGGTGATGGTGGCCTTAGGTCAGTCGTTGGGCTTTTAGAGGGCTTTTCCAACATAAGCAATTCTGCGATTCCTATTAGGTGGGACTCGGGGCCAAGAGGAAACCCAGATGTGTTTTCCCCTTAGGTGGGAATGTCTCACCTCTGGTGTTAAGAAGGAAATGTAAAAACATTCATAGAATGGTTTGGGTTGGAAGTTGACCTCAAAGATCTAACTTAAATCCCTCTGCCATGGGCAGGGACATCTCCCACTAAACCAGGCTGCTCAAGGCATGATCCAACCTGGCCTCCAATACATCCAGGGAGGAAACATCCACAACCTCCCCAGGCAACCTGCTCCAGTGTCTCACCACCCTCACTATAAAAAATTTCTTCCTTATCTCCAGTCTAAATCTCCCCTCTTCCAGCTCAAAGCCATTGCCACTCATCCTATCACTACAAGAAAGCTGAGGGATCAGAGTCACAAGTCTAGGTCAAGTTTAAGTTAGGAAGGAAAAAGCTTAGAATAGTCAAAGTCCAGAAGAAAGAAATTAAAGCATCTCATCCATAACTTCCACATTCCTCCAGGATCTCCCTACCAGCAATTGAGATGGTTAAATACACAGGATGAACCCTGGGCTCAGTTTTGGGCCCCACATTTCAAGAAAGACATTGGGGCATTTGAATAGGGCCAGAGAATGGCAAAGCTGGTGAAGGGTCTGTAGAATCTGTCTGGTGAAGAACAGCTGAGGGACCTGGGGTTGTTCAGCCTGGAGAAAAGGAGGCTGAGAGGAGACCTTCCAGCTCTCTACAGTTCCCTGAAATGAGGTGGAGGTTGGTCTCTTCTCCCTTGTAGCAAGGGACAGGATGAGAGGAAACAGCCTGAACTTGTTCCAGAGGAGGTTTAGGTTGGACATGAGGAACAGTTTCTTTCCCCAAAGTATTGTGAAGGCCCGGGACAGGCTGTCCAGGGCAGCGGAGGAGCCTCCATCCCTGGAGGGCTTTCAAAGCCATGTAGATGTAGTGCTGAGGGACAAAGTTTCCTGGTGACCTGGCAGTGTTTGTTTAATAGTTGGACTCAATAATCTTGAAGATCTCTTCAAACTAGAACAGTTCTACAATTCTATTTATGGGATCAAAATTCAAACCCCAGGAAATAAGGAGGATTAATTATTGGGTGCTCTACTTCTGGGAAAGTGCTGCAAACTATGGGATAAGGCAAAAGAATGATGTAGTTGGGTATTCCTGAAGCTAACCAGTTCAGGACTATGCAGGAGTCTTGAGAGAAATGGGGTATAGCTCTTTTCCATGAGCCCAAGTCATTGTCAATGAAAGAGGTAGGTCCAAATTTAGTTTTCAGGAATTTTCCTGCTACCATGAAACTCTTTTCTCCCTTTAATTATTCAGAAACAGAGAAGGCAGAAGGATGGCCTGTCCCAGGAGGCACAGCATCTACAGCACATGGCACTAAGTCCCCACAAGTTGGTCATTCACTTGTCTTTTTTTAAACCCTCCCACAGATTTCCAAGATGACACACACGTAACTGGAGTCAACCAGCAGCTAATTTTGTCCTTTGTTTTGCCTGGCAAACACAAACTCAGAGTCACAGCCAAAAGTTGCAGCCACACTGGGGAAGGAAATTATGGAATTATTTCCTACAATGTGATTTAAATCGTTCCACAGTAGCATTATCAAATATCACTGAGAAATTTAGTGTCATTGTCTCTCTTCACCTGAAACCAGCACAGTGGGTTTGGAAGACCTCAGGAGATCATCCAATCCAACTTCCATGATAAAGCAGGGGTACCCACATTAGCTTGCCCAGGGTCACAATGGCCAGGTGGGGTTGGAATCTCTCCAGAAAAGGAGACTCCACAACTTCTCTGGGCAGTCTGCTCCAGGGCTCCAGCACCCTCACACCAAAGAAGGTTCACCTTATAGAATGGCTTAAATTGGAAGGGACCAGATTGTACCCATTGCCCCCTGTCCTGTCTCTTGGCACCAGTGAGAAAGGTCTGGCCCCATCCTCTTGACCCCACCAGTCCTTTAGCTCTTGCTGAGCACTGATTATATCCCCTCTCAGGCTGTTCTTATCCAGGATCAACTGCCCCAGGTCTCCCAGTCTTTCCTACTTAAAAATACTCCAGGACAGGATACAATACTCCAGCTCTGGCCTCACCAGGGTATAGTAGGTGAGGGGGGAGTACCTCTCTTGTTGTGCTGCCACAGCCATGAGGGCACATTGCTGGCTCCTGGTTAAATATTTAAGAAAATCCCAGAATCACTCCCCAGCACCGTCAGAATTCCAACTCTGAGCTTGTATGAGCAAAGATGTTCTTGCCATTTCAGCACCTGCTTCTAAAAACCTCTAGCATACAACAACAAAACCATGAACTGCACAGGTGCCCTCAGCCACCCAAGAGCTATAGAAGTTTAAGGATAAACACATAAGGACCCCAAAAGACTTTCTGTGATTTCTGGTGGGAATCCATTAAACCTGTGGTAGTGCTTCCCTGGTGGGTTGTACTTCTGTTGCAGTTTCGGTTTACTGCTGCTTTTTCCCATCAACTGAGAGACAGACTGCCACTTCATCCCACCAAAGTGAACAGGGAACATCAGCAAAGAGCAGCATTAATGGCTGAAGGAATCCACTGGGGACAGACTGGGGAGTTGTTCAAGAACCTATTTCAAAATTTAAGCAGATTTTGCTAAAAAGGAAAGAGAGAAGAAAGGCAAGAGACTTGAAATGCTGGGATTTAGCCTTCATGTAGGAAATTAAATGCCCTGCTCCAGTTTCAAACCATTGTTGCTTTTACAGTGACTACAGGCCCTTCTGAACAGTCCCTCCCCAGCCTCCCTGTAGGTCCCCTTCAGATATCAAAATGCTGCTCTAACATCTTCCTGGAGCCTTCTCCTCTAAGCTGAACAGCCCCAAGTCTCTCAGCCTGTCCTTGTAGGAGAGGGTCTCCAGCCCTTTGGTCATCTTCATGGCCTCCTCTGGACCAGCTCCAGTAGGTCCATGTCCTTCTTGTGTCAGCTGGATACAATACTCCAACAGAGGTGTCACCACAGCAGAAACAGTTTTTGCTGGGGATGATAATAAATGATCCACATCTCATCATCTCACTCCTTTCCTGACTTTGTATTATGCAAAACAGGAAAATATTCTCTTCCTTGTAGAATTCTCCTACCAAGGCATCTCATCAAGGAGGATTGTCATAATGAGGTTAACAACAATAAGGTTGCCACTGCAGCTGCTTTATGACACAGGGTTGATATAGCACAGAGCTACTCCATAATGAGAGGAGAAAGGGGATTTTTGGGTTAGACATTTTAATGAGTTCATAACAAGCTAAGTATGACAGAAGCAGGTATTTGCATTTCACCAAACTGCTTCATAGAGTCAGAGAATAGTTTTGGTTGGAATGACCTTCAAGGTCACCCTGTCCAACCATCATCTAACTACCAAGCCCAGTCCTAAATGACGTCACTCAGCATCATATCTGCACAGACCTGAAACCCCTACAGAGATGGAGACTCTACCACTGCTCCGGACAGCCTGAGCCAGGCCTTGGTGACACTTTGGGGGAGGGAGATGTTCCTCATGTTCAACCTAAACCTTCCCTGCTGCAACTTGAGGCTGTTTCCTCTTGTCCTATCACTCGCTCCTTGGGAGAAGAGACCAATCCCCACCTCAAATCTAACCTCCTTTCAGGGAGTTTTAGAGAGCAATGACACCTCCCCTCAGTCTCCTTTTCTCCAGGCTGAACAACCTGATCTCCTTCAGCTGCTCCTCTTCAGACCCTTCACCAGCTTCACTGCCCTTCTCTGGATTTGCTCCAGCACCCCAATGTATTTCTTGAAGCGAAAGATCCAAAACTGAATCCAGTCCTCAAGGTGTGGCCTCACCAGTTCCCAGTCCAAGGGGACAATCCCTTGCCCTGCTCACCACACTATTGCTGGTCCAAGCTGGGATGCTGGTGGCCTTCTTGGAGCACTGCTGTTATCTGAGATACAGTGTGTCTCCAGCACTCCATACTTTGTTGCGAACCATTCCAGGCTCATTATAGCTCCTTCAATAAAGAGACGCATCTTTGGAGTAACAAATGTGTCTATTAATGCTCCTTCTGGGAGACAACACCAGCTTCATTAGAAGTCATTAATATGGAAAAACCCTAGAAGAAAGCATCAGGAAGGAGGATGAAGCATGATCAGTTAGAAACCTAGAATATGTGACCCATATTGACAAGTGCTTACAGGAACCACTATGGATGGCTGAACACTGCAGCAGGGTGGCAGCTTTCCCGTGGCTGGCCAAACCTGCCACAGAGCCAGACACAGCCGGTCCTTAGAAGCAGCACAAAATGCAGGTACAACCATGCAACTACTACAAGTCAGAGAATGCATACACAGATTTACAGAATGGCTTAGGAGGGGACCTCGAAGATCATCTAGTTCCAACCCACCTGCCATGGGCAGGAGCATCTCCCAATAGATCAGATTGCTCAAGGCCTCATCCAACCTGACCTTCAATGCCTCCAAAGGTGTGGGGGGGGGGGGGGGAGGAAGGGGAGGGGTGATCCACAACCTCCCTGGGTAACCCAGTATTTCACCACCCTTAAAGAACATTTCTTATTCCTTATGAAAGGGCACAGAGTGGGCATATTGGGGTAGATACCTCTTTCCCAGTTCACACACCTCCTCCCAGTACATTACCCCATCTCTATCTGCCAGCAAGAGCAGCAATGGAGAAAGCCATTTGTAAAGCTCCTACAAAGCCCTAAGGCAGGACACACCTCAAGCTGATGCCAACAGCCCCTTGGAGGTGTCTTTGGGTTCATGCCTTCATGATTAAGAGCTGCTTGCAGGCAGTGCTCCACATCAAACAAGGCCAGGCTCTGGTGGCCCCATGGCCTTTCCCGGGGCTAAGCAGCCTCACCCATAAGGCTCAGGAATTGACAGCTTGTGCTTGGTGAGATGTTATTTTTAAGCCTTCACAAACAAGGGCTTGATCTTCTTAAACAGTTTGGATCAGCTCAGCCACACACAGGCAGAGCTCAACAGCTGATTCATGTTTGGGTATGTATCTGGCACAGTGACACAAGAAAACACTCGGGCAGCCTGTGGTGGTCACTTAAAGCTTTTCCCACAGCTTACAGCAGTGTAGAATTTGAGAGACATTTTTTGGCAGGACCAGTACCTCAATAGCATTGACTTCGTGAAGCTTGAGGAGGAGAGTTTTAGACTGGATATTAGGAAGAAATTCTTTAGTGAGGGCAGTGAGACACTGGAACAGGCTGCCCAGGCAGGCTGTGGATGCCCCCTCGTTGGAGGTGTTGAAGGCCAGGTTGGATGAGGCCTTGAGCAGCCTGGTCTAGTTGGAGGTGTCCCTGCCCATGGCAAGGGAGTTGGAACTAGACAAGCTTCCGATCTAAACTATTCTATGATTTGGTGGGACCAGGGTTTCACTCAGTTGCAAGTAGTCATTCAAGTAAGAGCTGGGTAACTGGGAGCTCTGCAGGAGCCAACAGCTCCCACGGAAGGCTTTCCCCTGAGGAACCTAGTGGTGCCAAGACTATGGGGACCAAGCAGAAAGCACCAAAGTGTTGCTGATTTTTGAGCGCACTCTATCTTTGACCTCCCTGGGATTTTCTCCACAAGCTAACATCTAGGGGGAAAGGGAGAACCACTACCTCCTCAGTGGATAGAATTTTAACAAACAGCTACAGCTAGAACAAATATCTGGTACAACTCAGTCACTTGTGGCACTTACTGATTGATATTTCAAGTAGAAAGAAGGAAAGCAAAGTACACAGCAAGACGAGAGGGAAGAGACAGAAAAAGGAGTGATGAGAAGAGAAAAGGACCTCAAGTTGCAGAAGGTTTAGGTTGGACATGAGGAAAAATTTATTCCTCTAAACGATTGTGAAGCCCTGGGGCAGGCTGCCCAGGGCACTGGTGGTGTCCACATCCTTGGAGAGGTTTCACATTTGTGTAGATGTGATACTGTGAGACATGGATTAGTGGTGAGCAGGCATTGCTAGGTTAATGGTTGGGCTCAATTTTAAAGGGCTCTTCCAACCCAAACAATCCTAATCCAGTGAAGTAGAGTCCAACAAGGGGCCTCATGGCCAATGGGCAGTGCAGGACCAGCCCCACCCCTATCTCTGCACAGAGGTTCAGCTCAACTTCATACCCACCATGCTTAATGTGATTGTCATTCTGCACCTCCACTAATGCTCACCAGTGCTCTGCACAAGGCCACCACATCGCATACACACCTAACTCCACCTTGGGCTGCTGCTACTGGCCTGAGCAGCTCTCAGCCTCCTCCTCAGCTGCCATGGTGCAGCGGAAAGCACTTGTCATTAAGCCTTCACAGAGCCCTTAGCTCCGTGATCAAATAAAGAGGTAGGGTAATTTACAGCAGTAAGCTGTAATCTCTTTTAAATAAAGAATTATTGCTTCCTTCTTCAGCAAGGACTTCAGTGTGCTGGGCTGGCTCTACCTTGAAGCACTGCAAGATCTCACTTGGGACCAAGCAGAAAGTATGATAAAAAAACCCCAACACTCTAAATCACAGAGTTGTTTTGGTTGGAAGAGATCTTTAAATCAAGGCAAGCCACTAACCCAGCACTGCAGGTCACCACAAAACCTTATCCTTCAGCACTACATATTCATAACTTTGAAGTCCCTCCAGGGACAGAGACTGCCACTGCCTGGGGCAGTCTGGGCCAGGCCTTGGCAACGATTTTTGGGAAGAAACCTTTCTTCATGTCCAACCTAGAATTCCCCTACTTCCACTAAAGTTTGTCTCCTCTCATCCTGTCACTTGTTCGTCAGGAGAAGAGACCAACCCCCTCCAGTGACTTACGGAGAGCCACATGGTCTCCCCCTCAGCTGAAGGGGAGAGGATAGGGGCAATTCACCTAGGCACACTGTGCAGAAGCTCAGTGCAGTTTCCTCTGCATTGAAATACTTTCTCCAAATCCCATCACAACCTGCTGGGATCTTTGCCCTTGCAAAACATCCACCAGCTTCACCAAGTTCTAGTGTGGCTGCACTTGTCAAACAGGACAAGGAATTATGGAATGGTTTGGGTGAGAACTGACGTTTGAAGATCACGTAGCCCAATCCCCATGCAGTCACCGGGGAGGTCTGCAAGTAGAACAGGTTGCTAGAAAAATAGAGTTGGAAAATGAGCCAGCAGTGTGCTCAGGTGGCCAAAAAGGCCACCAGAATCCTGGCCTGGATCAGCAATAGTATAGTCAGCAGGTGTAAAGAATTAATTATGACCCTGCACTAGGCACTGGTGAGGTCCCAAGTGGAAATTTTGGTTCAGTTTTGGGACCCTCACCCCAAGAAATGCATTGAGGGACTGGAGCAGGTCCAGAGAAGGTCAGCAAAGCTGGTGAAGGGTCTGGAGAACAGGCCTGGTAAGGAGCAGCTGAGGGAACTGGAGTTGTTCAGCCTGGAAAAAAAGAGACTGAGGAGAGCCCCTCATTGCTTTCTACGAATCCCTGAAAGGAGATGGAGGAAGATGGATGTTGGTCTCTTCTCCCTTGTATCAGGTGATAGAACAAGAAGAAATGGCCCTGAAATTGTGCCAAAGGAGGTCTAGGTTGGATATTAGGAAATACTTCTTCACTGGTCAGGCACTGGAACAGGCTGCAGAAGGAGATGGAGTCACCATCCCTGGAGGTGTTTAAGAAACTTGGACATGGCACTTTGGGACACAGTTTAATGACAGGGGTGGCATCAGTTTGACAGGTGGACCCAATGACCTCTTCCAAACAAAACAATTCTATGAAAAATGGTAAAAGCAGTCACACTTCATGCTGATAAGTTCCTGATGGCAAGCTGGATGCATAACCATCAGCACTCTTTCTTCAGCCTCCGATGTGTGGGTGTATCTATCACTGCTGCATTTTGCACAAGGTCAGTGGTGAAGGCTCGGCAGATCTAAGGGAACACTTGCTAAGCTCACTGTCCACACAGCTTTAAAAATAGTCCAGGAGAACAACTGTTCCCTGCACTGCCAAGGTGGGGGAAAGGAGGGGAAGAGCCCTGCAAGAGCAAAGCTGCTTTCCTAGTCAGCTGAGAGAGTCCTGTGTGCTCTGCACCCAGCATCTCAGCTGTAAAGAGCTTGAAAATGGCAGAAATAAGGTCAAAGTTTCCTGGTGTGACCCTTGGTGCTGGCAGCAAGCCCTGGCACATAAAAGCTACAGCCTCTGACCCATTCCAGCTGCAGAGCCAGAACCTCAGTTCAAGAAGTTTAAAATGTTTCACAAAAATCCCAGAATCCCAGCATGGTGTGGGTTGGAAGGGACCTCTGCAAATCATCCCAGTCCAACTCTCCTGCAAGAGGAAGTTCATCCATAGCAGCTTTCCAGCATTGCAATGGCTGGGTGAAGTTGCAATCTCTCCAGATAAGATTTCACAATCTCTCTGGGCAGCCTGCTCCAGCACCCTCACACTAAACAAGTTTCTCCTCATAGAATGGCTTAAATTGGAAGGGACCTTGAAGATCAGCTACTCCAACCTCCATTTTCAGACAGAACCTCCTGGGTTTGGATTTGTGCCCATTGCCTCTTCTCCTGTCACTGAGCATCACTGACAAAAGTCTGGTTCCATCTGTGTGACCCCTGCTCTTTAGATATTGATCAGCATTAGGATCCCTTCTGGCTCTGCTTTTCTGCAGGCTCAACAGCCCCAGGTCTCTCAGCCTTTCCTCCTCACAGAGATGCTCCAGGCCCCTCAGCATCTTTGGAGCCTCTGATGGACTCTCTCCAGTAATTCCCTCTCTCTCAAACTGGGGAGTCCAGAATCAGCCTGATCTCTTGGATTTCGCTGGAGAATTTGAGAGATGAAGCCCAAGGAACCACCTAACAAAGAAACAGCCAGTAGATGGCAGGCCTGCAAAGCCCGATAAGATCACACAAGTTCATTTTACTTCAGCGAAGAGAGACTGAATAATATTTTAAAGACAAATGGGTTTATTCTTTAACTACCCTAACAGGGTCTGTTAGTCCATCTGTAGATCTGTTTTGAAGAGCTATGGCTGGAAGGCAACAATTAATGCATCAAACAACACAGATCAGGGAGGTCCATTCAGCTCTAAGCTGTTTCTCAAAACCAAATGAAGTCGAGCAGCTAATAAAGTGCAGATCATTGCTCCTCAGCAATGCTGAACTTGTTTCAGACGTCAGCCAACTCAATTTAGGATCATTGCCATCAATACGTTTGCTAGATACGGAAGACCTACCAGAAGCACAAACATGTACCAGTGGCTGCCTTCAGCTGCCGCAGAAAATAATAATGACACGAAGCAGCAGGATATCCAAGTTAAATCCTTTGACTTGGCACAACCCAGCCCCACCTTCTTCATGACCATGCAATGTGGATTTGACCCCAGCGCTCACAACACAAAACACCATTGCCTCCACAGGCAGCTTCACGTTTGACCCATTTTAAAAGCTTTTTGTAAATCCTGCTTGGGATTTCAGGACATTGCTGATGCCACTTTGAACTCAATGAAGTTGATTCTTGTATTCAAATCATTGCATCTTTGTGTGGTGACTTATTGTAGAGTCACAGAGTCGCAGACTGATTTGGGTTGGAAGGGATCATGAGGATCATCTAATTCCAAACCCTCTGTCATAGGTAGGAGTGCCTCCTCCTACCACATTGCTCAAGGACCCATCCAACCCAGCCTTGAACACTTCCAGCCTTGGAGCTTCCACAGCTTCTGTGGGTTATCTTTCTCAGTGCCTCACCACCCTCAGAGAAAAACTTCTTCTTCATGGTTCATCTAAATCCATCTTCTTCCACTTTGAAGCCATCACTCCTCATCCTGTCACTCTATGTCTTTGTCTGAAGTCTCTCTCCAGCTCTCCTGTAGCCCCTTTCAAATTCTGGAAGGCTGCTCTAATCTAAGGTCTCCCTGGAGCCTTCACTTCTCTGTGCTGAAAAAACCCCCATTCTCCTAGCCTGTCTTCATAGGAGAGGTGCTCCAGCCTTCTGATTATCTTTGTGGACTCCTCTGTACCAACTACTTTACCATTTCTATCTTCTGAGTCAAAGCAGCTCCTTCCCTCTATATCCCTGCACATCCAAAGGATCTGCAGGAGGGGTTTCCTGATGAGACTTTGGCCAGGGCTGGTGGCTGTGACACCAGCAGCATCCCAGGCTTCTGTCCAACAAAGTAGCTTGGGGTAGCTGCACTCTAAAGCACTGCCAGGAGAGACCCATAATGGATAATTTGGTTTTCTTACTATGACAAGAAAATACATTTCTTGACTTTGGCCTCATCACTATGAAATTACAGCCCTAAAATTACATTCTTGAGGCATTCCAGCTGTAACGAGCAGATACCAAACTGCATTTGTGGATACAAAACCATTAAGAGATCTATCATTAGATGGTCAGCTCCAAAGTGTTTGAGGTGTTCCAGGCATGGACTCATATAAACAACTCTTGTTAAGAAACTTTGTTCCATCCTTTTTTCCTGCTAAACTTGCTTTCTGATGTCACTGCTCCACTTCCCTTTTGTATTGGTGTGCACTAGCCCACACTTAACCTCTGGATATGGACAACTTTTAACCTTCTGCACTGGGCAAGGACATTGCCATAGGCAGATTTTTACCCTTCTTTGAGAGGGCTGGTTGCAAACAACAGTCCTGCTCCACATTATAAGGCACTAGACAGATCCAGCCACCCTGAAAAAGCCTCACTTGGCTTCCCAACAACCTCTTCTCATCTTTGTATCATCCTCAAAGTAGTAATTACAAACAAGTTAACTAAAACAATGTACAAAACCAGGCTAGATGAGGCCTCGAGCAATCTGGTCTAGGGGAAGCTGTTCCTGACAATGCCTGTGGGGTTGGAACTAGATGATATTTAGGGTCCCTTCCAACCCAACCCATTCTACGAGGCTATGCACACATCTGTGAACATCAGCTTACACACTGTCTCACTCTCCAACATTGTGCCAGACAAGAGACTTTCGATGCTCCACTAGTTACTTTGAGGCACTCACATTGAACTGTCTACTTCAACAGATTCATGAACCTAGAAATGCTCCCAAAATGAGGCTTTCCCCTACCTCTGAGCACCCAAAGGTTCAGGCTACTCCTTCTAAAAGAACAATTGAACTTCCACCAGCTTCAGAGGGGCAATTTCATCACATTCAAGCCATTCTACCAAAATACCACATCTCCACCACCTCAAAGCAAACAGACCAAACTCCCAAACCAGAGGTCCTATACACATGCAGTATCACAACGCTCAGAAATTATTCTGGTTTTACAACACAAAGAATCATAGAATGGTTTAGGTTGGAAGAGACCTTAAAGATCATCCAGTTCCAACCCCCTGCCATAGGCAGGGACGGCTCCCACTAGATCAGGTCACTCAAAACCTCATCCAGCCTGGCCTTGAACACATCCAAGGAGGGAGCAGCCACGACCTCCCTGGGCAACCTGTTCCAGTGCCTCACCACCCTCACTGTAAAGAACTTCCTCCTAACATCCCATTTAAATCTCCCCTCCACCAATTTGAACCCATTCCCCCTCATCCTGTCACTACAAGACCTTGTGAATAGTCCCTCCACAGCCTTCCTGTAGGCCCCCTTCAGATGCTGGAAGGCTACTATAAGGTCTCCTCAAAGCCTTCTCTTCTCCAGGCTGAAAAACCCCAAGTCTCTTAGCCTGTCCTCATAACAGAGGTGCTCCAGCCCTCTGAGCATCTTTGTGTCACTCCTCTGGACTTTCTCCAACAGTTCCATGTCCTTCCTGTGCTGGGGGCTCCAGAACTGCACACAGTATTCCAGGTTGGGTCTGATGAGAGCAGATTAAAGGGGGAGAATCACCTCCCTTGCCTGCTGGCAATGCTTCTCTTAATGCAGCCCAGGACACAGTTGCTGTCTGTGCTGTGTGTGCACACTGCAGGCTCATGTTGAGCTTTTCATCCACCCAGACCCCAGGTCTTTTTCCTCAGACCTGCTCTCCAACCACTCACCACCCAGCCTGGATTTGTGCTTGGTATTGCAGCGACCCAGATGCAGGACCTTACACTTGGCCTTGTTAAATTTCATGAGGTTGGCCTGGGCCCACCTCTCCAGCCTGTCCAGGTCCCTCTGGATGGATCCCTGCCCTCCAGCAAGTCAACTGTGCCACACAGTTCGGTGTCATCTGCAAGCTTGCTGAGGGTGCACTCGATTCCCCTGTCCATGTCACTGACAAAGATGTTAAACAGCACTGGGCCCAGCACTGACCCCTGATGGATGCCACTTGTCACTGGTCTCCAGGTGGACATTGTGCCCTTGATCACTACTTTCTGCACGTGACCATCCAGCCAATTCCTTATCAACATGGGAACATCAACACCCGAGGTTGATGTTCCCATGCTTCCTCAATTTACTTACCATGAGGAACACAACAGACCTCCATTGATCCCACCAGAGCAAGCAGTGTTCTCAGGAGCAGATCTCTCACATGCCAAAATTCCTCTCTTTGCATGTATCCTCTTGCGAACCAAGTAAAATCATCACCATAAAGAGCAACCCTCAAGCCAAACACAATCCTAAGGAGATCTGGGCCTGCAGGAGACACCAAATAAGTCCTCGTTAGGATCATTGCACCCACCTGAGCAAACCCTTCTCTTCCCAACCAGAAGCACCTGGCACAGCATCTGCAGCCCCTCTGCCCCTAAACAGAAGGGCCTGAGAGAAACAAAACTCTGACTGTTTCTTGCCTAGCCAACCCTTGCACACCTGAGTGTATGATTTTTTGGGGTGCTCCATGAGTTCTGCACAGCTGGAGACACATCAATCCTATCTAGCATGATGCTAATAAGCTCAGTATTGTGGCTAGGATCTTCTCCAGGACACCATGGAGTTCACTGAATCTACAAATATCTCATGCAGTGACAAAGAAGAAATTATTTGGCCAGATCACTTATAAAATCTCAAATAAAGGAGTGTTCCATGGACATAAAACACACATAGAGCAGTGCTGGAGTGACCCTGATGCTGACACCGCCCTGACCCCAGTGCATGAGTTGGTAGAGGTGACCTGAGGGCACTTAGTAGTGGCATCAAACCTGGACCTCATGGTACACACAAGGCCAAGCCTGCACAGCCCATCCAAAACACATCCAGCACCCACACACTCATAGTTCATTACAGAAACATTCCAATCTCTCTAGGGAATTCCAGAGAGAGCTCTGGAAGTGCAGAACTGGATGAAACCACTGGAGCCACAATGTTGCGTCACCCACAATCCCAAACCACCGCAAAATGGATGTCTTATTTAGAAGATTCCCAGGATATCTCAAGGGCCACAACTATGATCCAAGAGGAACCCCTCTGCTGTAAGGACAGGTTAAAATGTCGGGGGTGTTCAGCCTGGAAAAGAGAAAGCTCTAGAGAAACGTTCTAGTGGTCTTTCAGTGCTTAAAGAAAGTTGAGGACAGACTTTTGAGCAGGGTCTATTGTGAAAGGACAAGGGGTGATGGTTTGAACTCAAATAGGGAGATTCAGACTGGAGAGATAGGACAAATGTTTCATCCCAAAGGCGGTCAGAGCCTGTCCCAGGTTGCCAGAGAGGTGGGAGACATTCCATTCCTGGAACCACTCCAGGCCAGGTCATTTGGGACTGTGGGCAACCTGTTCCAGTTGCAGATGTCCTTGCTGACTGCAGGTCCGGGGCCTAATGGTGAAGCTTTCATCAGTCAGGAAAGAAAGGTCCAAGGCTTAACAATGAAGGTTTGGTAGATTTGTATAGAAAATAAGGAGCAAATCCCACCAGGATGAGTTATCGGTCACTGGAAAAGGCTTACCAAGGGTTGCTGTGCCTTCTTTATACCCACCTTTGCTTTTAATTCGATGTTATGAGTTGTGTCCATATTCAAAGAGGACTTTGATAAACTCCATGAGATGTTTTATAAAATCATAAAATGTTCTGTGTTGGAAGGGACCTCCAGAGATTATTGAGTCCAACCTCTCTGTCAGGGAAGGATCACTTAGGGCAAGTCACACAGAAACACATCCAGACAGGTCTTGAAAGTGTCCAGAGAAGACTCCACAGCCTCTCTGGGCAGCCTGCTCCAGTGCTCTGTCACTCTTACAGTGAAGAAGTTTTTCTATAAGTTGTGGTGGAATTTTCTGTACTCCAGTCTATCTGTTGCCTCTTTTCTTACCACAAGGCACCGCTGAAAAGAGACTGGCCCTGAAAAGAGGCTTGTCCATTTTTATTTAGCTGGGGAAATAAATAAAACAAGGAGAAAGGCAAGCCTCCACCTATAATGGTCAGAGTCCTAATGCTGATGGTGGAGCACCCATCTGATGTGTCAGCTTAGCCCCAGCTGCTGAAGGTTGCTCAAGGCCTCATCCAGCCTGGGTTTCAACACCTCCAAGGAGGTGGTATCCACAACCTCTCTGAGAAACCTGTCCCAGTGTCTTACCACCCTCATATTGAAGAGCTTTATCCTAAAATCCAGTCTAACCCTACTCTCCCTCCTATGATAAATTTTGTTATTCAAAGAATTTTGATGTGAATGAAAGTTTCTTTTTGGAATAGTTTGAAAGTCCTTGTATCAGTTTAAGCTAGCCCCACCCCAAGCTCAAAAGCTCACTAAATACTTAATTCAATTTGGAAGTAAAAGAATAATCTTCAACAATAAATGGAAGGTATTTTAGGTAAGGGGAATTACAGAGGATAGGGGGAGAGGGAACAAAATACAAGATACAGGTATAAGGGAAAGGGAATTACAGAGGATATAGGGGAGGAAAAAAAAAGTAAAAAATGAAAAAAAAAAAAAAAACAACCTACAGATGGGAGCGAATCAAAGCTGAATCCAAGTAGTAAAGTCAGAAATTGGTGGTGGATGCAGATGAATGCTGGTGGGATGCAGTGAGTTCGAGTTCCAAATATGGTTGCTCTTCCCACATGTTTGCTGGAGAGCATGTGGTGAAATAGCAGCAGGGAAGCAAGATGTTGAACTCATGAGGAAAGCAGAGACCAAGAGGAAGAAACAGAATCTTCACACACACACCCCCCCCCCACCTTTATAGGGGGTCTCAGTAGGAAGGGGGAGAGAGCTAAACATGACACCTGGGGGCAGGTCAGACCACCCCCAGGGAGGAGTCAGGGTCCAGCTCAGGTAAGTTGCCCCTGGGCAGCTTAACCCTTACAGTCCTTGAGCACTTCCAGGATGTCTCCTAACCCTCTGGGGACAGGCCATCAGGGTGCATGTTTGATGATATAACACAGACATGACTGATGTCTCACAGAAATCTGCTCTTGTGGAACCCCCACCAAGAATACTATGTCCAGTTCTGGTATTGCCATTATAAGAAGGACACAGAACTATTGGAGTGAGTTGAAAGGAGGCCACAAAGATGGGCCAAGGTCTGGAGCCTGTGAGGATAGGCTGAGGGAGCTGGGGTTGTTCAGCCTAGAGAAGGGAGAACTCTGGAAGGACCTCAGAGCTGCCTTCCAACACCTGAAGGGATCCTACAGGAAGGCTGGAAAGGGATTTTTTGTAAGGACAGAACAAGGGGTTTGAAGCTGAGGGAGAATAGGTTTAGACTGAAACTTAGGAATGTGGTGAGGCTCTGGAATAGGTTGCCCAGATATATTGTATGCTTCCCATTCTGGGGGTACTCAAGATCAGGTTAAATGAGGCCTTCAGAAATCAAGTCTAATTGAGAGTTGTCCCTGTCCTCTAAGGTCCCTTCCAACCTAAGCCATCCTATGATTCTATAATTCCAAGTCTTAGGTCTGATGGACTGAAGGATTGGTTTAGGCCAGCTGAAGCTCTCAGGATTTAAGCATGGAGGGGAAGGGTGCTCTTATGTGTAAAAAGTCATTCTACAGCACTTATCCAGGACATCAGATGCTTCTTCTACTGCAGTGCACTGGGAGAAGAAACGGTAATGGTTGAGGTGAGGGGTGGTTAATACCATAATGTTTCCCTGAACGCTACTGGTGGAACCATTCTGGGATATTGCATACAATTGGTGGCATATCCATACAGGGAAATGGCTCTGCAATGTATAAAGCTTGCTGGAATGTGACATGAGGGAGTAAAAGATCACTGTCTGCAGCTGCCTGAAAGATGAGAAATAACAAGCAAGGAGGCACCTTCTTTTCCCTTTTTCCTTTTTTTTCCTGTTCTTTTTTTTTCTCTTTGACTTTTTTCTCCCTTCACCTCTCCCTTTTTTCACTTTTTATTTCTTTTTTTTTTTTCTCCTTCCCCTCTTATATACTTTTTTCTCTCCCTTCTGCCTTTTTTCTTCCTTTTTTCAACTCCTTTTCCTCTTTTCTTCCCCCTGCCCTCTTTTCCCTTTTTTGTCTTTTTTTTTTTTTATTTCATTCTTCCTTCCCTCCCTTCCCCCACCCTCCTTTTTTTTCCCTTTCACCCTTTTTCGTTCTTTGATTTTCTTTTTTTTTTTTTTTTCTTTTTTCTTTTTAAAAAGTTGCTTCAAAAGAAAAAGTGAACTGCAAAGCCTTCAAAGCCCTATTACCTGGATTACCTGAACCTGGGCAGGATGCCACCTCTAAGATCATAGAATCATAGAATGGTTTAGGTTGGAAAAGATCTCAAAGATCACCCAGTTCCAAAACCCCACCATAGGCAGGGACAGCTCCCACTAGATCAGGTCACTCAAAACCTCATCCAGCCTGGCCTTGAACACATCCAAGGAGGGAGCAGCCACGACCTCCCTGGGCAACCTGTTCCAGTGCCTCACCACCCTCACTGTAAAGAACTTCCTCCTAACATCCCATTTAAATCTCCCCTTTACCAGTTTGAACCCATTACCCCTCATCCTGTCATAACAAGGCCTTGTGAATAGTCCCTCCCCAGCCTTCCTGTAGGCCCCCTTCAGATACTGGAAGGCTACTATAAGGTCTTCTCAAAGCCTTCTCTTCTCCAGGCTGAAAAGCCCCAAGTCTCTTAGCCTGTCCTCATAGCAGAGGTGCTCCAGCCCTCTGAGCATCTTCATGGCCCTCCTCTGGACTCTCTCCAACAGTTCCATGTCCTTCCTGTGCTGGGGGCTCCAGAACTGCACACAGTACTCCAGGTGGGGTCTGACAAGAGCAGAGTAAAAGGGGAGAATTCCCTCCCTTGCCCTGCTGGTAATGCCTCTCTTGATGCAGCCCAGGACACAGTTGCTGTCTGAGCCGTGTGTGCACATTGCTGGCTCATGTTGAGCTTTTCATCCACCCAAACCCCCAGGTCTTTTTCCTAAGATCTGGCACTCCCAGGTCACCACCACTCCACCACTGTCCTGGACAGCCTGGTTCAGGACTTCACAACCCTCTGGTGGAAGAAATGGTTCCTCACATCCAATCCAAACCTCCTCTGGGTCAACTTGAGGCTGTTTTCTCTGGTCCTATCACTTATTCCTTGGGAAAAGACAGCACCCCACACTTCCTTTCAGAGAGTTGTGGTGACTGAGAATGATGATAATGATGATGATGATGATGATGTTGATGCTGCTGCTGATACTTCATCCCCCATCCGCATGCCACAGGTGGATGTGAGCCAGGGCACTGAGAGCAGCAAGACCCCAGATTGGGAGACATCTGCACATTCTCCCCTCAACAGAGATGTTTAACTGAGACAGTGTGAGGGCAGCTGTAAAATCTGACAGCTTTACACCCACATTATAGAGACAGAGCAGAGGAGTTTCTCACCCACTCTGATCAGTTCTTCCCTTTTTTTGGTACACGAAGACTTCTAGATAAATCGCTGCATGGCGGTTTAAATTGCTGAACAGCTTCAGGTGAACTTTACAGGTGTCAGCTGGCATCTATAAACTGTCCAAGAGTCCCTATAAAAGACAGTGAAACAAGAGCAAAATTAGGAGATAAATCCATCACTTGGAAAGAAAAAGAAAAAGGGGAAAAAAAGGAGCTAGTGAGGAATATTTTCAGTGTTAGTTTTTAAGAGGTTGTTGGAATGGAGCCTTGCAGGTGACAAATAGCTTCTGGTGCTGCTGATATTGAATTTGCATTAATTAATTAAAACAATTAGCCCCCAAATTCCTTCTGTCTCAGATTCTTGATGTTCTGATGGCCAGCTTCAGTCCTGTTCTAATAGACTAGAACAGAGGGTTATCTTCAAAAAATTGATTTATTTTTTGTCCAAATTTATTACACTAAAGTAAAAGTAATAAATAATAAATAAGCTCTTCCCTAAGTCTATTACAATTTCTGTTAGTAATGAAGCAATTAATAATTTGTTCCTTATGAAAACTGAGCATCTACTCTGTCCCAATGAGGCCACATCTGGAATACTGGGTCCAGTTCTAGGCTCCACAGTTAAAGAAAGGCAGGATGCTACTGGAGAGAATTCAAGAGAGGCTACCAAGAAGCTGAGGGCTCTGAAGCAGCTCTGTGAGGAGGAAAGGCTGAGAAACCTGGGCCTGTTGAGCCTGGAGAAGAGCAGCCTGAGAGGGGATATTCTCTATTCTCAGCAAGAGATAAAGTGTGGTAGGCAAGAGGACGAGGATAGACTTCTGTCAGTGGTGCCCGGTGAGAAGACAAAAAGCAATGGGCACAAACTGAAACCCAGGAAGTTCTATTCAAAGATGAGGGGAAAATTATTTGGTGTAAGGGTACTGGAGCCCTGGAGCAGGTCACCCAGAGAAGTTGTGGAATTACCTCTGGAGAGATTCTAAGCCTATGTGGCTATTGTGATGCTGCACAGGCAGCTGTGGGGGCTCCCACTTTAGCAGCGGGGTTGGACCGGGTGATATCCAGATGTTATTTTCCACCACCACCATGCTGAGATTTGACAATGTAATTGTCAAACAAATTAAATGAGCAGTTTACAACTTTTAATGGTAATGCAGGAATTTTGGGTTTCTGGAACTGGATTCAGGAACAGATGGATTTGGATGGAAGGGAGAAGAGACAGATTCCTCCTAGGACACTGGCCAGCAGAGAAGAGGCTTGGCTCTGATTATCCCTCATCTTTCTCCTGCAATCCATCGTTGGGCAGTTGAGGGTCCCCTGTCCTGTCTGCTTCTCCCTGCAGCTGCATCCTAAGGCAGGACACAAGCTGTGGCAGTGCCCTCGGTGTGGCCAGGAGCAAGTCTCAGGCAGAGCCTTTGTGCAGCTCAGCCCTTGGCAAGAGCTCTCCCATCAACTTCTCCCTGGTAGAAGCAGCCCCTGGCTGTGCAACCCTGCCCTGAACTTCAGCAAGTAGCTCCCTGAGCAGAGTCTGAGCTGGAAAGTCCCAGCATGGACCAGGATTATCTCAAATTCTAAAACCCTAAACTGAATCCAGGACTTAGTTTACACTGTGACTTCCTCACACTCCTTCACGACTCAGACAGTAAGCCAAGTTACTCAACTAAGTCATGGGTTGAGAAATAACTGGTTGATATTTATTATCCATGTCATTTGCTGGGACAAGGATGCTGTAAGCTCAGGTAATTGAAGTAGATAACTCGAAGCTGCTCCCCCTGTGAGAATGTTGCCATGCAGATCCATCTTGATTAGCCCATTTTCCCTTTAAAGAGAGAAGGGTTTTGTGTAGCCTGGTGTCTGAGACAATTTCCAGCAGGGTCTGCTGGTGGAGTCTCTGCTTGCAATATTGAAATTCAGAGCTCTCTTTTGCTGTTGTTTATTTTTCCTGGAGCTCCCATGTTCTCCTGCCTCATTCCACCTTGTCTCCATCAGCAGGTTGCCCACAATGCTGCACAAACAAATGGGTCGGGGGGCAAAATTTCCTGTCACTGCTGCTTATTGTTTGGATTACTGATGCAGCTGCCTTTCCCCACCAGCCTGACATGCCTCAGTGGCTGCTGGTGGAGCTGCTGTGATTTTGGTCGGTGTGGTCCCCAGTGAGGGCTGCTGCTGCCATGTTTGTGCTTGAACTGGTGGCCACGTGGTAGTTGACCTCCCACCCTGCTTCCAGGAGGTCTATGAGCTGGGGGATTCGAGGTGATGCACAAAGACAGTTGCTTAAGGAAGGGGCCAGGCTTCAGTCAATGTCCTCGTACATCCCTGACACTTCCCACTAAAGCTTTTAACCTCCAGCACTGGAGGAGATGACATTCCTTTTTTGATGGTTTGGGGAGTATGACCTTTTCTATCACTGTTCTTTACTCTCTCCCCTTTCTGCATGGAGAAAAAAAAAAACCACACACACAGAAACCCCCAACCACCACAACAGGGTGAGATTTCAGCATATAAGGAAAATGATTTTGTGATTGCTAAAAGCAGAGTCCTTACACAAGGTGGTTAAAAATAACTCAGGAGCTGAAAGTGACCCTGCTTTGAAGGACCAGATTCACCAATACAGTGGGTCTTGAATAAAGGGCTGTTGGGTCACATCCATAAAGAATTTTCATAAAGACATTCCAAAGTGTGCCTTGTGTTGGCATCTTCATGCTGGTGGAATGTTGAGGTATTGAATGGAGGAGAAGAGGGACTTACTGGAGGTGTATGATAGAACCATGGAATCATAGAATCATAGAAACAGAATCATAGAACTACAGGATTACAGAAATGTAGAACCATAAAAATCACAGAAGTTTTAGTTTGGAAGGGACCTTTCTATTTAATTCAACCCAGTCCCCTCAGATGTACATGCATACAGATTAGGACCATCTGTATGCACCACTCCATTTCTGATGTAGCAAAGGAGAACTTTGGTTCCTGAGTTCAGCCTCCCACCTACAAGACAGGTTTAGTGAGCTGCAAGTGTTGAACAGTGTATTTTATCCACTGCAGCATGTCCACTTGAAAAAGAGCCACACACATCTGCTGCTGTGAGGAATACCCTGGTTTGGGAAGCAGACAAGATGCCCCAGGCTGATGGAAGAGTGAAACTGCTACGGTAACATGCTTATACCGTGGGGAAACAGCACTGCCAGTTTCTATAGCATCCCTGCAGAGCTGGAGTCGGGAGTTTCAGTTGCCTGAGCTCTGCAAGGAGCCATTGGAAGACACTGAGGGCTGGAGGGAAGATGAAAGGAGGAGGAATGAAAACTGCTGATAGAGGGAGAGTGCCTCACTAGAAAGGAAGCCAGGAATAAAGAGATAAGGAGCACTGAGATGTTGTCACAGTTCTACTCTAATAACTTAAGTAGCTGCCGTTCAACAGTGGTCCCAGAGCACTGTAATTTAATCTGGGACTGAAAAGTGCCAAGAATACCAGAGGGTGGCAAAAAAAAAAATGGACTGATGCTGGCCAGTGAGCAGCCCTCTGCCTATGGCTGGGCCATGGCACATCCAGGAAGTCCAAAACACTTGGAGAGAATCAAAGGATCATACAATCATATAATCAGAGAACAGTAGAGGTTAGAAGGAACCTCTAAAACTCATAGAATTGAATAACTGTTTTGGTTGGAAAAGACTTTTAAGATCATTGAGCACAACCATCAACATAGCCCTACCAGTGCAATTAAACCATGTCCTGAAATGCCATGTCCACGTTTCTTGAACACACACCCTCCCTGGGTAAGATATCATCAAGGCCAAACCCCATGCCAAAGCACGATCACCTAGGGCAGGTCACAAAGAATGGTAGGTGTTAGAAGGGACCTCTGGAGAACATCAAGTCCAACCACACTGCTAAGGCAGGGTCACCTGAAGAAGATTTCATGGTTTAAACACCTGCTGGTTTGTACTCATGTTGCTGGTTGTAAAATCTGGGGAGTAATGAGGTGGGTTTGTTTTTTTTCCTGAAGAGCACAAGGAGCACATGAAAAATAGATGATCTTCTGGAATTTTATGTGGTAATTCTCCTCCTGACAGACAGAAGGAGGGTGGCACAGGTAATTTCTGAGCCTCATGTGCTACTCAGACCTTCTGCAGGTCATAACAACAAGAGAGGATTCATCCAGGAGTGGGAAGATGAAGGTGGGAGGGAGAGCACATGCCAGCCCTGTGTAGTCTGCTGGGTGTTCACCTTCTGAAGAGCATCTCTGTGGAGAAGTACCTAGAAGCGCTGGATGGACAACAAGGTCACCAAGAGCCAGCAATGTGCCCTCATAGTCAAGAAGGCAAATGGTCTCCTGTGGAGCATGAAGAACAGTGCAGCTATCAGGTCAAGAGAGGTTCTCCTTCCCCTCTACGCTATCCTAGTGAGGATACAGCTGGAGTATTTGGTTCAATTCTGGGCTCCCCAGTTCAAGACAGACAGGGAACTGCTGGAGAGAGTAAATCAGAAGCTATGAAGATACTGAGTGGATTGGAGCATCTCCATGAGGAAGAAAGGCTGAGAAACCTGGGGCTGTTGAGCCTGGAGAAGAGCAGCCTGAGCTGCTCAACAAGCACTAAAGTGTGAAGAGAAAAGAGACTGGGGCAAATTCTTTTCAGAGGTGCCCAGTGACAGGACAAGGGGCAATAGGCACAAACTGGAACCCAGAAGATTCCATCTGAATATGAGTAGAAAATTCTGTAGGGTGATGAAGCTCTGGAGCAAGCTGCCTAGAGGGGTTGTGGAATCTCCTTTGGAGAGATTCCAAGCCCACATGGCCATTTTGATCCTGGGAAAGCTGCTATGGATACCTCTGCTTCAGCAGTGGGATTGGACTGAGTGATCTCCAGATGTCACACCCACCACCATACATGGATGCTGTGACAGGCTGCCTGCCTTAGGAACAAGGTTTGGTTGTCCAGGACCCCCTTTATCAATATTTTATGACCACCTGTTGGTGTTAACAAGACCAGCTCAGGCTCCATGCAAACAGCAGTCACTGTGCCATGACAGCACTTTCTGTGCTGCCGGTGAAATATTTCTAGGGACTTGGTGAGAGGGTAAGTGGGTAGAATCAGTGGAGCTTAGGCCTGAAGGAACCAGCTCTCCCTGTGTCTCCACTTCCTCATTTTTCACAGTTTTCCTGATGTATAAACTTCCCTGAAATGAACCACATGGAATTGGATTTTACCATCCTGTGGTATCAGTGTGTGGTACATTGGTGGGCTTGGTCTCTTCTCCCAGTGGAAAAAGTTATAGGACAAGAAGAGATTTAGTTTGTACATGAGGAACAATTTCTTCCCCAAAAGGGTTGTCAAGGCCTGCACCAGGACAGTGGTGGAATCCTCATACCTGGAGGGATTTAAAAGCCATGGAGATGTGATGCTGAGGGGACATGGTTTAGCAGTGGCCTGGCAGTGCTGTGTTAATGATTGGACTGGGTGATCTTAAAGGTCTCTTTCAACAAAAAAGATTCTGTGATTCTATGAAAATAATTAACATCCAAATCCTCTGGGTATCCCTGTGGAAATTCCAAAGACCATGACTGGGTGATTCCTGCTGGGTCTCCAGATCCCATCTCCACCTTTCAAACCTCAAGCCGGGCATGAAAAAGCATCCACAAAACACTAAAATTGGCACCTCCAATGACCGTCCCTATGATGTGGATGCTCAGAACACTAGAGAGCAGAGCCAGGGTTAGCGTTGCATTTTCTGCGTCTGAAGCCCTCTTTAAACACCTCCAACACATCTGGACAGCTGTTTCCCAAATGATGGGAGCAACAGTCAAGTCCATTCATGAGCAGTAGTAACCCCATGAGGTCCCTCTGCCCAAGACAACCTGAAAGCTCTGTGATGGATGCTGGTGCCAGGAGTCACATTGTCCATGGCCACCATACTAGAACTGGGTCTAAGGTCCTCCAAACGAACGCAAATGAGCTCCTGCCACAATGTCCACAGCTTCTGCTTGCTAAAAAGCATCAAATCATCACTCTGCTTGAAATCTTTACAGTGAGGGTGGTGAAACACTGGAACAGGTTGCCCAAGGAGGTTCTACATGCGCCCTCCCTGGAAATGTTCAAGGCCAGGTTGGACGGGGCCTTGAACAACCTGCTGTAGTGGAATATATCCCTGCCCATGGCAGAAGGTTTGGAACCAGACAATCTTCAAGGTCCCTTCCAACCCAAACCATGATTCTGTGAGTTGAAACCAAACAATTCACAAGTGTCCGCTAGAACAACCTTAAAGATGAGTTTTACAAAGCCAGCGCACTTTTAGACTTATTTTGCAAAAATAATACATTTTTTTTACTTGAAAAATGCTACTTTTTGGGCTAAATAATTCCACATCTTCTAACCCAACATCTCTCACAATGGTATTGAAGCAACTAGAAAGCATCCGTGGTAGCTCAATATCACAACAGTTACCTCCTCCTGGAAGATTAACCAGTAGTGGAGAGGAAGGGGAGGAGGAGGAGCAATAAAGAAAATAAAACCGGTTTTAGGGACATTCAGTGCTGTGAAGAAGTTCTGGAAGGTTTTGGGGGGCTTTTTTTTTGGTTGGTTTGTTGGTTGGTTGGTTTTTTTACCAAGGAAGAGTGAGTTGGTGAGGCAGGGGCAAAGAGTTGAGTTAATAATTGCAATAGCGTTAAAAAATGTAAATTAAGGGAGAATTTATTTTTTTTAAAGTAGATAATAAAATTAAATTAAAATCAAAATATGAAATTAAATTTAATTTGAAAATAAAAATAAAAGTAATAAAATAATATAAAAGAGGAGTTTAAGCAGTAGTCTCTCACTCGAAGTTCACAGCAGGGAAG
>VWZI01010456.1:72794-80294 GCA_013396835.1 Psilopogon haemacephalus
GTCGAATGCAGGCTGAGAAATCCACGAGTGGTTGATGTGCTTATGGAATGCAGGCTGAGAAATTCACAAGTGGTTGACGTGCTTATGAAATGTATGTTGAGAAATCCACAAGCGGTTGGTGTGTCTATGAAACATAGGCTGAAAAATCCACGAGTGGTTGATGTGTCTATGAAATACACACTGAGATATCCATGAGTGGTCGATGCACTTATTGAATGGCAGGATGAGAAATCCACGAGTTGTTGATATGCCTATGGAATATACACTGAGAAGTCCAGGAGTGGTTCATGTTTACACTTTGTATGTGCAAGGAAATGGAGCTCACAGAAGGTTTTTTCAGTGATTATCGTGTCCTACATATAATAATGTCCTGGAATCAATGTGAGCTGATTTATATCACTTGTAGTGAAGGCTGGTCCTGGCCAAACAACCTGCATGCTATTAGTGCTTTCAGACCTTCTCCAAACTCTTGGAAGTAGGGGATAATTTGGTGTTCCAGAAGCACTGAGAAGATCTAAAAATAAAGAAAAACAATACACCCCCCCACACACCAGAAAACATTTGGTTAATGGGTTTATCATGTTTATTTGAATAAGGAAGATTGAAGCTCCATTTATGCCACACATAAATGCTCTCCAGATCTTAATTATTGATGAAAAATCTGCTGTGCTTCTAAATTTGAGGAGATGACAATTTTATAGGAATTTAAACCACTTTCTACATTTTCTATATTTTCAAGGTTTGTTTTTTTGATATTTTTTTTTTTTTAGGAGGGTGGTACCTGTTTTTACCTTCCAAAAAGAGTTGTCACTTAACATGTCAAAATGCTGGAGAAGTGGATGCACATCGTGTTCGGCTCAGCCGGGAAGTGTGCATGAGGCTTTTTCTCTCCAAGATGTGTTTTTGAGAGGCTGGCGAGCAAATAGCAAGGAGAGCAGGGACATGGAAACACTCTGTAAGAACAAGAGACCTCTGGAACAACTGACATGTATTTTAACCCTCCCCCCCCTTCACCCGGTTCCAAATTTATGCTCGCTCGCTCCTTGTGTTAGTAGTTTGTTACCTAGATTTGTTGTCGGTGTTGAATTTCAGGTTTGTGTTTCCTCTCCAGCATCCCACCAACAACCTTTCCACATCAAATTTAGGGGTCAGTTTACAGTTTCCCATTGGAAGCATTACCACTTGGGTTAAAAAAAAAGTAGTTATATACAATATGCTTCACTAAATCCTTTTGTCCTTTGGATACATTTTAGCAGCTTTTGACCAGATAAGGCAGATTTGTCCTCAGGATATGAACCAATAATTCAATCCTGAATTAAGATCTATGGCCACCCATTTCTTCCAGCCCATGCCAGGAGTCTGAATTGTTTATTGCACTGAGGGAGGGGGTGGTAAAAAAATAAGAATGAATAAAACAAACAAACAAAAAAGTTACAAGAAAAAAAAGAAGAAAACTGCTCAACACCTCAAGAATAATAATTTGTTGGCAATTAAGGTATTTTAAAATAAACTTCTGGAATTGTGGATTTGAATCCTGCTGTGGGCTTGAAGCCCAAGGCTTTGGAAGCAGTCTTTGGTGCTTCTACAACCTTTTAATTCACTGAGAGTCTTTATTTATATCGCTTCGGTGTTTCTCACGAAGCATGGCCAAGTGTGCACACTTTTATTGCTGTGTAGGTTTAAGTATCTTCTGGCATATCAGGCCACAGTAACTCAACATATTAAAGAGCCAACCTCCAACCCTCCCTTCCCCCCTGTAAACTGCAGAGCAGTCAGTAAAAAAAAAGATGCCACAGCCAAAGTGTCCCTGGGAAATGAGAGTGACCCAAAGAAAAGCAAATAAAAGAAAGGAAAAAGCCCGTATTTTCTTTGCGGTGCTGCTGAAAAGGATGGGAGTATCATTTTCATAGTGGAATAATGTTTTCTGGGAAAACACAAAAGCAGATGTTCCTCATTAGGAACACCCATTGTCTACATATCACAACTATGAACAGATAAATCTCTCCTGTTTCACCCATACATTCCAAGGGCTGTAAATGATTACAGGATGCCGCTGTAGCTGCTAAACCAAAACCACACTCTGTGTTCAAATCATTCCTTGCTGCCACCACTGTCAGATATTTCACTAGAAGGTGTGGAGATCGCCTGCTCAGGTCTATCCTTTCCACTTCTCCTTTCTTTCTTTGGCTCAAACTTATTGCGGCATCCAACTCTTGAGAAAATGGGTGAGAATGCTGGCAGGGTGGTGGTATCCCATCCCGGTAGCTCGCTGGTGGGGCTGTATGTGCTCACAGTGCATCACTGATCGCCTGCTCTGCAGCGGGTTTCCAGATGGTACCATCACAGTCCTACTGCTAGTTGGCATCTCCGTGGGTAGTAAATACCTCCCCCCGTCACCCCCTTCCCCCCCCCAATAAATCTGGCATTATTCTATACAGTTTAGGAGACTTATCATTCCAAGTGTGTCCTACTTTCCTGTATGGAAGCCAGACATCTGTTTATCCCATTTCTTTCATAGGGAGTTTGGAATAGCTTTAGTTTGGGGGAATAAAAAGTTTTGTCATATTTAACAGCTGTTACAAAATTTCAATCCCGTAGGCTCTTAAAATACTTTTCGGCTGACCTCAGATTTTTGTGGATAACTGACAAGGCTGGGAGCCACCCCTCCTACCCTTCCCTCCCCCACTTTAACCTCTCCTTGCCTGTGATTTCAGATTATTTCCCCTCAACGAGTCGATGCTGGGTTTCAGGTTGGTTTTTATTCTTGTTTTTGGTTTGAATGCTCCTGCAAGGTGCTTTTTCACTCCTTATTCCGAGTTTACACCTTTGGCAATGTTGATCCACAGTGGCTGGAGAACGATGGAGGTTTTTCGCAGAGTTTTCTCTCTCTTTTTTTTATTTTTTTTCTTTTTTTTTCGTCAGCAGCGTTTCCTTTCACTTCCCGTCACAAAGGTGAGAGCCGCTGACCTTTGCTGGCAGTCCCGGCCGCTGAATTATTCATGTGATTGACTTTTTGTCAGTGCACACAGTTGTGCTCTGGGACATTTTATTCATTTACCTCATTTAAAGCGCCTTTCTGCACCTGTTCAAGTATTAATATCATGTAATTTGGGCCTAATGCCGATTTTGCTGAACACTCATTATATTTTTTATTAGCTATATTTCCAAACGATTATGTATGATTATTACCAAGCCTTACAAACAGCAATGGGTTATTCCCTAGACCTTTACATCTTCTTGTCAGGTTGTTTTCAGAAGCGAGGAGGATAAACATTTGACCAGTCCCAATGTTTTTATTCCTACTCCATATCCAACCAGAGAACTTAAAGCTTTTTCCCTTATGGCTTTGCGAGAGCGTGATTAAATCCAACTCTGCAGAAGCTGTACAAATGCCAGCATTTATAAGGTCAACGCTTTTGTTAAAAATGCTATGTAAATGAGGATCTGCAAAAAGGGACATTAAATAAAATTAAATTCATTGTCTTCTTTAATGTCATTTACATTTTGGCTAAGCCCTGGCCTGTCAAGGAGGATTTTTAAAAAATAATTTTAATTACACATCATTTAGGGATCCAAGGTTTGTTGGGTTTTTTTCCCTTTTTCCCCCCTTCTCTCTCTTCTCTCCCTCCTCCACCCCCAATCAGTAGCATTTGGATAACCTGCAAAACGGTGACTGTTTATTAACTTCTTAAATGACAACTTGTCATCTCAGCTGTGCGATGAGAGGAAAACAGAGCAGTTGGTGGCAGCTTTTTTGGAAACTCTTGTTTTTTTCCAAGACTTGTGCCCAGCTCCTGGCAGAACAGAGCCTTAAAACAGCTCAGCTGCTCTTTTGTTATCTTTGACCTACTGCTGCTGGCAAGTTCAGAGTCTATTAAAAAAAAATCACAGAATCACTATAATTGGAAAAGAACTTAAAGACCATGAAGTCCAACTTTTCCTCAGTGACCATTTCTTTACTGAATTCCTACCCCAAAACCAACACTAATTTACATGGTTTAGCAGCATGCTTGGTAGAGTTAGATAATGGTTGGACTCGATGATCTTGAAGGTCTTTTCCTACCAACAAAAATCTATGGTTCTATTATTGTCTTCTCCTTCAAAATGTAGTAGATTGATATGTAGAGCTGCAAAAGATGGGTTGGCAGGTGGGTGGTCAGGTTGGAGTTTGAAGTGCACAGGTAGGACCATCTATTTAAAAAGCAAATTGTTGGTGCTGGGGAAAGAGATGATAGTGTTGGATGCATGCTGGGAGCACTTTGAGTTTCCAAACATACATATGTACGGAAAAAAAAAAAAAGCCAAATCAAAGTGACCCCTGTAATTACCCATGGTCTAGTGGTAGTGGCTTAGGAGCAGTGGTGTCATTGTGAGCACTAGGTGAGTGGTTGGATCTGATGATTTCAAAAGTCTCTTCCAACCTCAACAGGTCTATAATTTTACGATTCAGCAAAGCTGAGCTCACTAACACCCCAGAAACAAGACTTGGGATATGTTTCTTCTTTCTTCTTCTCTCTTTTTCCCTTGGGTCACCTAAAGCACAGCATTCACATCCTTCTCTCTTCATCCTTAGCCCTAATCAGGGCACAACTTGCAACTAAGGATATTGTGGCAGTGCTTGGTGGCAGAATGTTCTCATGAGCAGCAGTGTTGCTGGCAAGACAATCCTGAATGTGCTGGATGAGGTTCCCGCACCACTTTCACACTCCACCCCCCTACCCTGCCTTCAGTGACTCTCCCCTCCATATAAATCCTTGATTATTTGTCTGAAGCCTAAAGCACTGCCCGGCCATGGTAGGAGGGGGAATAATAAAATCGCTTGCATTTGTGAGAGAGGAAAAGAGGGGGAAGGGATTTAAGCAAAGCTGTCAAAAACTATACTCCGGGAGGTACCCTGATACAAACCATCCTGGGCTTCTGCTGCAGCCTTATCAGGTGAAAAGCAAAGATACTGCCAGAGCCTGTAATTTTGTTAGGATGCCTTTGATGAATTGGATTAGGTTATGGAAAAATCTTTCAAACTCGGAGTTCTGGTACGTGAGCTTCCAGGAAGTAAATAATTGCTCTCAGGCAGCAGATAATTTAAAACAACAACAACAGAAACAACCAAAAAACCCACCCCACAACCAACTCAGCAAAGTGGTAGAAATGGGTTTAATAAGGTTGTTTTCTAATGGAGAGGTATTTCGGGGGGTCAAAATAGCCTCCAATGCAGCAGTATTGGGTTACTTAAGGGTTGGAGGAGTGCTTTGCTGGGTTGGAGGAGGTGGAAATTCCAAGCTAGGAGGATGGAAATTGTCACTGGGGATGCCGCGGGGGTGATTGACATGTGGGGCATGGGGAAGGGGACGCAGGAGCTGAACCTGTGCTTGGCAGCTCTGCCGTAGCTTGCACTCCAGGAAAATGAAACCCATTCAGGCTGGTCAAGCCGGCAGTGGACAAGCTCCTCTTGTTTGTTTATCTTAACGAGAAATCTCCCCAAAAATGTTTATGGTGGGACCTGGGCATAATACCATCTTAATACTGATGTTATTAATCCCCTGTTAAAATACAGATGTAAGCGTGCTTGTGAGCAAAAAAGCCGAAGCTGGGGAATTTTCCAGGCTGAGGTGTGCTCTGGTTTTTATGAGAGGCAATGATTTGCCTTCTCTGTTAACTGTTTTGGTTAGTTAGTGTTTTGAGCTGAAGGAAAATCGCTTGGTTCCTTTTTGTCTATCAGCTGAGTTGGAGCAGAATATGGCTGGCACAGCTCCTGGGGTTTATTTCGTTACTGAGCAAACTCTTCATAGTTCTCAGAGATGAAAATACGCAGAGTGCAAATGTTAGGGCGAAAGGGGAGGTATTTGGGGTATTTGAGGTAACTGTGGGGTTTGTTATTGTGAGGAGAAGAGAAAGGGGAGGGGAGTGGAGGAGAGGAGAGAAAGGAGAGGGAAAAGGGTAAGTAAATCTGTGATAGGAAAGAAAGAAGGAAAGAAGTCCGTGATATTTTCAGCAAAAGTTTCACAGCCAGCAGATGACACCGAGCCCGTCATCGCGTGGCGGCGATGCCAGAAGCACAGGGGAGCAAACTGCAGCATCTGAGGGCAGCGGCGAGGATAAGCGTTGTGTTTTCCCAATAATTCACTAGGAAATGAGTTTAACATGTGTGGAAAGGAAGGGGCTTACATTCGTGTTGTTGTAAGACATGTAGCATAGGCCCAGCGAGCGGAAGGAGTCGGCTCCAGCTTGTCTCTTGTGAAAGACGAAACACGGTTACACATCTGGTGAGAAAGAGCAGTTCATTTGCCCAGACAGCTCGCTCTGCGCGACTGCTGAAAGGAGCTATTTTGACAGAAACAAAGCCATGGGGGCTGGGTCGAGTGATTAGCAGGATTCTGCTGGCTAAAAAAACTCCATGATAAAGAAATAGTAGGAGAGGAAATAAAGAAAAGTCCTGGCTTAATCCTCTAGTGGTGTTTAAGGAGGGCTTTGAGAAAGTAGGAATACAAACAAGGACTTCCACACGTAAAACTCCTGCTGCACTTTGGACAAGCCACTAAAACAAAAAATCCTTAAGGGGTAATCAGGACCAAAGTTAACCCAAAAGGTAGAGGAGGTATTAAAAAGCAAAGTGCAGCTTTAGTTTGGGAAAGTTGCTAAACCAAAAAATCTTTAAGTGATATCAGGGTCAAAATGAACTGAACCAAGAAGTTGAAGGAGTTATTAAAGGATATTTGGACCAAAGTAAAATGAAAAGTTGAAGTAGGTATTAAATAGCAAACTGAAGATTTACATTGGGAGAGTTGTTAAAATAATAAAAAAAATCATTCAAGGATATGTGGAGCAAAATTAACTGAAAAGTTGAAAAAGGTGTTAAAGGATATCAGAGCCAAAACTAATCCAAAAGGTGAAGGAGATATCAAAAAGCAAAAGTAAAATTTCACTTTTGAAAAGTTGCCACAACAAAAATCCCTTAAAGGATATTGAGACCAAAATGAATCCAGAAGCTGAAGAAGGTATTAAAAAGCAAAGGTCTAGCTTCACTTTGGGAAACTTACTAAAATGAAAAATCCTTAGAGGATATCAAGACCAAAATTAACCTGAAAGTTGAAGAAAGAACAAAGGTCCAGCCTTACTCTTGAGATGAACTCTTTTTCCCATGCTGCATGTGTTGGAAGAAGTGAATTTGACAGTGGGTAGAAAGGTGGTGCTGTCACTTAAAAAGTGAATTCACTACAGGAAATGCAAACTCAAAAATTGGTTTGCTGCCTGGAGCTGGAGCTGTACAGAATGTTCAATTTAGTTCTAAAGCAAACAAGAAGACCTCTCAAAAAAAACCCCAAAAACAATCCAATCTGGGGGATGCACACACAAAAAAATTTCACAATTCTCTAGTTGGAGTGAGGTTATTAATGCACAAAGGAGAGACGTGAGTGGCCTTTCTTGTGAGTAACAAGCACTCAAATTGAATTGGTCTTGGTATTGTGTGGATTGTCAGGAATGCTCTTTACCAATCCAAAT
>VWZI01010456.1:85294-92794 GCA_013396835.1 Psilopogon haemacephalus
TATGAGAATAGGCTGAGGGAGCTGGGGTTATTCAGCTTGAAGAAGAGAATACTCTGGGGGAACTTTATAGCTGCCTTCCAATACCTGAAGTGAGCCCACAAGAAGGCTCAAGAGGGACTTTTCATAAGGGTGTCTAGAGACAGGACAAGGAGGGGATGGTTTTAGGCATAGGTTTAAACTGGATATTAGGAAGAAGTTCTATAGTATGAGGGTGGTGAGACTCCAGAATAGGTTCACCAGAGAGACACCCTTTCCCTGGAGGTGTTCAAGGCCAGGCTGAATGAGGCCTGGAGAGACCGAGTCTAGTTGAGAGGCATCCCTGTCCATGTCAGGGAGGTTGGAGTAAATGATCTCTAAGGTCACAGAATCACAGTCAGGGTTGAAAGGGACTTCAAGGATCATCTAGTTCCAAACCCCCTGCCATGGGCAGGGACACACCACTAGATCAGATTGCCCAGGGCCACAGCTAGTCCTTTCCTACTCACTTAAGCCATTCTATGATTCCTGGACTCGATCTTCAGAGATCACTTCTAAACCCTACCATTCTATGATTCTAAAACCCACTGTGGTGGTTGTTGACACCTACCTGGACCTTGATAGTGTGGAGCCCTGTGTTCCTTGGGGATACATTAACATGGGCATGGCATGTAACGTTAGTTGACTTTCTGATCTTTAAGGTCTTTTCCAACCAAAATGATTCCATGATTCTATGACTCTGTGGTGATTTGCTTTACAGGGCAATGATGCTGGTGAGGGCATTAGGAAGTATGTCTTATGAGGAGAAGCTGAGACTGCTCAGGCTGAAGAGGAGGTTGAGAGGAGGCCTTTTTGGTCTCTACAGCTATATAAAAGTAGGTTGGAGTGACCACTTCACTTCTCCCAAGTAAATGATGACAGGACAAGAGGCAATGGCCTCAAGCTGCACCAGGAGAAGTTTAGTTGGATATTAGGAAAAATTTGTTTCCTACAGGAGTGGTCAGACATTGGAATAGGCTGTTCAGAGTTGTGGTGAATTGGTGTCCCTGCACGTATTAAAAAATGTATAGACACAGCACTTTGATACTTGGTTTAGTGGGCATGGTGGTGTTGGGTTGATGGTTGGACTTGATGATCTAGAGGTTCTATGATTCATAGCTTGGTTGGACCTGACCCAATCCCACTGATTCAGTAGATTATCTCTAAGGTGCCTTCCAACCATTCTCTGATTCCATGACTCACACTCTCACTTCTGATGAGCTTCTGTGATATTCTGCTCAGCTCAAGGGAGGAAGACAGAATTCAGACCAAATTTCAAAAAACCCCAGAAACATCATCAATAAAAAGCCCAAAACAAAACAAACCCAAACATAAAAACCTCACCCACCCAAACAAAAAAAGCAAACCAGGGAAAAAAAAACCAACAACAACAAATAAAAAAGCCCAAACCTTAAGAATAAATAAATAGAAAATTAGAATTGACCACACTTTGTTATGTCTTAAAGAAAGGGAAAATCAAGCACGATATCAGGAAAATCCATGTCACTGCTTCTCCTGCTTCTAAGCTCACAGTATATTTTTACTTGAGGTTGAGTTGAGTGAAGTTAAATATTCTTTAGCTTAATCAGAAGGCACTTAAATCAAGGACTGAATGGAAAGTGTTAAGTAACGGAAAAAAATATTGAATCAAAAAGTTGTTACGCCTTTTTTCAAGTGTTTTGTCTTGTTTCTAACCCTTGCTGGTTACTCCTGGCAACTAATTGGTTCTCATCCATAGCATCCAAGTATTGTGGAGGCCAGACCATCTGAAATAAATTATCCAATTTTTAAGATCCAGAAGTTTACAGTTATATAATGATGGAGAAAACCACAAACCCCATGGGATGGCAAATTTTAGAGATACTTTTAAAATGAAATTACCCAGCCAAACCCTACAAGACAACTCTCTTGTACTTAAGACAATAGCTGCAATCTGGAATTAATTATTATTTTTTTTGGTGATAGAGCAAATCCAATTTGCTTCTTCAACTGTTGATTAAGGATTCACTTCTACAAGGCTCTGTGTGTGTGTGTGTGTGTGTCCCTCCCTAAGTATTTGCTGTTTATTTGTCTGTGGAAAGCTGCTGGAATCCCCTCCAAATGGAAGTGCTGGGTCAGACGTGGCCATAATGAAGAGCAGTCTGGCAGAGTTGCGTTCCTCTGACTGGGCTTGTTTGTCTTGAAGAAATAGTTTGTTTTTTCAGCAGTGAGCTGAGTCCACCAGATCACTGCTGGTGATTCAGGCAGTGAGGATGGAGGAACCTGTTTTATTTACCCAGGGTGCGTTACAGCACAAGGGTGGAAAATGCAATAAATAACTATTAATTAATGAGGACTTGAAATAAGCTAGAAGTACACTTACTGTGAAAGCCCAAGGACTGTGCCAACCAGAGAAGTCAGCTTAAGAAAATTACATGAGCAAACAGAGAAAAAGCTCTGCAATGAGTACGGTGAGAGTTCGACAATCTTCATGGACAAGGTGGTTGGTCCCTCTGGCTCCCTAGACTGAGGCAGGACTTTGAAACCAGCTGAAAAATTAAATACAAAACGTATACCTAGTACAGGTGAGGTATTGACCTGCTGGAAAGCACGTCTGTGGAGAAGGACATGCTGGTGAACAAGTTCACTACAAGCCCAAAATGTGCTCCTGTAGCCAAGAAGGCCAATGGTCTTGTGGGGGGGCAGGTTAAGGAAAGTTCTCCTCCTCCTCTACTCTGCCTTAGTGAGGTCACATCTGGAGTATAGTTCTGGGCTCCCCAGCATTAAGAGAGACAGGGAACTATGGGAGACAGTCCAGTGGAAGCTATAAAGATGCTGCATCTACGTGAGGAGGGAAAGGCTGAGAGACCTGGGGTTGTTAAGCCTGGAGAAGAGTAGCTTGAGAGAGGATCTGATCAATACTCAGCAAGAGCTGAAGGACCTGTGGTGTACAAGAAGATGCAGCCAGACTACTTTCAGTGGTGCCCAGTGACAGGACAAGGGGCAAAGAGCATACCTGGAACCCAGAGGTTCTATCTGAAGATAAGAAGAAAATATTTGGTGTGAGGGTGATGGAGCCCTAGAGCAGGCTTTCCAGAGAGATTGTGAAGTCTCCTTCTCTGGAGAGATTACAAACCTACCTGTACAGCTCTAGGTGCCCCTGCTTTAGCAGGGGTGTTGGACTGGATGATCTCCAGAGGTCCTCAAGCAGTCTGGGATTCTACAGTTCTGTTTGTGAGAGGATAGAAACTCAGACCTCTAATGTCATTAAGATTCCTTAAATGTAACTGCAGTTGCTGCAGTAACTGTGGGTAGACACAGTAGAGCTCCATGGAGATTTGGATTTACTGTGCCTTGGCTGCTTGAGTGTGAACATGTCTTGCAGCAACATCTCTGAGGTGGTTTGTGTGACAGTATGTGACAATGTGAATGTCATTCTTTATGCATAAGAGTCATATTTACTTATGGAAATCCAGCTTGTAAGACAAAAACTGAAATGCAACTGTGAAAACAGCAGGTTTTCTGCTGCTCTTATTATTGTTTTGAAGTTGAGGATGCAGAACACATGCAGAACCATGGTTCACATGAACAACTGCACTTGACCAGAGCCCAGAAAAAGCTAAGATACCAGAGCTGCCACACCTATGTGTATGTCAGTTTTCTGCTGTCTGGAAAGCAATCTAAGCATGACTTCCACCATTCCTGTTGATGGAGATCTATAGGGTGACTGAGACAGCCACGCTCATGCAGGTTTCCCTCCTGTCCTTCCAATGGAGATCAGCTTCCTGGCATGATGAGGAAAGAGAGAAAGTAAAATTAATTACCTTGAGTGCTGTCTTTGAACTTCTAGAGAGCCTCTTGTAGTTTTTCCAACATGATCTGTTTACATGGTTTTGGAGCAGCCCATTGCACTTAAGTATTCATTAAGAAATCACAGACTGGTTTGGATTGGAAAGGACCACCAAATATCATTAAATCCAACCTCTCTGCAGTCAGCAGGGACATCTGAAGCTAGAGCAGGTTGCTCAGAGCCCCAGACAACCTCACCGGAAATGGCTGGGGTATCTCTCACCTTTCTGGGCAATTTGTGCTGGGCTCTAACCACCCTCAGTATCAAACATTTCTTCCTTCTCTCCAGTCTGAAACTATCTCTTTGAGTAATGTTTTACATCACCCCTTGTCCTGTCACAACAGGCCTGACTCAAAAGTTTGCCCTTAACTTTATTAGGTTGAAGTGTCCAGAACTGACTTTCCTGGAGGTGGAGAGCACCATGCGCCATGCTCATCAGATAGGGCTGGTGTTACAGACATGTTTTCAGCCCGGTGGGACATAAAGTTTTTACTGGCAGAAGGAAGATGTGCCTGTGCCATGGACAGAGACTCTTGGGGAGGGGCACCTCGATGGAAATAGCTCTGGGCAGGATGGTGGGCAGTGCTGGGTTGTCTGTCCTAGCTACCTTACCAAGTTGAGTGTCCCCAAACAATGAGAAAGAAGGGTCTGTGGATATTCTCAGTGTGGACTTCTACCTGCACATATGCAGATGAATACCTGCTTTCCCAAAAGGGTTGTCGAGACCTGGAAGAGGCTGCCTGGGACAATGTTGGAATCCCCATCCCTGGAGGGATTTCAAAATTGTGTAGGTGTGGTGCTGAGGGCCATGGTTCAGTGGTGGACTTAGCAGTGCTGTGTCAGTGGTGGGACTTGATGATCCCAGGGATCTTTCCTAAACAAAACAATTCTATGATTCTATGCTCTGAGAGGAGTTTTGCATGGGGAAACCAGCAAGCCTCAAGTGACCTGAGCGTCCCACCAGCCCTCCTCTTACACTCCAGTGTTGCTAAGGTGCCAGCTGCCTGCTGACCCCCTGAGAGATTCCCATCACAGTACTGAACCATTGATTTCCTTTATGCCAAGCAGCCCATGTCACCCCAAAGTGCTATGCAAAGGTTCTGGGGAAGAAGTTGAGATTGGACTAAGATGATCTCCAGAGGTTCCTTCCAACCTCTACTGTCCTGTGATTCTGTGAGTGCGAGTCTAGCATTGCTGTGGCTCACTGTGCTGGATTAGGCCCAAAGTCAGTAAAACTAAATTTACAAACATAAAACAAATCTTTGCTGGCACAGCATGAGTGTTTTCACACATTGCCTCCTACTCCATGAGCAACTCTGAAGACAGCAATGTAGCAGAATATGCCTGAGCATCTGGTGGAATTAACAATCGATTTGGCTTCTGAAGGTAATAAACCATTTTATTTTGTGTACTAGCATCTCTGTGTGGGTCACAGAAGACCCTCAGTGGGGTTAAAAGGGACCTCTGAGGATCATCTAGTCCAACCCCTCTGATAAAGCAGGTTCACCCATAGCAGCTTGCTCAGGATCATGATGTCCAGGTGGGTTCGCAATCTCTCCACAGAAGGAGACTGCACAATCTCTCTGAGCAGCCTGCTCCAAGGCTCCAGCACCCTCACACCAAACAAGTCTCTCCTCCTGTTCAGATGGAACCTCCTGGATTCCAGTTTGTGCCCATTGCCTCTTGTCTTGTCATGGGACACCACTGAAAAGAATCTGGCCTGTTCTTTTACCCCACTCTCTCCCCCCACCCAGGTTCTTTAGCTCTTGCTGAGCATTGATCAGGTCCCCTCTCAGGCTGCTCTTCTGCAGGCTTAACAGCCCCAGGTCTCTCAGCCTCTCCTCCTCACAGAGATGCTCCAAGCCTCTTTGTAGCCTCAATTGGACTTGCTGTAGTAGTTCTCTGTTTCTCTTAATGCTGGGGACCCCACTTTTCTTTATGACCCTCAGGTCACCATTGGCCTTCTTGGCCATGAGGGAACATTGCTGGCTCATAGGTCATTCAACGTGTTTTTACTGAAATTAACTGCAACTATTCGGTTTGTGGGTTGTGTTTTCTTGGGGTTTTCTGGTTTTTTGGGTTTTTTTTGGTTGGTTGCTTGGTTTATTTTGCTGTTATTGTTGCTGTTCTTTTTTTTTCAATATACTTTCCACTAATGAACATCTGTGCCCACGTAATATCTAAATATCACCTTTATGTATCATTTAAGCTTCAGAACAATTTTGACTTATGAAACGGGAAGTGGTGATCTCTTCCTTGTTGTCTTTCTGCCACAGCTCTTGGTGCCTAGAGTCCAGTGGTTCTATCTCATGAGTTTTGTTGTATTTTCCTGTGATTTCAGGCGAGCTTCTACTCAGCAAAAATACCTCTGGCTTAATTTTCCCTGTTGTGATAAACTGGCCTACTGATTACCTCTGATTCCTGCAGGATAATTTTCAGATTACTTGGGTCTCCTGGTTTCTGGTTGTGGGAAGATGCTTCTGGTTTAGGCATGACATCATCTGAGCTCCCGAATAATCACAGCGTTAATGAATTGCAGGTAGAAATTCTGCATGTGTTCTGCTCCCTTTAATTCATGTAGTTGTGTATTCCTCCAGATGACAGTATGACATTCCCCAAAAACATAGATGAAATGGTTCCTTTATAGACAAAGACTTGGTAGAAAAATCTGGTGGGGCAAAAATAGACAAATAAATGTAAGAGCATTTGCAAGGGTGTTGTGTTGGTTGCTGCAGGAGGAGCAGCTTTGGAGAAACACTGCTGTTATTGATTTGGTATCAGGAAAAATGCCCTTCCTGCAAGAGTCAGGAATCAGAACAGATTGCCCAGGGAGGTAGTGGAGTCAGTGTCTCTGGAGGTGTTCAAGAAACATATGGAGAAGACACTTTAGAATGCGGTTTAGTGGCCATGGTGGTGTTGGGTTGGTGGTTGGACTTGATGATCTCAGAGGTCTTTTCCAATGCCTGACCACTCTTGCCAGGCTAATCTTCCCCTGACACAATTTCAAGTCATTTCCTCTCATTCTGTTGCCTGATACTAGAGAAAAGAGACCAACCCCCCATTTGGCTCCAACCTCCTAGAGAGCCAGGTCTCCCCTCAACATCCTCTTCTCCAGGCTGAACAACTCCAGTTCCCTCAGCTGCACCTTAGCAGACCTGCTGTATAGAACCTTCAGCAGCTTTGCTGCCCTTCTCTGAAGTACCTCCAGCAACTCAATATCTTTCTTGGAGTGAATGTCTTTCTTGAGTGTCTTTTCTGGCAGAAACTCTTCCTTCCAGAAGAAAATATTTTGGAGGAACGTATATTTATGTATTACTGGAATGTATCCTACTAGGAATCGGTTAGCAAAGTAGCTGTGTTGGTGCAAAATAAAAGTGCTGTTTAATAAACAAAACCAGCAGCTGGACTGGCATTTACTGCCTGACAGCAAACAGTGTCACTTTTATCTTAGGTTAAATGCTCTAGTAGAGTTTTCCCTTGTTTTCTGTGCTCCTGATGGCTGGATAAGAAGGTTTTTCCTCCTAAAGTTTGTATTTTAATCAGTTTTGCCACTCAGCTTCTCTCAGATTAGGAAAATACCCCATTTAAAAGCAATGCACTGGACTGATTTGAACATGATTGCTGTAGCTCTTGAAGAAATACACAAGTTGGCAACT
>VWZI01010456.1:95294-105269 GCA_013396835.1 Psilopogon haemacephalus
CATAAAGTCCATCTGTCAGTCTAACATCATCATGGCCATTAAGCCATGTCCCAAAATGCCATGTCCACACATTTCTTTAACACCTCCATCCTGTTCCAATGCCTGAATCCCTCTAGTAGGAAAGAAATTTTTCCTCATATCCAACATAAACTTCTTCTGGCACAATTTCAGGCCATTTCCTCTTGTTCTATTGCCTGATACCAGGGAGGAAAGAGTGGCTCTCACCTCACTCCAGTGTACATTCAGGGCAATGAAGGCTCCCCTTAGCCTCCTCTTTTCCAGACTGAACAATCTCACTTCCCTTAACCCTATCTTCCCCTCGAAATGCAAGTTTTGGCAGACAAAACATAAGGACACATTAAAGCCTGGACTCTTTGATGCACAGAAGACTGCAGTCGAACTTCTTATGTGCTTCATGGTGGTGGTGTGCTGGTGATTGGCCACTGCAGGCTGTAACTAGGGCAGATCCCTAGTGTAGAATCAGTTCTAGTTATTTCTGAATTGTCATTAATCTTTTCCTTTCCCTCATTTACTAATGGGCCTAGTTTCTGCCTTTTTTTTTTCTTTAGAGCTTATAAACAATTACATTAAAGAAACATTCTAAAGGTTGCAAAGTAAGGCAAACAAACAAAAGATGCTGCAATAAAAGTAACTCCTGTGAGCTTTGACTGGACTCTCTGTGCATATCCATCAGGAGATTGGGTTGAGTTTCATAATCAGAAACAAGATTCCTCCTACCTTCATCACAATCTGTTCCTCATTCAGTACTATTTAGCCCTTTTTTCCCTTCATTGATCAATATTTGGTTGTCTTACACCTTAGTTTTACACAGAGATGCTAGGTTATGGTTGAACTTGATGATCTTAAGGTCTTTTACAACTAGGTGATTCTGTCATTCTGTGAATGATGTTCAAAAAATCCCCGCCAAAATTTATCCCTAAGCCATGCTGCAGAGCCTGTCACTGTTGTGTAGGTTTGCAATAGGAATTTATTTCAAATATATCCTTGTCACTTCAAGTCACTGCTTTAGAAATGAAAAACTGAAGGACAGTGAAAAGAAGTAGTGAAGAGTATCTGGAAGTGCTGCATGGGAGAGGTCCAGGATCTGACTCTTCATGGCCCGTGTGTACATTTATGTACACATATCACATGCTGGAAAGCAGATTTGTGAAGGACCTGGGAATGCTGGTGGACAAGTTGACTGTGAGCCAGAAATATGCCCTTGTGGCCAAGAAGGCCAATGGTCTTCTGAGGTGCATGAAGAAGAGTGCAGCCAGTTGGTCAAAGGAGGGTCTCCTGTCCCTCTACTCTGTCTTAATGAGGCTGCAGTTGGAGTATTGTGTTCACAGGTTTGAGAAAGACAAGAAACTACTGAAGAAAGTTCAGTAAAGGCTACAAAGCTGCTGAGAGGCCTGGAGCATCTCTGTGAGAAAGAAAGGCTGACACACCTGTGAACTAGATGACCTTCTGAGGTCCCTTACTATCACCTGCAGCTGAGAGCCTGTGGAAGAGAAATTGCTCTGGCACCTGCGGTTTAGTGTTCAGGAAGGGCAGGAACACAGCAGGTTAGACAACTTTAGGGAAGGATCAGCACAGGACAATAAGTGTTTTCACAAGGGTGAAAAGGAGGACGGAGTGAACTGGAGCCTAGGATTGGCATAAAAGGATGAAAAATAGCTGAAGTAATGGAGCTGAGACGTAAAAGGGAAATGCAGCAAAGTTGTAGTGAGTTATAGTGGACTGACAGCTGCATGGAGATATATGTGGAAGGGGAACAAGAAGTGATGAATAGGAGTGGTTCAAGAAACATGTGGACATGACACATCAGGAGATGTTTTAATAGCCATGGTGGTCTTAGGTTGAAGGCTGGACTTGATGATCTTCTCCAACCAAAATAGTTGTATGATTCTATAAGGAGATCCTGGGCTATCTGCTCTGTCATTATTCTGACTACCCTGTTCCAAATAGAAGGTGACACCAAGGTCACAAATTGCCAGCAGACAGATAGGAAAATCAAAGAAGAGCTACATAGGGTCTCAAATACCAGAAGGTAACCAGGAAACTATGAATTCTAAGAAAGACAGGGAAAAAAATAAATGAAAGGAAGTCACTGAAGTTATTAAAAGATAAGATTTATAGGCAAGTTCATTTCAGTTGTGTGGTTCTCCAATCAGCTACTGCTGCTAATTGGATTAGTTGCCAAAATAAGCTACGAATAGAACCTTCTCTTTTCTTATTGTTAATGCTTTCCAGGGAAAAAGCCCTTGTGGACAGAAATCCAATCTTTATTTCTTGCAACATAAAATTACCCTCTATAAAAAAACGAAGAACCTTAACACTTAGTTGTGCCTCCTCTTCTGCAGGTCTTACAATGGTGAAGAGTATTCTGCTGCTGCAATGTACTGTGAGATGGAATATTCTTGTTCTTTAGAATCAGAGAATCATAGAGTCGTAGATTTTTTTTTTTTTTCTGGTTGGAAGAGACCTTTTAAGATAACCAAGTCCAACCTTCAATCTAAGACCACCATGGCCATTAAAACCAACTTGCCATATCCACATGTTTCTGGAACACATCTAGGGATGGTGATTTCATCACCTCCCTGGGCAATCTTATTTCAATGCCTGAAGAATGGTTTCTTCTCCAAATTGAGCAGCTTGTGGCAGGTGCCTACTACTGCTTCTCTTTGTTTTGTTGTAATTTCTTGTCCTTTCTGAAGGAATTTCACTGCTACATTTCTACAGCTGACTTACAGTTTTCAGGAGACATAAACACCTCTGACACGGTGGAACAAGCCCTGAGAAAGCCTTAGGTAATTTCAGAGTGCCCCTTAAGATGGAGAACCCTGAGCATCCTCCTATCATGTAATTTTTTTTTCTTTTCTGCCTAAAGCCTATACAAACAGCTCTGTGAGGAGAAAATCAGTCCCTCGTTCATTGCTGTTGAGAAACACATCTAAATAATGACCGGCAAGTAAGTTATGGGAATGATACAGGCTTGGTATTTGGCTCTCCTGTCCTCTAAAAACAGATCCACTAAACTGATCAATATAATGATTTTTGCTATTAAATTTGTAGTATTATTTTATTCTTTGTCTTAACCCATCATCTCAAACCATAATTATGAAGCTTATTATTTCTTGTAGCATGCGTGGTAGAGACTTTATGTAAGACTCCCAGTGTAAAAGTTGCCATCTTGTTTCTTGGGAAGGTCTCTTCTCCTGCTATTAATAACTCAAACATCTAAAGACATGGTTAATTAATCGAGGCTTATCTTTAGGTTTTAGTTGTAGGTATTCCTTTCAACAAAGAACCTTGTAGAAGCAGAGATGTTCTGAAGACCTTTGTAAAGCTTTATTGTGGGTGAAGGGCAGAGGATAGACTTAAGCAATTGGTGAAACTGTCTGTGGTTCTCCCCAGAGGAAAGCAAACGTTGTCTTTGCCTCATTTAGTTGGTGAGAAGGATGACATAGACTGATATAGGTTTGACTTCTGACAGGACAAGGGGGAATGGATTTAAGTGTGAGGAGGGTAGGCCTAGACTGCATATTAGGAAGAAATTCTTTACAGTGATGATGGTGAGACACTGGAACAGGTTGTACAGGAATGTTGTGTATGCCCCCTCCCTGAAGATTTTGGTTGGGTAGGGCCTTGAGCAACCTATTCTAGTGGAAGCTGTTGCCACCCATGACAGGCTAGGTTGGAACTAGATGATCTTGAAGATCCCTTCCAACCCAAACCGTTCTGTGATTCTATGGCTTCAAATAGTGAAGTCTTGCATCCAGCTTGACCTCCTGCTTGCTTGCACCAGAGCTCACTGTAAAGATGGTTTGACTTGTTTCTACCTAACGCAGGATGGTGAAATGCCCTGTACTCATGAGACATCATCCCTGCTGCAGACAGTGGTTGGTGTCTTCACCAGAGCAGCTAAATTTGCTACAGCTTAGAATAAAGTCTCTTAGAACATTATTTCAAATGAAGTGAAGTTGATTTTCTCTTTTTCTCTCACTGTGCTTTAATTAAAGTCCCTGGATAGGTTCTTACTCATGACAATGAGATGCATGCTGAAGTATCTCCCAAAACAACAGCTTGTTACTGTCTGTGGAGATGTTAGTTTGAATGCAGTGATAGTTTGTAGTCATGTGAAATCAGCACGTTAGCCTGTGGTGTAAAACCCCTCTGTGGTGTGAAACTCATTTGTGGTGTAGAACCCACTCTGGTGTAAATCTCTCTTCCATTATTCTGTCCCAGCAAGGCCAGAGCTGCAGTCCCTGGGTTCAGTTCTGTGATTCCCAGGTCAAGAGAGACAAGGAACTACTATAGAGCATTCAGTAGAGGTTATAAAGATGCTGAGGGGCCTGGAGTATCTCTGTGAGGTGGAAAGGCTGAGAGTCCTGGAGCTGTTGAGCCTGAAGAAGAGCAGCCTGTGAGAGGATCTGATCAATTCTCAGCAAGAGATAAAGGGCATGTGGTGGGCAAGAGGATGGAGGCCAGATTCTTGTCAGTAGTGCCCAGTGACAGGACAAGGGCTAATGGGCACAAACTGGAGGCCAGGAGGTTCCATCTGAACAGGAGAAGAAACTTGTTTGGTGTGAGGGTGCTGGAGCCTTGGAGCAGGCTTCCCAGAGGAGTTGTGGAGTCTCCTCTGGAGAGCTTTCCATCCCACCTGGTCATTATGATCCTGGGCAAGCTGCTGTGGGTGCCCTAGCTTTATCAGGAAGGTTGGACTGGATGATATCTAAAAGTCCCATGCTGGGATTATGTGGTTCTTTGATTTTTGCTTTTATTAGTGAATGGTAGCAATGCAAACTCAGTACAAAAAGAAACTACCTACAGTTTATGCATGCATTATACCTTTCCTATCTTCTTTGTTGAAAAAAAAAAGATTTTTCTAGATAAAGAGATTGGGGATCAGTCTTCAAAGAGTAAATAATTTAGAACAAAACACCTTTCCAAAGAATTCTCCTCTATCTGAGATTTAATTTCAGTTAAGAAACAAATAATATTTGAAGGATTTGTTTGAACCTTGTTTTATGTCTGGTGTGCAAAAACCCCAAACATCTGTGCAGAAAGGAGCACAGCAAAGGGTGCCCGAGTGTGCAGCTGTCCTGAATCCATGGTGCTGGGAAGCAGGGACTGTCCCATTCATCTCAGTGCAGAGGGAGCTTTGAAAAGCTGAAGTTGCGAATTACATCTCATGCCTGTCATCAAAACATTATCAGCTTCTTCACTGCTGAGTCGGAGAGATAGGGAGAGACATTTATCTATCTCAGAAATCCTGCCTCAGATTAGGTGCCAACATTTCCACCTGTTGCTTACTCATCTGTTGAGCTTGTTCATCTGTTCAGCTGGGACTTAGGAACACATTTGAGTGGTTTTAATGTGAAATTCTCATCACTGCAGCACGTGAACATTTATAGACAATGTAAAATTTCCAATTAAACTAATCAAGAGGGGAAAACATCGTAAAATGAATGCATTTATATTTATTTGCATTCATTGTTGTAGTTGAAGATCTCACAGAACCTCAGAAGCACTACAACTACCCTAGAGAGGGCAGAGACCGTACTGTGGAATACTGAAAGTCTTGACTCTTCTCCCAGGAGACAAGCAATAGAAAAAGAGGAAATGGCCTCAAGGTGCACCAGAGGAGGTTTCAGTTGAACATGAATCATAGAATCATTGAGGCTGAAAAAGACCTCAAATCTAGCCCTCTGCCCAGCATCTCTGAACTGAGGAACAATTTCTTCCCCAAAAAGCTTGCCAAACCTTGGAACAGAGTGCCCAGGGCAGTGGCAGAGTCAACAACAGCAAAGTGATTGAAAAGCCATATAGATGTGGTGCTGAAGAATATGGTTTAGTAGTGACCTGACAGTGCTGGATCAGTATTTGGACTTGATCATCTTAAAGGCCCTTTGCAATCAAACCAACTCTATGACTCTAAGGATATACCAAATAAGGACTGTTCTTCAGCCCCAACAGAAAATGTCAAAGAGGAAGGACAATTGATTGCCTGCAGGCAGAGAGTGACTTGGTTGTTCAACATGGATACCATCAGAAAAAAAAAATCCAGTTAGCCATTTGATTTATGTCTGGATATTCAACAGTTGCTTACCGTGGGGAGCAACCATCAGATGTTCATCTGATTGTATCAACCATAGGCTGGGATGTGTGGGTACTTAGTGGTGGGTTTTAATCAAATAGACCTCTCTGAAAATGGTCATGGATGACCCAAAAAAACTCTGAACCCCATCTGAGACGTATTTGCAGCTTCCTCTGATCCAGCTGTGTGGAACAGTACTTATTATGGGAAAAGTTTGGGAAGATACTCAGAATGTCATGCAGTTCTACTAATATTAGCTTTAGCAACTTACAATTATAATGACTAATTGGAGCCATCACTCATAGCTATTGAGTTCCCAGGTGAAAACTATGGACCAGAACCTCCATTAGCATAAATTAGCATTGGAAAGTCAATTAAGTTACACTGATTTTACACTAGTTTTACTGTCTTTCAGAAAACTAAGAGGAAATAAAAACCCATTTCTGACTTCAATTATCCTTTTTTTTCCCACTCCGAAGCAAGTTTTGGTTATATTTCTTAAACATCCACTTATTCTAGAGAACAAATCTTATGAGGAGCAGCTGAGGGAACTGGGATTGTTTAATCTGGGAAAGAGGAGACTGAGAGGCGACCTCATTGCTCTGTACAACTCCCTCACTCCAACCTCTTTTCAGGGTGCCATGGACAGAGGCATTGAGTGCATCCTCAGCAAGTTTGCTGATGACAACAATCTGTGTGGTGCAGCAGACATGCTGGAGGGCAGGGATGGCATCCAGAGGGACTTGGACAGGCTGGAGAAGTGGGCACAAGCCAACCTCATGAGGTTCAACAAGGCTAAGTGCAAGGTCCTATATCTGGGTCGAGGCAATCCCAAGCACAAATCCAGGCTGGGCAGGGACTGGCTGGAGAGCAGCCCAGAGGAGAGGGACTTGGGGGTGCTGGTGGACAAGAAGCTCAAGATGAGGCAGCAGTGTGCACTTGCAGCCCAGAAAGCCCACCAGATCCTGGGCTGCATCAGAAGTGTGGCCAGCAGGTGGAGGGAGGTGATTCTCCCCCTCTACTCTGCTCTGGTGAGACCCCACCTGGAGTACTGCATCCAGTTCTGGAGCCCCTATTCCAAGAGGGATGTGGACATGCTGGAGCATGTCCAGAGAAGAGCCACAAGGATGATCTGAGGGCTGGAGCACCTCTCCTATGAGGACAGACTGAAAGAGTTGGGGCTGTTCAGTTTGGAGAAGANGATTCAGAATGGATGTGTGGAGGAAGCTCTTCACCATGAGAGTGGGAATGGGTTGCCCAGGGGGGTGGTTGGGGCTCCATTCCTGGAGGTGTTTAAGGCAAGGCTGGATGAGGCTGTGGGCAGCTTGATCTAGGGTAGGGTGTCCCTGCCCATGGCAGGGGGGTTGGAACTGAATGACCTTTGTGGTCTCTTCCAACCCTGACTGGTTCTATGATTCTATGAAAACAAAAATATGTAGAAGCCAAACAAATCCAATTGCTTTGTGCATGTTTTTGAACCATTGGTCGGACAGGCAATGGTTTGTTTTCATTTTAAACTTACCACATGAAATAAAATCTTGGTGGTAAACTGCTCAGGGCTTGGGCTTTTTGTAGAAGATTCTTTTTCATCTGCAGAGATGGATCAGTGTCATACTGGCCCTGTGTACTTCAGGTACTGAACAAGAGGAGAAGTCCTCAGAGACCTCAGCCCAAGATCTGCTGAGCTGAGTACATGTGTATCTGATGTAATAAGTCATTCCCCACTGCATCATTTTTCTTTGACAGGCCACCAGCTTACCTGCCCTACTCTACCTGGATGCTCTCATGGCAGTTTTCAGGCTGAAGACGTCAGATTAATTTTTCTTTCCCTGTCCAACATATATTTTTTTTTTTTATTTTACATTCCACATATTTCACAAACATTTCAGTTGCAGCAGTAGGATTTCAGATAAGGGAATGAATGAGATTTCAACTCTTGCTGTTGTTTGGTCTCATTCTTCATTATTTTCAATGGGAGGTCTTGCCCCGAGAGCTTACTTGTGGTGGGCTAGAGAAGTCCTCCAGCACTGTCCAGTGAAGCTGCTCTGGGCTTAGCAGTTTCCTCAGAAACAGATCCCTGTCCTGTATCTTCACCCTTGATTCAGCCCTCCTGTGTGACCCTTGATTCAGCCTTCCTCTTTGCCACTGGTGTCTGTAGCAGTGACATCTGCCTTGTCTCAGATCTTTCTTGCTGGGGCACATCTTTGAATCCCAGCATTTTCTCTGATGTCTTGTGCCTGACATAAGTGGTCCTTGGTCCTGGAACCTACTGTCCCTCCACATGTCACTCTTTCCAACCAACTTATTACTGTACCTGTCCCTTGGATTACAGCAAGTGATGAGTAAACATGAATGCTGTGATGGAACCATCCATGGTCATAAAATTAGATTTGAGCCACATGACTCTGTTCATTGATTCTATCTGCTGTTCTGCTTGGTTTAAGCATCCCTCAAAAGTATCTTTGCTTCCAGCAGGACATTTTTGGGGTAGATTTCTTCCCCCCGCCAGTGTGAACTAAGTAACAGATGATTGCAGTAAAGTATTTTGGTCTAGTAAAGGGTATCCCTACCAATGCCAGGAGTGTTAGAACTATATGACCTTCAAGGTCCCTTTCTATCCAAATAATTCTATCAGTCTATGACTCTATGAAAATATTTTTTGCAGACCTGACCTCTTGACTGTCTCTTCAGTTAAGGCTCCTTCTTCTGTGGAGAATTTGTGTCCCTACTGAATAGATTGGGCTGATAGTGACGATCATGCAGGGAGAAATAGTTCTAGTTAGATCTTCATCTTTGTTTGCTCTTGGTTTATTTCAACTCAGATAATATTTTATTGATAATATTTTATTATTGCTGCTAAGAGTTTTGGAGGTTCAATGGGTATGAGAGGGGGACTGTAAATACAGTGGCATCATGTAGCTCCTCGTAACTGACATATATTGCCCTGTTAAAAACAACATCCTGAATCACAGCCCACAGCAGACAGATGTTTTGCTAAGCTGAATTTTCCAATACACTTCAGCCAGAGTTATTTTATGATGGAAGAAGGTAAAGCCATGAAGAACAAACTCATAACTCTTGTTCTCCTGCTGTGAAAGGACAGAGACCTGTTAACTAGCTCTGTCATGCAGAACTCTACACACAAAGAGATAAAGGAATGTGAGAACCATGCTGGTGAGGCTGCAACTCAAATACTGGGTTTAGTTTTTTGGACCCTCACTCCAAGAAGAACACTGAGGGGGTGGAGCAGGTCCAAAGAAGGGTCTGGGGAATAGGTCTGTTGAGGAGCAGATGAGGGGCCTGGAGTTGTTTATCCTGGAGAAGAGGAGGATGCGGTGAGACCTTCTAGCTCTGCACAATTCCCTGGAAGGTGAATGTGGTGAGGTAGGGGTCAGAAAAGCCATAGAGATGCGGCAGTGCACTGGTGACCTGGCAGTGCTGGAATAACAGATGATCTGAAAGGTCTTTCCCAAGCAAAATGATTCTATGATTCTGTCATTGTACAATTCTGTGATTTTATGATTCTCTGATTGGATGGCAGCCCTGAGGCTGCTTGGCAGGTCTGATAAGAAATTTATCATGTGGTTATTTACTAATGTCCTCTAGTGTCCCTGATGAGTAGAGAATGTCTCACCAGACATGCAGCACCTCATGGGCAGGCAGGAGAGGACTCCCTCTGACAGTGGGACTCTTTTACACGACTGCCTGCCCCCATTTTGAAGCCAGACCCCTTGCAGGGTGTCAGGGAGGGTGTCGTGGAGCACAGGGAAGCTCCACCTGCTCAAACCTCCTGGGGATGAGGGCAGGACATGGTGTATGGAGACTGAAATATCACCCACCCAGTGCTCTGCAAGATGAGCTGAGTGTAATCATGA
>VWZI01010456.1:107567-110067 GCA_013396835.1 Psilopogon haemacephalus
TAAAGAACCCCCTTTTGCAAGAAAACCCCCCCAAACATTCACCCCAACATTGCCAAACTTCCCCTTGCAAAGCAGGAACCCTTTCCTAATCCCCTTTTCATTAGCTCCCCATATTCTTTACTTGCTCCAGAGTGGACACTACAAGAGGCTGACATCTTTGGCTCGTTAGAGCATAGATGCCTGCAGAAGCTGACGTTTTCCACGCCTGCTTGCAGCCTATTTTTCCTTTACACCCATTGCTTACTGTCTGCTCAGTGTCGAGGCGAATCTGTCATCTGTGCCAGAGCACACAGCCCGCTGCACCACTGACAGTAAGAAGGTAAACGCTTGCTGCCTGAATCCCCCATTAACTTTGTGAAGCGTATTGATTTCTTGTAAAAATAATGATATTGACAGGCTTTCCAGGAGTAATTGTTTCCAGAGCACAAAGGTCAGAGCTAAGAGTGAAGGGTTTTGGAGCCGGGGTACTCCACAGACATTTGTGTAAAGTGCTGGGGGATGGATGGATAGATGGATGGAAACAAACAGCAACAGTTTGAGACTTTAGAAATTTAAGCGCGTTGACAAAACACCTCGTAGGGGGTTTGGCAGCATTTATTGTGCTCATGAGTCATTAATAGCAAGCAGCTCGCTTTGGACAACATCATTGTTTGGCACGGGAGAGATTTGTAGACAAACAATAGCAATAAAAGTAGCTCCAGCCTCTGCTGCTCTGCTTCCCTTCTGCTCCTGGCCTTCCAAAATGATCCTAGGAGGTTCTGTGCTTCTGAAGCAGCAGCCCAGAAAAAAACCTTTGAATAATTTGGGGCCAATTCCTTCTGTTTGTGTTTTTCGCTTGTTAACTCGTGGAAGAAATCAAGCGTTTGGAAAAAAAGGGAAAAAGCAAACAGAGGGAGTTGCCATTGGCCTGAATTAATTGGTCTGCCAGAAATAATCAGGCTGTTAGTGATACAGAGTCCTCGTGTGTTAATACAGAGTTCCCCTCCCAGCACTGCGGAGATGGTCCTTGGCAGGGACACGCAGAAACCAAGGAGCTCTGTGTCCTCATGTGCTGGAGAGGAACAGTAACTCAGCCCCAGCTCTTGAGCAAACAAGCATTAGTTGGTCAATAGCGTTGCTGCAGACTAATTGTGTTTGAAAAATGAAGCGCCGCGGTAAATTGCTTGTAGTTTTGATATGCAGCAGGGCAGTATTTAGGAGGCTGAACGTCCATCTGTTGGTCAGCCCAGAATTTTCCTCCTCAGAGCACGCAAGCATGAAAAGGCTGGAAAATATCCTTGCACTGTGCTGCAGCATCCTTGGGCTGTAGTGTCCACTTGGGACAATACAGGCAGGAATGCAAGGCTGGCTCCAGAAGCCACCTTTTGCCACTCCTGAGATGAAATACAACGCACAGTCTATTTCTTGGCTAAAATGTGCTCCAAAAATGGGAAGAAAGAAGTAATCGAGCATTCTTGTTACTATTGTTTGAGAAACTATTCTAAGTGGCAGCTGAAAAAACTGTTACTTGATTTCACTTCATTAAACATAGGTATTTAACCATTTTTATTGCTTCTCCCTTTCTGCTGCTTAGCTGCTGATGCTGAAACCTTTGCTGCTATTTTTAGACAGTAAAATAGTTACTGGATTAGCCAGCCAGTCATTAAACTGGGGTCGTAAGAAAGCCTGCTACCTTTGTACCTAGGATTGTGCCAGATACAGGGACAAGACCACAGTTACCTCTTAGTGGGGATGCCTGGCATGAGAAACGCCAAGAGAAGAGCCTTTCTGGCAGGTTTAGGAAGAGAAAGATGATTAGGGCCCTATTACCAGCATGACATAACTCTGAGTTCTGAGAAGTTGGTTTAATGTTGTTATTTGTACACTGGTTGCAATTTTCTTGGTTTCCTGAGCTTGGATCCATGTATGGATGGTGCCTCTTGAGATGGAGAAATGAGAGTGGAGAAACGATGAGGGAGCACATTAGGGAGGTCCTAAGATTGGACTCTGAACGCCCTGGATGTGTTCAAAGCCAGGATGGAGAAGGCCTTGAGCAACCTGATCTAGTTGAAATCGTCCCTGCCCATGGCAGGGGTGGTTGAAACTAGATGATCTTTGAGGTCCAACTATTCTATGATTCTATGTTTCTATGGAGATGGGTTGCTTGTGACGGAGAAATGATGATCGAGAAATGACTTTGGAGAAATGATGAACACAAAGGAAGGTTGCTGGAGAGGGACAATAGGTATATAAAAGATGAAGTTGGAGAGCCCTGAGATGGCAAGGGGATGCTTTCTCTTGCCACCCCCAGCTAAGCAAAGCAGCTCGGTGCCCAACATCTCCTGGGAGCAGCGATGGAGAAGAGACATTCCAACAGGTAGCAGCAACGCGCTGGGAGGCAGCTCCTCCGCCTGGGCAAATTTGATCATTGTGACTAATGAACTACGGCACAGGTTTATCAGTTACCTGATAAACAGCAGCTCTGCCGCCGAGCTCGGCTCGCTTTGATTTTCCCCAGGAG
>VWZI01010456.1:112567-125067 GCA_013396835.1 Psilopogon haemacephalus
AACTGTCACTCCCTATCGATTGCATCTGAATTGTTATCTATATTTCTCAAAAGTACTCTTGACAGTTAATACAGTGTAAATTATAATCTGGGGAAATGCTGCTTGTATTTGGCAGCAAATTGCTTAGATTCTGACTAAAGCTGCTTTTATTTTCCATCCTTTTCTTGCGGCCATCCATTCTAGTAAGGATCATTCAGCCCAAATTATTTTAAATTCGCACTCAGCTGCTATGTAAATCATATTGTGGGAATCAGCCTAGGAATCAATCCTGAATTCCACACACCAGCTGGGGGAGAGGTATTAAATTAATAAAGGAACGGCACTATGACATGCAGGAGCAGGGCTACTTTGGGTCCTGCTTTGCATTGCAGCAACCAGGGAAAGTTGAGACGTGTCTCTGCCCGTGGTAGGGAGGTTGGAGTAAATGATACCTAAAGGTCCCTTTCGACCTAGGCCATTCTATGATTGTTTGATTCTATGATTGCAACCAGGTGAAGCATTTGTAAGATGTGTTGTTATCTCCTTTCCATGCTGGGCAGCACTTTTTCATCCTATCATGACATTGTCTGAATTTGTTCTTACTGCTTTCTGGAGACCCTTCAGGAGTCAGGAAAAGAGAAGCCTTTGGGGAGACATTATAGCAGCATTTCAATATCTGAAGGGGGCCTAACAGGAAGGCTGGAGAGTAACCCTTTAGAAGGGCTTGCAGTGATAGGAAGAGGGGCAATGGTTTGACACTGGATCAGGGGAGATTTAGGTAGGATATTAGGAGGAAGTTTTTCACAGTGAGGGTGGTGAAATACTGGACCAGGTTGAGGTTCCATCCCTGGAGACGTTCAAGATCAGACTTGATGTGGCCCTGGGCAACCTGATCTAGTTGGACTTGTCTCTGCTGATTGCAGTGGGGTTGAACAGGATGACCTTTGAGAGTCGCTTCCAACTTGATACAATCTGTGAATCTGAGTTCCAAAGCACTAACAAAGAGCAACTTTTTATGGAAAGCTCATGATCCATTGATACAAGAACTTTTCTGATGATGCCTAGATGTGGCACTAAAAGACATGGTTTGGTGGTGGCCTGTCAGTGTTGGGTTAACAGATGGACTTGATGATCTTGAAAGTGGTGAGACAATCGAACAGGTTGCCCAGCATGGATGCACCATCCCTGGAAGCGTTCAAGGCCAGGCTGGACAGAGCCTTGATTAACCCGGTCTGATTGTAGGAGTCCCTGCAGCGGGACTGGAACTAGGTAATCTTGAAGGTCCCTTCCAACTCAGACCATTCTATGATTCTATGATTCTGTGATTCCATGATTTACAGGTTCCTTTTGTGCAAGTACAACATTTTAGAGGCAGAAATCAGGAAGACTTCCACCTGATCATGGCCAAAATGATGACAGTTTGGATGATGTAAAGATGAAGAGGAGTGATAGGAGGCTGAGCACACTACTGACAAAGTAGGCCAGTGATTAAAAAATTACATTGTCTGAATTTAACTCTTCTTTAGGAAGAAAATAGGCATACAGTGAGGAATACAGGAAAATTAGTAAAGTCTTTTGGCTTGGTAGAGTACCACATGACTGCCATCTACCCTCTCTGAAGACTATTGCAAACCTTCCTCCAAGGATTCTCTTTTCAGCATCACAATAGTTCTGGCTCTATAATTTCAGCTCAATGTGTGTCATGGATCTGCATTCCTTCTGAAGTAAGACAATGAACAGCTCATTAAAAATAAAGATGCAATAAAATAAATTCATATTTGGTGGGGTCAGTACTTCAGTAGGTCAAACTCAGGGAGGCAATTTGCACTGAGGCTGGTGCCATATCTTTAGAGGACAAGATCTGAGTTAATGCTGGGTGTATAAAATAAAGTGTTTTGGTATGTATACAAATAAAGTGTTGATATCAGAGTGGTAGTGACTCCTTTTGAATCATAGAATCATGGGATTGTTTTGATTGGAAAAGCCCTCTAAGATCATTGAGTCCAACCACTAACCCAACACCACATTGGCCATTAAACCACATCCTCAAAGCCACGTCTACACGTTTCTTGAAGACTTCCAGGGATGGTGACTCCATTACCTCCCTGAACAACTTATTCTGATGCTTGACCAAACAGATCTTCTCCTTTTACTCCCTGTGGAGACCTACTTTAAGGTATCAGGTATGTTCTCGTTTGGTTTAATGACTTTCGATGACAGCTTGAGCAACACAACAATAGTTGTAATTATTTTCTCTTTTAATTTTGTGCTTTCTTTTTTGATTTTCTGCCTTATGTGGTCAGGATATAAGAGGCAAACAGGTCCAAGTAGCCCTGTGGATGGACTGACATGCCATGGGGAGGTTTAGATTGGATAGTAGGAAAAAAATATTTCCTGCAATAGTGGTCAGACATTGGAACAGGCTGCCCAGGGAGGTAGTGGAGTTACCATCCCTGGAGGTGTTCAAGAAATGCGTGGATGTGGCACTATGGGACATGGTTTAATGGCCATGGTGGTCTCAGGTTGAAGGTTAGACTCAATGATCTTAGAGGTCTTTTCCAACCAAAACAATTCTATGATTCTGTAACATTTATATCTTTCCCCAGCACAAAGTAGTCTTATCCTAAACAGTTTTCACAGAATGTCTTGAAATTAAAAGACAACCAAAAAAATTGCAGTGAAGGTGGATGATAGCAAGCGGAAACTGTTCATTAATGCTCAGCATCTGCTTTTATTAAAGATTATGAGTCAGCAAAGACAGTGCTTGTATTTTGAAGTCCTTCATTCAAATGCCTCCACTTTGTATCCAACATCAAAAAGCCTCTGTTCTTAAAACAGATGGGGATAGTCAAAGGTGGAGAGGACTAAATAAGTCAGGCTAAATATTCTCTGGAACTGTAGCCCTATCGACACGATTAGCACCAAATAACAAAAGGAGATTGATACTCCGGATTATTTCTAGTGGGAGAAAAGCCAATAAAGAATTTCAATGCTGGAACATGACTATTTTGCCTTGTGATTGTTCTTGACTCTCAGGTATGAGGCCGGAGGGCAGAGGCCCGTGTTCACTTCAGAGCTGTCCTGCTGGGAGCCAGGCATTGCACCTCCTCCCCTGCTTTTCCACCACCAACAGAGTGGAGCAGGGATCATGGGGCGAGGAGTCAGAGGAAGCAATAAGAGAAAGGCTGTGCAAGAAGAAAATTTTTTTTTTTGTTTTAGTTGTTGTGGGTTTTTTCTTCCTACCTTTGAGTTCACATATAAAGCTGCTTTCTGGATCTAAAACCAGAATTTCTCCAGACTTAATTTTCTTCTGCGTTTAGCAGCTAGTTCTGGAGAACACTGACGCTGCTAGTCTCTTCTGGCTAAATTATGTGTTCAGAGTTATCAGGGAGTATAGATTTAGTCTTGCTGCTGTTGCACAGAGTCCATCGTAAGATAATTTGTCCCACTCAATTAGACTAAGTTGTCATGTGAGAAGTGCTGAGCTACCACAGCCCAGCGGCACCAAAGTTAGAGTACTCAGAGCAAGCACACAAACGCAACACTGTTCATTTACCAGCTAGGGTAGAGATCTTTGGAAGCTGCTCTTCTTCTGGTGCTTCACAGAGAAGGCTGGATGTCTCTAAGTAATAACACTTCTCTCGTCCAATTTTAAGAGTAGGGAATTACAGTCTAAGGTACATTAACAAATGCTGATGTGGAAAGTCAAACACTGACCATATGATTTTTGTCAGCAGTGAAGTTCTCTGTGGCAACCTAAGTTTCACCCCATTATGGATTCAATATCTTTCCTGTGATAGGCCAAAGGGTGATGGGCACAAACTGGAAAATCTTCTTTGCTTAGAGCCTTGGAGCAGGCAGGCAGAGAGGTCTCCTTCTCTAGTTGTGAGGTCTCCTTCTCTGGAGACTTTCAAGACCAGTCTGTATGCATTCCTGTGTGAACTGCCTTAGGTGATCCTGCTTTGGCAGAGGGATTGGACTCGATGATCTTCAGAGGTTCCTTCCAACCCCTACCATTCTATAATTCTATCATGATTCTGTGATCTGGTAAGATCTTTAACTGTGTGATGATTTCTTGTGCTTATGCCTCTTTCTACGTCTGGTGCCTACTATGACTGTGTTTCAGGATGTGAATCAGAATTGCGTGGTAAAAAAGACTTATTTGTACCTTCTATCCATTTACTCATGAAGTTAGACAGCATTAGAGCCACAAAGTCGATGAGGAGCATGGGATGTTTTCCTTAAGAGGAAAGGCTGAGAGAGCTGAGCCTCTTTAGCCTGGTGAAGAGGAAACTGAGGGGTGACCTCATTTCTATTTATACAGATGTGAAGGACAAGCATGGGGAGGATGGAGTCAGGCTTTTCTCAGTGATGTCCTGTGATAAGACAAGGGGCAATGGATGCAAGCCAGAGCATAGGAGGTTTCATATGGACATGAGGAAAAGACTTTCACTCTGAAGGTGACAGAACACTGGAACATGCTGCCCAGAGATGTGAAGTCTCCTTCTCAGGAGACATTCAAAACCCTCTTGGACATGGTCCTGTGTGACCTACTTTAGGTGGCTCTGCTCTGGCAGGGGGGTTGGTCTTGCTGACCTCACAGAGGTCATTTCCAACCCTAACATTCTGTGATCCTGTGATATATAGTATCTGAGGCAGAGGATGGAAGATATTAGCCCTCCACTTGGGTTCTGCTGATGAAATCAATTAAGTCTCAGATATGGTTTCTGTTTCTGCTTCTGTCACATGACTCTTGGATGAGTCATGACCAGTTTTCCAATTTTGCAGGATCCATCTCTGTCTAGCCAGAAAGATCCACTTGGAGTTTTAATTGTAGCATACTGAGTGCTCACTCTTCTTCTGCTATCAGCCGGACCTGGCCTGTGGACTGTGTGGTGAAATACTTCAGATTGTGTAGGTTAAAGGGAGGTGAGACAGAAGAAAACCTCGGGAAATACCAAGTATGACCTAAATAAATAAGTATAATCTAAATAACAGGAGTTTTAGTAGGAGCCAAGCTGAGTCCTGGCCTAGTCTAGGGTGTCCCTCTCCATGACATGGGGATTGGAACTAGATGATCTTCCAAATCAAGCCATTCTAGCATTCTATGATTCCATAAACCTCCTGGGGCTTGTGTTTTGTCCAGATGGAGTCATCCCAGAAGTCTTCATGCCAGGGTGGTGGTTAGTTGGCTCAACTATGTGAAATCACAATGAGATGGTTGGAATGATACCCAGCCCAGAAGAGCCAGTTGCATTCTCTTTGTACTTCACTTCATCTGAAATCCAGTAACAAAACAGCAGTTTCATCTCCTAGAAGGACAGTGCTGATAATTTTGAAACTCCTGAACGTGGTAAACAAAATGTCTGTGAGGAGGTTGAGAAGATATTGTCTTATCAACATCTCCTCTGCGGAAGAGTAGGCTGAGGGGAGATCTCATTGCTCTCTACAGCTCCCTAAATGGAGGTTGCAGTGAGGTGGGGGTTAATCTCTTCTGCTTAATATCAGGTGATGGAATGAGAGGAAATGGCCCCAAATTGTGCCAGGACAGGTTTAGTTTGGAGATTAGGAACAATTCCTTTGCTGCAAGAGTAGTCAGACATAGGGACAGGCTGCCCAGGGAGGTGGTAGAGTCACTGTCTCTCAAGATGTTCAACAAATGGATGGACACAGCACTTTGAGACATAGTTTAATGGCCATGGTTATGTTGGACTGAAGGTTGGACTTTATGATCTTAGGATCATTGAATCATAGAACTGTTTTTGTTGGGAAAGACTTCTAAGACCATAGAAGTATTTTACAACCAAAACAATGCTCTGGTTCTCTGATTCTATAATAAATTAGAAGGTTAGGAAGATGTGCCCTGTGGAAGTCACAGGGCTACGTATTTTTCAGGGAATCTAAAGCAGACACATGAGGTAATGTTAATCATCACTCTCCATCCTCTGCACCGAGCAGAGCAGCTCTTCTACATATGAGAAAGTGATAAAATATAATAATGTAATTTAATACTTATAAATCAATACCATGGGAAGATTACGCCAGCATCTGTTAACTTGGGGGTGGCTGACAGTGAGGATGGCTTTAATGTGAAGCCTTTAATTTGCAGATAGATGTTATTGAAAGGAGTGATGAAAAAGTTGTGTTTATTCTGGGATGTTTGCAAATTGATTGGTGATTCCACTTCAAATGAGACTGCAAATCAATGTTTTTTATCCTCTAACCACTTATAACATGAAACATGTGCATGTGGCTCTTCAGGACATGGTTTAATGGCCGTGGTGGTGTTAGACTGACAGCTGGACTTGATGATCTTAGAGGTCTTTTCTAACCAAAACAGTACTATGATTCTATAATCATAATTTGCCTGTTCTTTAGTTGGAAGGAGTTTTAAAATTAAGAGTAAAGATGATTATCATTATACCGCCCACAACCCTGAAGAATTAATTAGTCCTCCCTGCTGTAGTTAGATCTACCAATCAACTTCCAAAGTGCCCAGTACCAAAGCTAAATGACTTGGCTGTTGCTCTGATTTGGCATTTCATTCATTCATGGAGTGGCTTGAGTTGGAAGGGATCTTAAAGGTGACCTAGTTCCAACCACCCTTCCATGGACAGGGACACCTCTCACCAGATCAGGTGGCTCAAGGTCTCATCCAGTCTGTCTTTGAACTCCTCCAGGGAGTGGACATCCACAACTTCCCTAGGCAACCTGTTCCAGTGTCTCACCACCCTCATTGTAAAGAATTTCTTTCTGATCTCCAGTCTAAATATGTCCAGAATAAATCCATTCCCCCTTGTCCTATCACTACAAGCTCTTGTAAAAAGTCCCTTCCTGGCTTTCTCATAGCTCCCTTTAGATGCTGGAAGGCTTCTCTACAGTTTCCCTGAAGCCTTCTCCAGGCTGAGCTGCCCCAGCTCTTATAGCCTGTCCCCATAGGCGAGGTGCTCCAGCCCTGCCATCATCTTCATGGCCTTCTTCTGGACCTGCTCCAGCAATTCAATGTCCTTCTTATTTATGGTAATTTGTCAAGCTTCTACGTGGTAATGGATCGAGTTGTCTAATGAAGGCTATAATTGCAGCTGTTAGGTAGGGCCTTCTTTATTTCAACCTGTCTCAGCTCCCATTCCTGCATGATTTCTTGCTGTGCCAAAGCCGTGTGTGTCTTGTTTTGTTTTAATACATTACTGACCCAAGGTCTCGGGTTACTGGGGTTTCTGTCATACATTTAGTTCCACTCTCATAAAGCACCGCGCGTGCAAAAAAAAAAACCCGTCTGGAACAAGGTAACAATCATTGCTCAATATACTAAGTATAAATGTCAGAGTGTAAAACTTGACTGCAGGAGAACAGTGCAGGGGGAGATCATAATTGAAAATAGGACACTCTGAGCTCAAACAGTTATAAAGGCTCCTACAGTATCATGCGTTATGCCTTCTATGCCTTGTTTAGCATTGGAAGCTAGGTGTCAACCAACTCTTGATACATTTGTTATGCTGTATCAGCACCTTTTGTTCCAGTAGCTAAAAATGCCCTTTGCAGACCTTACCATGTCGTGGTCTCTGCTGTAATGGCAAATCCAAAAGCAGCCACAGAGTACTCACCAGCCTGGCACAAGCAGAAAATGTAATAAAAGAAAGTATTTGGTTAGTTATTTAATACTTTGAAACTGTCTGCTGTGATGGGAACTGAAGAAGAGACCTTATGAGGACTGGCTAAGGAAACTGGGGTTATGTAGCCTGAAGAAAAGGAGGCTAAGGGGAGACCATCTTGCTCTATACAACTACATGAAAAGGGGTGGAGCCAGGTGGGGGTTGGTCTCTTCTCCCAAGGAACAAAAGAAATAAGACACGAGAAAATGACCTTAACTTGCACCAGGGGAGATTTAGGTTGGACGTTAGAAGAAACTTCTTCACTAAAAGGGTTGTAAAACACTGCAACAGACTTGCCAGAGAGGTGTTTTCAGCCCCATCCCTAGATGTGCTTAAAAGATGCAGAGATGTGGTGCTGAGTGATACGGTTTAGCAGTGGAGTTGCCAAAGTAAGATTATGGTTGGATTTCATGATCTCACAAATGAGTTCCAGCTGAAACTATTCTAAATTCTGTGGTGTTCTCTCTAGCCTATCACACCACTTACTTACTTTTAAAAGTGTGGCAACACATGTTTTGTAAACCTCTCTTTGATAATTCACATAATTGAAGAAGTTAACAGGGTCCACTTACCAGGGACCATTTATACAGGATTCCTCTAATAACTTGCTGGAAGGGGAGCATGGTGTGTGTGTAAAAACCCCATTCTTGACTAATATGGAGCATATTTTGCATTTATTATGGGGGAAATTTTCAGGTAGGAGGTGAGGAGACAATTTGGGAGTTTTCATTAGCTGAAAAACTGCATATTAAACATGAATTGTGATTTTCCATCTGGCCCTACTGGTTAGGAAGCTGCAGTTGGGCATGATCTTCACTGTCAATCAACAGTCCCCAACTGCGAGATGCAAACCTCATGACGAAGCCCACCCCAACTCATTAAACCAAAGCAAACTGTATGAAGTGCGCCGCTGTGTGATTTTAATATTTGGTGCATGTGACAGGATCATTTTAGTGATTTGCAGGATTTATCTCCTCTTAAAAGTACTGCCTAAGGCTACTCTAATTGGTAGGAAAGCAAATTCCCCCTTCTCCTCCTGTCACTCTTTGTTTTATTTACTGAGAACTGCCGAAACCTATTTACACAATAATGAGGATAAATCACCGTGATGCTTTCAACACAAAAGAGAAATGTTGCGTGAGTTGAAAGCCCTACAATTAAAACTAAACTCGGAATGTTTCTGAAGTAGGGTCTAGAGTTAGCTACGGTGAAATAAAATTAAGACAAATGATGCAGGTGTACACTGCGGCTGGTGCGGATAGACGCCCAACATCAAAATTCTTGAGGCATCTTTTATGATGGACAATTTCATTCAAGATTGCAATTAAGTAAATGCTTGTAAGTTGCTGAAAATAGCCCAGATGTTCCCTCTAGATATGCGTGAAGCCCTCTTGTTTTCCTCATGGATGTGGTTGCTCAGCTGCTTCCACCATAACTGTCTTCTCCACAAGATGTTGACCAACAACCTCTATCTTCAGGTCAGAGAAGAGATAGTACAGGTGGGGAGGACATTCCTCTATTTGGGTGTAATGTTACACATCTTTCCCTTTTTCGTCCTGGAGAAGTCACTTGAAAAGAAAAAACTTTCCTTTGAGTGTGTTGGAGCAGCCTGAGAGGGGATCTTCTCAATGCTCAGCAGGACTTAAAGGACCTGTGGCATACAGGAGAATGGGATCAGACTCTGGTCAGTGGTGCCCAGTGACAGGACAAGGGGCAATGTGCACAAATTGGAACCCAGGAGGCTCCATCTCAAGATATGAAGAAACTTCTCTGTTGTGAGGTTGCTGGAGCCCTGGAACAGGCTGCCTAGAGGCTGTGAAGTCTCCTTTTCTGGAGAGCTTCATACTCCACTTGGCCATTGTGTTCCTGAACAAGCTGCTGTTGGTGTCCCTGCTTTGGCAGTTGGGTTGGACTGGATGATCTCCAGACATCTCTTCTAACTTCCACCATTCTGTGATTCTATGAAGAGGAGACAGAAGCTTCAGGTTAAGCATCAGGGTGAATACAAAGTGCAGCCTCTGAAGCTAATGGCCACCATGCTAATGCAGATTAGTGGGTCTGTGGCTCAGTGCTAAGGGTTGCCAAAACATAAATTCCCTTGCCTGGCTTTGATGAGGGAGAACAAACTACTGGACTTGCTGCAATGGACAGAATTATGGGCCTTTACTCCTGGGGCCTGATTCTGTGCTCCTTGCTCAAAGACTCCCATTGAAACCATCTGGTCTACTAAAATAATCTCCAAATGGGCTCCTCAGCATCTGCATTTTATGGAGAAACAGAACAATCTCAAACTTACTAACCTTACTAACCTCATGTATAGTTATCATGGGGCATTTTATACGTGTTTTGATAAATAGTAATTAAAAACCAAATTAGGGTTGGTACTGTTAAGAGAGCTTTGCTCTCACCTCATTTTTAGTCACAGGATCACAGGATCACAGGATGTTAGGTGTTAGAAGGGACCCAAGGAGATCATCAAGTCCAAACCCCCTGCCAAACAGGACAATACAATCTAGAACAGATCACAGAGGAACACATCCAGACAGGCCTTGAAACTCTCCAGAGAAGGAGACTCCACAACCTCTCTGGGGAGCCTGTTCCAGTGATCAGTGATCCGTGACCCTTACAGTAAAAAAGTTCTCCCTTGTGTTGAGGTGGAACTGCAGATAGTCCATACTGCAGATGGACCAGATAGAAAATAAAACAAACAAACAAACAAACAAACAAACAAACAAACAAAAAAATCAATCTATATTTATCCGTGCAAGCAACATGGATAAAACCCTCTCTTACAGAGGTTTACAAAGGGTTCTAACTGCTTTTTAATTTGCCCTAGTACAAATGCCAGACCTCAAATTAGTCTAGACATTTGAAATCAAGAAAACCTTACATGAAATCATAGCGGGTATTTTTTGTTTGTTTTTGGGTGTTTTTTTGGGGGTGGGTTGGGATGGGGCTGAAAAAGACCTCTAAGGTCATTGAGTCAAACCATCAGCCCAACACAGTCCACTGCTAAGCCATGTCACTCAGCACCACATCTACACAGATTTGAAATCCCTCCGGGAAAGGTGAATCCACCAAATCCTTGGGTAGTCTGTTTCAGGCCTTGACGACCCTTTTCATGAAGAAATGATTCCCCATGTCCAGCCTAAACTTCCCCTGGTACAACTTGAGTCTGTTTCCTCTTGTACCATGGCTTGCTCCTTGGCAGAGGAGACCAATCTCCACCTGGCTCCAACCTCCTTTCAGGGACTTGTAGAGAGCCAGAACATCTGCCCTGTCTCCTTTTCTCCAGGCTGAATGATCCCAGTTCCTTCAGCTGCTCTTCACAAGATGAAGGGTCTCCAAACCCTTTGTCATCTTCATTGCCCTTCTCTGAACCTAGTCCAGCACCTCAGTGCTTCTTGCAGTGACTATGAAGTTTTCTCATGCACCATGAAGAGAAAATGATATCCTTTGAGAACAGCCTTTCCTTTTTTTTTTTTTTTTTTTTTTGGGNACAGGGAGATGCTCAGTTGTAATGGTGGAGGTGGCAAAGCACCAGATCAATGCCAAACAGCTCTGTCAAAATGCTTCCGTGCACCAGCAGCATCAAGAAATTGCTGGGATTTGGCACTGCTTCACTTGTAGGCACAGCTATTGCTGAGTCTCTAGCAGAGAACATCTTCTTTGCTGTTAAGCACGATGTAAGATACCAATAAGTGTAATAATGAATAATTAAAGAGGTGTCTCTTATTACAACACAGGTTTCACGTTATCTGTAAAAGGACCTTAGTTTACACTGAAACAAATGGGAAATAACTTCATTTCATAGAAGCTTTGTGAGGTATTTTTCACAGATGTTGCAATAAAATACTTAAATAACCCTACAGAATTATGACATCAAAGTGAAAACTCATAAAATATTAAAGCTTAAAGTGACCTTTTGCTAAAAGCACGTGCAAACCTGTTGATAGCAGTGGAGTTCTCTTATGTTGTCTGCTGTTCATTACATCTATCTAAAATTTGAATAATTTGTTTAGATCCCATAATAAGTGATATTAGAGGTAAAAATCCTGTTGGTGTTAATGGTGGAGGGCAAAATCTTGTTGCAGAATAGTACCTCCACCTTGCCCCAGATGTCTTGACTTTGAAGAAACTCAGGATTGGGATGTAAGCTGCAATCACCAAGCTTGTGGGGAAGATCAGTCTCATGGGCAACCACTAGGCTTGGGAGCTGCTGCCACAAGTTGCTGGGTGGCTGGATCTGTCTCCACATGCAGACCTGGATTGTTTTCCACCAGATCCCAAAATGCCAGAGGTGGTTTAGATTGGATATTGAGATTTTTTTTTTTCCCTTAAAGAGTGGTCAGGCATTGGAACAGACTGGCCAAGGAGGTGGTGGAGTCACCATCCCTGGAGGTGGTCAAGAAACCTGTGAACATGACTCTTGGAATGTGATTTAATGGCCATGGTGGTCTTAGGTCAATGGTTGGAATCTTAGATGTCTTTTGCAACTAAAACAATTCTATGAGTCTTTGATTCTATGAACGGGCCTCTGTGGGGTGGTGGATGGGGTCACAATACCCCAACCACTGGAGTGTCCCTGTGAGACTATACTGGTTGTTCCTTCAGAGCAATTTCACTGCTGGGCACTTTGGCCATGCCTGTTTCATCTCCTGGGCAAGGTCGATGACTCATTTTTAAATCATATTTTTACTCTCTTCTTCCCTCCTGCCCTCAAATAGCAGTCAGGGTTTTGTACACTTATTTCTTTGTATTCTTCTGCAGCTGGTGCTGTTCCTTCCAGACACCACCATTAAAATTTAGTTTTCTGGTTGCTTAATTGGGATCCATTCATTTCCATTTGTTGTCTTATTGCCACACATG
>VWZI01010456.1:146427-156331 GCA_013396835.1 Psilopogon haemacephalus
TTAAAAAAAAATCTTCTGTGGCAAAAAAATCATCTTTCATATCACAAAAGAAGAAAAATACAGAAAAGGGAAAAAAAAAAAAAAAGTAGTTCTCCTGTAGGTTGTTATGTGCATAAGGTGGAGGCTTAGGAGCAGACACATTTGCAGATGAACTGCTTTTACTAGCTTCTCTGAGACATGACATTTGTTCAGAAGATTAGCCAGGTTGTAATGTGTAGCATAATTGCACTGTGCGGATGTCCCAGAAGTGAAAACCTAATTGCTTGACAGGCCTATAACTTTGTGGTGTGCTCTCACCTTGTTAGGTCCTTTTCTGCAAGCAGTTCAAACGCAGCCTGGCCGCAGGTGTGCCTCATTTTCCTTCCCACCCAAACGCAGGGACTTTAATTGCACAGTGGTTGTTAGGAAAAATTGGTGGGTGGAATATCAAGTGACTTTACTGTACCAGGGGCTGGCAGATGGGCGTTGAGAGGCACCACCAGCTAAGTGTATAGGTGAGGTGAGTTAATAAAAGATGTAAATTTTAGCTTAAAATAGTGGAGCCTTGTGGTGGGTTATACATTTTAATTAAGGTGGGAGCAGTATACTTCTGAGCAGTGTGGAAAAAACCTGAGCAAAGGAACATCACAATGACTGAATTTTCTTCCCTATCAGCATTTTAGGAGCAGCCTAGTCTCTTAAGGAAGGTTATTCTGCAAATCTGTATTAAAAAAAAAATAACAGCAAAAAAACATTTTAGGAGCAGTTTAGTCTGTTTATATAAAGGCTATTCTGCAAGTCTGTATTAAAAATAAAAACATTTTAGGATCAGCTTACTGTGTTCAGTAAGGCTGTTTTGCAAGTCTGTGCAACTAAAAGAGGCTACAATTTGCATGTATCATAAAAATAAAGCAGGCATGGGCAAATCTTAAAAGGCTGATGTTCTCATTCTGTGGGTAGCAACAAAGTTTGAGTCCAAATGGAGCTTCATCCCAGCTCCTTGTTTTGTGCTGTGTCTCAGTAATCTTGTTTTGGGAGCACCAGGCTCACAAAGCAAGCATCCAGCTTTGCTTTTTATGGTAGAGATGGGTTTGCATCATCAACAATCCTTGGAAGTCAGCTGAGAGGAATGATCAAGTCAGTTGTCTTCTTTTGACAACCTTTGAGAAACACCTTGCCTGGGATCATGTTTTTTAACATAACATTGCCTTCCTTGGAAAATCTTATCTGTGTGCCATGAGCTCTCAGGAAACAAGGATTCAGAAATAAAATTTTGTATCTGAGTATCAAGGAATGCAATACAAGTTTTACCTGTGTTCACCCCAGCCCAGTGGGTCTAAATATTTATTCCAGGTCATCCTGGGAAGCTTGAACATGTCTAATTCCACCAATCATGGATCCTTTACACCAAATAATTGAACAAATAACAGCTCCAGTTATGTTTAGTGAAAGGGTGCTTAATGGCCCTTTTTTTTTTTCTGACAGGATGTGAGCTCTCTGTATAGAAACAATTCATCAGGAGTGCTTCACATTAAAAACAATCCGGGAGGAGCAATACTTAGCATTCCTTCTGCACAATTCATTGGAGAATTTCTGAGCAATTTACAAACATTAGCTCAATAAGCCTCACAACACCCATTTGAGATCAGGGAAGGAAAGGGGAAAAAAAAAAAAAAAAAGAGATAGAAGTCTTCTCTTCAGTCTGGCTGTGGCACTAAGGAGAGCCTGGCCCACCCTAGCTCCTGGTTCCCCAACACCTGGTTGGCCCATACTGATGTGGGCACCAGTTGGGCATTGCACATCATCACAGCCCATGTGAAAAAAGAATGGAGGTATGACAGAAATGTTGCTACCTTTAGCCTACACTTAGCTGATCTGGAGGTCATGAGTGCCTCTTACAGGTACAACAGCCTAAAAGGAGGTTGTAGTAAGGGAAGGCGTTGGTCTCCTCTCCATAGTATCAGGCGATGGAACGGGAGGAAGTGTCCTGAAATTGTGCCAGGATAGGTTTAGATGGGACTTTAGAAAAAAATGTCTTTGCTGCAAGAGTAGTCAGGCATTGAAACAGGCTGCCCAGAGAGGTAGTGGAGTCATTGTCCCTGGAGGTGTTCAAGAAACCTGTGGATGTGGCAGTTTAGACATGGTTTAATGGGCATGGTGGTGTTGGGTTGACAGTCGAACTGCATGATCTTAGAGGTCTTTTCCAACTGAAACAATTCTATGATTTAAAAAAAAAAATCCCTGAAACTAAGCAGATAAAATTAGGATGAGTGTGTGGGTTAAAAACTCACAGTTTTATGGAATCATTGATCATGCCCCTGCAACGATGTCCAGAAAACCTGAGTTTGAGTAAGCATCTGAGTTAGGAGACCATGGCATTTCATCTCTCTTTCAGCTCAGCAGCTAAATACCCTGTACAGATTCTGGGAGAGGAACTTTTAAAGTAATATACATTTATCTGAACTGATGGCACTGATTTTTTCATGCACACTTTCAGCAAATTCAATTGCTTCCTTCTCTGACATAAGAGATTGTGCCTTCAGGATTAACATCTTCTATTAATACTGGGGTTCCAATCAAGGCTTAATGAAAAGGAAGTGCTGTGACTAAAAGCCCCAGTTTGTGATATGGGGATACTCCCTAAATGTTCATGTCTGACTCTCAGAGTACCTCAGGAATGGTTCAGCTGCAGCTGTACTATCTGCCATGGCTGGACCATGTTGAATGCTGAAGAAGGCAAGAGGCTAGAGGCTCCTGGCTTCCTTCCACCAGGAATGCTGTTGGCACATGGAAACTGTGAGAATAGTCACAGTTGCTTTGACATGAAAGAATAGTAGCTGTTCATATTTCAAATGTCAAAGCTCTGCCTAAGCTCAACACATATGAAGTTGAGTAACACAAGCTGATGGGCTGCAGAATCTGAGAAACTCTGAGTGAGGAGGAAGTCCTGACTCTTGTTGGCCATTAGCCCAAAAATGGACTTACAGTGTATCTTTATAACTAAAAAGCATGAAAACAGAAAGAGAGGAGGAAACAGCTATAGAAAAAGAGAAGAAAATGTTAGGTTGTAAACATCCTCCTCCGTTTGGACAGGACAATGAGGGTCTCCCCATCTTACATAGCCTGCAGAGTGAAGACATCTCATATCAGGAAGGCAGCATGAAGAAGTGTGCATCTTTCCAAGCTTTCCACCTTTCTCTAAGAACTTGCTATATTCCCATGAGACAACATTGCTATAAAAGTGGGTTGCGGGGAGATGCCAAGATGATAAGGGTCAGTCCTAAATAATTGCTGGTTGCTGCTCAGCAAAAATAAGCTGTATTTCCATCCCTGGGTAGAGTGACTCCTTAGAGTTAAAGGCTGGTAAAGGTTGAAGAGGTCATAAGACAGGGCCTAATTTGCCATGTGCCTTTCCTTTCAAAAACAATGAGTGAACTGGGGCCTTGCCGGTGGGCAGATCCTGCCTGGATCTCCCTGGAGTCAGCAGGAGTTGGGTCGAGTCCCTTTGAATAGTGAAAGTTTTCAAACCGGAGGCAAAGCCAAGTGTTTTTCAGAAGGCTGATAGTTCATTACCTTGGAATTGTTCAACATAAAGGTCATTACTGCTAATCTAAGTTGTGAAAAAAGAAAGTGTATTAAAAAAAAAAAAAAAAAAGACAAGAGAAAGACAAATTCTCATCTGGTGTAAAGTCATTGCCTTTGAAGTCAATGAGTCATTGAAATCAAGTTTCCCACACCAAGCTGAGGATATGGCCTGGAGTCAATTCATCTGTAGTTGTTGAAAAATTAAGAATATAAATTTACCTTTCCCTGGCAACTACGTTCTATTTATGGCAGAGATCTTAAGCATTAAAAGAAGTTCATTAACTAATAGCAAAGGTGATATTTCACTACCAGTGTTCTTTGGGGTATAACTGTTTCTGATGAGATTTTATTAAACTTCTTTTTTTTTTTTTTTTAAATTGGATGTGCATGGTGATGAATCTAATAGATTTCAATTTTGTATCTTTATAGATTCTTCCTAAAGTTTTTCCTCAAGTGCAATCAGAACTGTTTGAAGAATGCAGGCAACCCGAGGGACATGCGAAGATTTCAGGTACAGATCCATCTTAAAGAGCAAATGACGCATCAAAGGCTCACATCTTCATCGTCAACTTTTTAAATGAGCCAACCACTTTGACTTAGTGTAGCCCTAATGAAGTATCACTCAGGAAAAAAGCCCACTGTTGGTATTTTACATTTCTCCCCAAATTTAAATTCTGGTTCTCAGTACTTTTCCAGTTCTGCAGCGGACTGTAATGCTGAAGCAAGTGGGCCTCTCCTCTGCTACCCATCTATTTACTGGGGCTGGAGCACTTCTCCTGCAAAGACAGGCTGAGAGAGTTGGGGGTGTTCAGCCTGGAGAAGAGAAGGCTCCAGGGAGACCTTAGAGCAGCCTCCCAGTATTTGACAGGGCCTAAAGGAGAGTTGGAGAGGGACTTGTTACAAAGGCATGGAATGACAAGACCAAGGGATAGTGGCTTCAAACTGGAAGAAGCTGGATTTATATTAGACGTGATGGAGAAATTCTTCCCTGTGAGGGTGGTGAGGCACTGCAACGGGTTGCCTAAAGAAGCTAAGGGTCCAAGCCTGGAAGTGTTCAAAGACACGTTGGATGAAGCCTTGAGCAAACTGGTCTAGTAGGAAATGTCCCTGGCAATGGGGTTGGAACAAGATCATAGAATCAAGATGATCTTTAAGGCCCCTTCCAAATGAAACCTTCCATGATTCCTTCAAAGAATTTCCATATTCTTCCTTCATACTAACACCTTGCATTGTAGCATGGTGTGTGATCAGATCCACAGAGATTTTTACATATGTAGAGAGGTAACATAATTATACTGACACACTAGGGTGGTTCAGCAGTTCCCTGACCCCCCACACTTTAAAGAACCCAGGCTAGGACTCAGTTGGATGGAAGGTAAGGAAACAAAGCTTTATATTTACAGCTTTGCACAATGTACAAGCAGATATTTACAATATATAACAGATATCTACTGTAAAAAGGTAATACAGGAGCACCACACCCCTCCCAGAGATCAAGGTCCCTAAAAGGGGCTTTCCAACCACCCTACCACCTTCCCCCACTTCCCCATATTATATGCCAGATAAGTGGAAGTAGATCAGCCAGGGGGATTAGCAGCAGGAAAGAAGTTAGTGAAGTTATTCAGATTATTCAGATCCAGCTAAGAAGGCAGGGAGAGAGATGCAGCAGCAGCCACAGTGCAAAGTGGTCTGTCTTATCTTTGGATTCTAACTTTATACTATTTCAGTAAACAAATGAGTGAAGTAGAATCAAATTTTGTTTTCCTTTCTCAGCCTATAGTCTAATTTCTCATTCAAATCCTCCAATTAGTTCAAACCAGCACACATACATGACCATGGAGTGCAGTGAAGTTTGGATCTCACGCAGGGGGTTTTAGATTCGCAACTTGTGAATCAAGTAGCAATGGTTCAAGCTCTATAGCTTTATTCCAGTTGTGTCAGAAAATGTTGAATACTTAACTTTCTCCTTACAGCTTTTGAAATACCCTCACAGCTTTTGAAATACTCTGTGAAATACCCTGTGGTGAATCATAGCCACTGCTGAGAGATACATGACATGACGGACAAACGATTGCCTCTGTGTTTGGGGTCATTTGAAATGCTGGTTAAGAAATAGATGTCATTTGTATCAAAGTAATTCACAATGATTCATATGTGAGAGTAATAAAAAGTAGGACTGAGATGTTTCAGACTTTCTTGGCTTTGAGAAGAAAAACTTGTGGCTCAACTTAATAGCAAAACACGTGACATCTGTTTTTCATGCACAGCCAACTAACCGGTGAAGCCAGAATCCTTGAGCCAGCCAACAGGAAAAAAAAAAAAAATTATCTGTAGCTGGGAAAAAACATTTCTTCAAAACATTTTGAGCCAAGCTTCCATTTTTCATGCATCTCAGCTTCACATGGCATTGGTGATATTGATCCACCTGAACAGAACAGAAGGTCAAACCTGGAATGAGTGGAAATGTCCTCTTTGTCTCACCGATGACTAAATGAAGCATCAGGAATGATCTTGTGGTCGACGGTGGAGACAGTAGGCACTAGAAAGTCTTTCCTGGGTCTCTTTAGCTAATCTCTGTGCCTCTCTGAAGGTTTAACTGGACTTAACAGTGTGTCAAATCTTGAACAATGTTTTTAACTGATTTCACTGTCTCAGCACCTTTCTTTAGGTGTGCTGCAGGAAGAAGCCAATATAACAAAGCCTAGCAAGTCTACTTTCTTTTGCTGAACTACAATATTTTCCCTCGGTGGCTGACCTATATATACGTGACAGAACAGAAATAGTTGTCATTTTTATATACACCTTTCTCTGTCATTTCAATACACCATGTTCTAGGAACCCCATTCAGAAAACTTGGCCGAAAATCTCACTTGCATGTGTCGCAATATTTCTTCAATCTGCCAGCCTCCTTAGGAGTGAAAGCAGCTAGCCCAGTGGCCTGGCAGTGGCTCTGTGGCTAAGACTCTCCAAAGTGAATGTCTACAAGAGCAAAAGTGTCCATTTTTGGGAAGAGTAGGAAGACAGAAAAGCAAAGCAGCCTGTCAGAGAGCTGGCCTCAGGCTGTTCTAAAGGGTATCGCAGATGGTTGTCTCGAAGGAGGCAGGATACACAGGGATGGTGCTGTGATAGCTGAAAGCTAATTATGGGTTGTGAATAAGAAACAGGATCAGAGGTAATCCAAAACATAGAAACAGACAATAATTTTCTTCTCATGTCTTGGACCAGCTCTGTGCAAAAAAAAAGAGGGCTGGGTTTAGCCCCTTCCCTTTTAATTTGTTAAGTTCTAGGGACGTGGTAGAAGAACCCTGACCACTATTTTTGTTGTAAAACAAAACTAATGGAAAGTGAAAACTAAAATTTCTACCAGCTTCTGCTACCATCACAGAGTCATAGAATCATAGAATGGTTTGGGTTGGTCAAGTAAGAGGTGTTCCTGCCCATGGCAGGGGTTTGGAAATAAATGATCTTTAAGGATCTTTCCAACTCAAACCATTTTATGAGTCTATGACCTAAGAGATCATCTAGTTCCAACCGTGGACAGTGCAAGGACACCTTCTACTAAAACAGGTTGCTGAAGGCCCATCCAACCTTGTTTCTACCACTTCCAGGATCATCAGTAGGGTTGACAAAACCTAACTTAGTCATTATCTTTAAGAACTCTGCTAATGCTAAGCCCCAAAGAAAACACTACAGTGACTAAGCTGGTAAAGTGTGTAGAGAACAAGTCTTGTGAAGAATGGCTGAGAGAGCTAGGGTTGTTTAGTCTGGAGAAGAAGTGGCTGAAGGGATGCCTCATTGCTTCCTACAGCTTCCTGTAAGAATGTTGGAGTGAGGTGGAGCTTGGCCTCTTCCCTAGTGTCAGGTGGTGGAATGAGAGGAAATGGTCTGAAATTATGCCAGGGAATGTGCATGTTGGATACTAGGGAAAAAAGTTCTATGCTTCAGGAGTTGTCAGGCGTTAAAACAGGTTGCCCAGAGAGGCAGTAGAGTCACCATCCCTGGAGGTGTTAAAGAAACCTGTGAACATTGCATTTAGGACATGGTTTAATGGCCATGGTAGTTTTTAAACTGATGGTTGGACTCAACGAGCTGATAGAATTCTATGATTCTGCTTCAGCTAGGAAGTCTGGAGCCCCCAACAAAGGGCCCATGCTAGAGTGTTTAAATGAGTTGCAAATGTCTATCTGGGATAACAGGGATCAATCGATGAAGCTGCCCTCCTCACAGGCCCATCTCCTGATTTCCTCTTTGGTTTGTGTCTGTGCACTGTCATTTCCGGGAGGAGTTTCATGACTCCATTGTGTAGGTGTTTTTATCGGGAAGGTTTGTGCCTTTTGCATATGTTCCTTTTCCATTTTCCACTGAGAAGCAGCTGGAAGCCAAAGGCTGCCCTATCCATCATCTCTTCTATGGCCCGACTCTGAACCTGGGCACAAGAATAGGAGCCTTTCACTCAAAAATAAAGGAGGAAATTCCATTGACATACCAGGGTCAATCACCATCCAAATGAACTCGAGAAGGGATACTTTCCATGGATTGAAAACACTTTCACTATTCATATTCAACTCGGGTCTTTTCAGATGCAAAAAAGTTCATTATCAGACATTAAATGTAATTGTAAGAGTGACCTGGAGATCATTTACTGAAGGAAAAAAAAAAATATAAAACAAACGGGAGAGTCACGATGGTTTCTGATTTATTAAGCTTTTTTTGATTTGGAATCCTCACAACCCTTCATTTGAAGGCAGTCTCAAGTGAACAAATTTTAATTAGATAAACTATCTAATCAATATATCAACAGATCAATCAAAACAGCTGCTTTTAAAATGAGTGGCTAGAGGGGTGTTTCTGAAACTAATGGCTAGAAGAATATTTCCCTGAATTGAATTCATTTGTTAGCATAATAGGAGATTAAACTCTAATTAGTGTAGCAGGTCCTGAAGAGAAACAATTGTAGGTTAAAAAAATCACCAGTCTTAGCCCCACCAACAAAGATGCGTTCAGAGTTGCCGGTGAAAAAGTTGCAGGCTGTAGATGTTTGGTCTCAAAAGCCTCTCTCATTTTGTACTCCTGTGAAAATTATGCTGGATGTTTTAAATTTGGGGGGGGGGTGCTTTTCTTTTCTTTTTCAGGTTGTTGTATCAACAACAGTCAATGTGGATGGCCATGTGCTGGCTGTCTCAGACAACATGTTTGTACACAACAATTCCAAACACGGGAGGCGGGCTCGCCGCCTTGACCCCTCAGAAGGTACGGCCCCTTCTTATCTGGAAAATGGTAGGCACACATTTACATGTCTTTTTTTTTTTTTTTAATTTGCAATGATTTTTTTTTTTCCCCGTTTTTTTTTTTTTGTTTTTTTTTTAATTTTGGTTTTTGCCATACGTTATGTTGATACACTCCTACATTTACTTTTCCTGTAATTTCTCACCCATCAAACCGCTCATTAAAAAAGTCCATTAGTATTTCTTAACCCTAATCAACCTGAACTGGGGTGTTCCTGAATTAGCTTCTGACTTCTTTCTTTATTTAACACTTGCAGTTTTGCTGTCATGAACAAATTTTCATCTTTTTTTTCTATTTTCTGTCTTTTTTCTTTATTTTTCATTTTTTTGCTCAGTCTTGTTTTGCTTGCAGCTTTTTTCTTGCTATTTAATTTGACTCGATTTTATTTTGGCTTGTCACATTCCTTGATCCAGAGGTACACTCTCAGGTTATGTATGCAAGTTTAAGTGGATGGTAAAAACATGACCAAATCTGTAAAGAATTTACTGTGAGGTCAATTTCCTGTGGCAGATTATGGCAGGAGGGGGGTTTGTATGAGAAAAACAGCATAAAATGTTTTTCTTCAGACTGACTCGATGTGATTGACTTCTTGCCTGAACTGCTAAAAGAAGATAGTCTGAGATGAAGAGGAGAATGGAAAGTGTCTCTTAGAATCCAAAATTGGGAAATATTATCTTTCTGGAGCCCATCAACCTCCAAATCATGTGCGCACAACCACAGCTGCACTCATAGATGTGCACACGTATATTTATTTCCCCCCAAGGCCCCAAATAATCATTGAGATTTAAATATCACTTTGTGCTGTAAAATACACCTGTATAAAGGCAGAAACCAGCTTTCAGGTAACTTGAATTAAATAAAATCAGAATGGGATAGAATTCAGATTAATTAGAATTAGAATAAAATAGACTAGAATGGACTTAGTCTAGTATATGACAGGATATGATAGGACAAAATTAAATGGAGTTAGTCTGGACTAGACAAGAATAAAATAAAATAAAATAAAATAAAATAAAATAAAATAAAATAAAATAAAATAAAATAAAATAAAATA
>VWZI01010456.1:161384-175575 GCA_013396835.1 Psilopogon haemacephalus
GCTAACTGGCTGTTGGGAGCATGGAGAGCCTGGTGCTGGCTGCTGCTTACCTCTGCTCCCCAGCACCATTGTAATAACTCATGCAAATGTGAAGACTCTAGAGACAAAGGGAGGTCAAGTAAATGGCTCAGGGATTCATGTCGACAAACAATATTAGATGTAAAATGTGTACCTTTGACAAAAGTATTAATATAGTGCTTTTGATTTTTGCCTGATGAAAAGTGAAAAGTAGTAATTACAGACTGACAGAGGAAAATGAAGTTTTGAACCAAAAGGCAAAGTTCGCGGATGAAAAAACCCAACCCAATTAGCTGCTTATGAGGAATCGAAATTCAGAGCATTTGCTCTTCCATCTCCCTCAACAACCTTTTGATTGACTCTGCTTAGATCTGTACAGCAAAGCAGATAAATCGACATGCCACATGCATGCGATGCTTAATCATTTGTAATAGCCATATTTGCCCTGACATATAATTTGCTATATCAAGACATTTTTTTCTCCCCCCTTGCTCACCAGTGTTCTGCTGCTTGGCCTCTGCTTTATAAAACATTTAATAGTTTGCTTTAAATACATCAACATGCTGATATACGATTGCCCTTTGTATGCCTCCTCCAGAAATCATGCACTTTCCTCCTGTTGTGCTTTGCATGGGTTGTCATTGGTGAAGAGATCTCATGTCGGGTATTAAGGTCTTGATTTTCTGTCTTGTACAAGCAGCTACTCCGTGCATAAAGGCCATCAGTCCTAGTGAAGGCTGGACTACTGGTGGGGCTACCGTCATCATAATCGGAGACAACTTCTTTGATGGCTTACAAGTCGTATTTGGAACTATGTTGGTCTGGAGTGAGGTAAGCTATCTAAATTGGTGGGCTTTGAACTGTAACATTTTTCCTTGAATGATTTTAACAAGCTGTCAATAGGCTATTGACATGAGGTATCCTGAGATTTTGTTTCACGGCGCCTTTTTAACCATGAATTCACATGTGACAATCGACTCCGCGCCCGGCGAGAAACAGACTTTGAGGCACGTCATGGCCCTCTAGTGGAAGACTTGCTGTAGGAGGTCTCCCAGTACAATTGGACAATTAGTGTTAAAATTACTCGAAGTGGCCTAAAGGAGACATATGGAGGCAATTTTCATATGAATGATGCCCTGTGGCCTTTCCTGCAAAGGAAAACCAAGGATCATTTGCAGAGCTTTCTCTTGAAAACACTTGTAGAGCCCCTATCTTCCAAGGTGACAGCAAGAAGGGAGGATTTGGAGCCAACAAAAAAAAAACTGGTTTTGTCAAGATGTAAACTGGCTGGCATTGGTCTTGTCGGTGCCATCTTGATTGAAGGTATGTTTTCTGTACGATTCTTCTAGCTGATAACACCCCACGCCATCAGAGTTCAAACACCACCACGGCACATTCCAGGAGTTGTTGAAGTAACTCTCTCCTACAAATCAAAGCAGTTCTGCAAAGGTGCTCCCGGCCGCTTCGTCTACACTGGTAAGTCTACAGTTTCCTTACTCCTTCAGGGCCAACAGCTCCTCTCTCTCTGTGCCACATGGACAGTGCAAAGCAGGAATATCACAATGATGTTAAAAACTAGGAGGTGTCTTGCAGGAAATATGGTAGCTGGATCTCAGATGCCTGTTTGCATGGGCACCCAAAAGGTCTGGTGGTGTCGAAGCCTCCTGGGTCTTAAAAATATCTCAGTGTCTCATGAGATGAAACCCTCTCACAAGATGCCTGTTACTTCCTTGTTTTCATTTTGGCCAGGAATATATTAACAACTGCTGCTCCCACCAGAAAGAGGAGTTATGGATTATTCAGTGATGAAAAATATTTTTCAGGCTATCTATCTGAAACTTCTTGAACTTCCCCAAAGGTTCAATTCGAGTTTTAAGGCACTGGTTCAAGTTTAAGGCACTGGTTCAAGAACTTCATCCAACCTTACTCACGACCTGGCTCTTAAAATTCTATCAGACCTGAAACTTGGGCTGCAAACTCACAAGCCTGGGAATGAATTATGTGTGCCAAATCTTCTAAATCCAGTTGATTTTAACAAGAGCAGGAGAAAAAGTTGTAACTTTGTGGTTTGCAGTGGTTTTAGTATGAAAGTTCTTCCTCTGGGCTGAAGTATTGTTAGCTTTTTGTCTAAAATGTGCCTTGCAGTTTTCCTGGCACTTCACAAGGACTTTAACTGAGGTGCTGGGAGAGGAAAGGGAGAAACAGCAGTTTAATTCAGTGTGCTTTTGGATGAGGATTCTAGGTGATAAATTTGATCTGATGAATCAATCTCTCTTTGGAAAACAAAGAGCCTTTAACTGTTTACTCGACAGACTGCAGGGAGAGCTCTTGCTGCTGGTTGGGTAGATAATGCAGATTGCAGATGATGTGCAGATGATGTGCATTTTGATGAATATTTTCCCACTAGACTGCAACTGTTTCTATCTATTAATTTAGATCTAATGGGAAAAGTGTGTTCCTGGGTAGTTTTAAACAGTTAAGGCATCGTGGGTATGGTTTTCTGTTTAAGACCTGTCACTGAAATGAACTTTCAAGTGAAGGTAGCACATGAGATCCCTTATCTTCTGTCCATCCTCAAAGAAATCACCACCTGAGCAAACTCAGTGCTTGTATGCACACCTGGCCGCTTCACTTCTGTATGAGAAGGCTCAGAATACCTACATTTTGTTGATCTTTATGATTGTTTTTTTTTGCCGGAGCTACCAAATGGGATGGTGGTGACCATGGTGGCTTTTGGTGCTAACAACATACCTGGAAAGCAGACCTTGTTTCATGGCCTCCTGCAAAGGTGGGGCTGCACTCAGTAGCTGTTACAGGCTTAAAACTGAACCTAGTCCATGCAGAGCTTCAGTAAAGTGTCCTGACAGGCATGACTAGCTAAGATAAGTGCTCAGCAAGATAAAAAACGAATGAATTAAAAGCCTTAGACTGAGTTCCAGATATCTAGGTGCTGTGAGCTGGTGCAGTCCACTGCACAGAGGGAAGCGCTGCAGATTTGAACCAGATGACGGTCTGGCTCTTGGTGCAGAGTCCTGGAATTTAGAACTGCTTTATAGAAATGTCTTAAACTGATTTCTTAGGTGCAGGTTTGCAAATTCGGTTGTTTGGAACTTCTCTCTAACATGTAAGTGCAAATTTGTAGGAAATTGCAAGGAGAATCCATTTGTTTCTACTTTCCTGGGGTTGTCTTTTGTCTTTGTCGTGAAGTAAAGATGCTCAAAAAGAATCATGAAGCTATCGGGAGCTTCTCCCATTGGAATTAAATCGTGGTGAACTACATTAATAGCAACACTTTAACAGGAATATATGTATAAGACATCTTGTGAGGGAAACAAAAACCGGTATCCCGGCAATAAAGAACATAACGAGATAAAGCCAGCGTCTGCCTGGCCGAGAAACTTCTGCCTGCTTTGCTTTTTATCCTGAAGTGATAGGGTGACTGAGATAGACTTTGGAAATTACAGCTGCCATTGAGAGCCAAGCCAAGCCTCACTGTATTGCAGAAAATGAAAATGATGTAGCTCTGGAGGAGGGAGGGGCTGAATCCCCAGGGCATCTGTTTCCCATCAGTGTCCCACCATGCTTGCAGTCTGGCTTGGCACTCTAACATTTAACCTTCCCAGCATGAGGTAGACCATAGGGCAACAAGGCTGCAGAATAATGAAACAAGAGTGTACTGTGGTGCACAAAGCCTTTGTGAGGAGAGAAGTTGAGGCATTAAATGATCAGGGTCTGGAGATATGAAAGTTCCAGATTTTTCTGAAAGGCCCCCATTAGCCTCTCACAGAAGCGAGCGTGCGCCGTCGCTCAGCAGGCAGAGGCAAGGCCTTTCCCCATCTATCCAGGCCTTTTTTGCCCGCTGCTTTCAACTATTATAAAGATACAATTACCTTGGGAGATTGTGGCAGTTCAGTTGATTAGCACGGTGAATTAAAAGAATGAGTCACAAATGACATGTCCAGCTCTTCTCTACTAGTCCTTTGTATTCCCAGCGTACCTCACCCCTGTTGTAAGAAGGTCAAAAATTAGAGAGAGATAACAATTTTCAAGCAGCTAGCACTTAGGAGCAGAATTAACAATCATTCTGTATGTAATTGCCAGTTAATAGTAAATTGCCTTCTAGACTGTAAAATGCAATATAAACTGGTGGGCACCTAAAATTAAATTAATGAGGTATTTGCTGCATTTAAGAGTGAACAGTGCAAATTAATAACGGGGTACAATACTTGTTTTAATATGTATTGAACAGTGCGTCATTTGCTTGTTTAACCATCATTTGTAAAGTGAAAAATTCTCTATTTCCCTGCATAAACCGAGTTGTTGGTGAGGGTTGCAGCCCCATTTTTTTGCCAATGAATCCTTCTAGGTTTTCTTGATTACGTATCAGAGATTATTTTTTAATTAGAATGTAAGCACTGTGGCGGTGTTTGATGAGGGCAAACGGTGAGTTGTGCTCTTGGAAATAAAATCATGTTGCAGATAAAATGACACCTTTGGCCACCTATTTTAAGCTCCGTAGAGTCTGTTGGTTTACTTTAAGATGAGCAGCAGTCCTATGTTTACATTTATTTATGCCACTGAGTTACTGTTTTCTCTCATGATGCGTTTTGCATAATGATTTCCCAGTGAAGAAAGGAAGCAGAGTTCCACACCTTGTGTATTAAACCAGTTTCAGAGAATGCTGTTTGGCACTGGGAACTTTTTGTGCTGGCTGCTTTCACCCTAATGTTTCACTCTTGGGTTTTTGGTGGTTTTTTTTTTTTTGATGACTTAGTTCGCTCAGCTATAGGAATGACCCAAATTATCAGGGGACAGCCGATCCTTTGCAGTAGTCTCTGCTCAGTTGCTGCACAAGGTATTGGCATTCGATGGTGAACATGCCCAAAGCAGACGTGGAGAAAAGCGTGAATGCTGAATACATGGAACCATTCCCAGGTCTGCAATGCATTTGCTGGATGTGAGCATAAAAATGATTATTTTGCACAAAGACGTGCATTCAATTTTAAGCTTATGAAACCATTACTCAAGCAGCAAACCGCTCAGTTTGTCTTCCTTCTGATAGAGTATTTACATTGAAGAAGTACGGCCTGGTGCTGGGGCTGGCACAGCACCAAGGGGGGGAAGCCCTCCTTTTACAGAACCCAGGGAGGGGGAAGCCCTTCTTAGTCACTACATTGTCCAGATTTCTCAGTTGTTGGCTCAGTTTTGCCTGAGTACAGAGCCCTCCACTTTGGCTGGCTTCCCTCAGTTCACCCCCACCCAAAAGATCGTGTGTTCCTCAAGTATTTTCCAGATCTTTTGTGTGCATTCAAATGGGATTCTGTCAATGGCGCTGTTACACTGTTTAGAGTCAATAGCTCCCTTCCATCACAGCCAACACAAACTAGCTGTCTCATAGGTCAGTGCTCTTTAAACAAATTACTTGTATCCACAGAGCAAATGATTGTTAATTGCCTCCCACAAATCATACTATTTTTTACTATGCTAAACTACATGCGAGTGCCTTCATTAGATTTAAAGCACCTGATTATTTTGTGTACCTATTCAGTTATTGCTCTTGAGTATGAAATCTGGTGACTGTAGAGTTCTATAATATATATAGAGAGTGGATGGAGGATTTTATTGCAAAGCCTTGGAAAAAAAAACCAACAACTAAAGTTACATTCATTTTAATGAAATCCTCAGCATTTCTAATTCATATATATTGCATTTCCTCTGTGAGGTTTGTTGGTTTGGTTTTGGGTTTTTTTGTGTTGTTTTTTATTTTTTTCCTTCTTCAAGTCCTGAAGCAACTTGCAGTCTCTGTTATTGCAGTATTGGTTATTTATTGATCAGACCTTGTGTCAGGATCAGTTGTTAGCAAGCTGGAAAAAATCCAGATGGAACAAATATTCCTGCCCTCGCTTCATGATGGGGCTTGCTAAGTCAGTCAAAGTTAGTGTTAAAGAGCCAAAAGGAGAAAGTGCCTCTGCTTATATGTTAAACTGTAATACATATTTTTCTTAAAACCATAACGTCAAAGGGAAGGAGATTCCTTATAAAGAAGTTTTTTTGGCATGACATACATTTTTAATTAATAGGGCGATGCTAAACATCCAGAAATGATTTAGTGGCACTGAGTCAATAGCATGCAGGATAATGTCTATTATATAATAGCTCTTTTTTAAACAGTAGCAATTCTAGGTTTATCAGGGTCATTGTTGTCCCTTTTCTTTTCTGTCTCAAAGGAGGCCAGAAGAATGAGACATACCATTTGTGCTATTGCACAAGTAGACTATTTGTCCTAATCAGTGACACCCATTTACTAGAATTGCTTAAAATGAACTATACCTCATACAGAAATCGCACATTTAGAGTGTTCCATTCATCATCTGAAAATTGAGGGCCAGTAAACTTTTCTGTTCCTCCAGCGGGATCATAGACATGCATCAAAATGTTAAAAAATGATTGGTGAGAGAGAACTGTCACCCATTTATCAAGGAAAAGGAACATTATTTGCTAATTTCCCAACCAAGGCAGTGACAGGGTGCTTCGTCTTTAGACCCACGGTGACCAACATGGCCTTTTTGTTATTAGTACAAGTCAAGCGCTTTTTGGCTGTTGCTAACAAGACACATTTGTCTATCATCAGAGAGTGCTTTATTTTTTTCCAAGTAGCTGTGACCAAAGTCTGCTCCCAGTGCCATGAGTGGCTGCACCTCGCCAGCTCGTGGTAGCACTGAGTCACGGGCAGCACTGATAAATCACAAAGTTTCCATGTCAAGGTGAAGGTATTGACTCTGCTGTGCCCAAACTGACAAAATGTAGTGCTGAAGCTATAGCAATTCATCTTTAAAAAAAGAGGACAAAAGGGTCATCTTGGCTCCATGTAATAATCAGGAAAATTTGAGTGCTGAATAAGAACTTTACCTTCTTTTCTCTGAGAAGGGGGAAAAAATGCTTTCATCCGTTTTTTTTTTGTTTTTTTGTTTTTTTTTTCTTTTCCCTCTGTGCTCTACATAGGCTATAGTTAACCAGTCAAATCAGTTTCCTGGATATTAAAGTGTCTAATTCTATTTTTATTTCTATACATTGTGGTTTATTGCTATTTTTTTTATTACCGGAGCCTGATTGCAACACTCAGCCTAAACTTCCTGAAGTTTCAAATCAAAGAAAAAAAGGTGGAAGGAAAGGAAATAAGATATTTCACTGAAAATATACATCTTGTTCTCATATTATGAAAGCAAGATAGCAAACAGAAATCTGGGTTGTATTGGAAAATATCCAGCTGAACGTCTGGTTTTGGCTGGTTCCTGCTCTGCATGATACATCCCTACACCAGTATCCCCATTACATTAATTTGTACCTTCATCAGAGTGCTGTTGAGCAGAAAAGCAAATTGCCCCCATGAAGTCATGGCCCTTGTATGGAGTCTGACATGGAATAGAGATAAGGAAAGCACCCAGAAGCTCTGGGTTAGTAAAAATCATGAGTTCATTGTGTTTTGGACCTTTCTGAGCAGGGCCCATTGTGACAGGGCAAGGGAGGATGGGTTAAATTCAAAGAGGGAGGTTCACACTGGAAAGAAGGAAGAAATGTTTGACACTGAGGGAAGCGACAGACTGGTCAAGGTTGTCCAGAGAGATGGTAGATGTCTGATCTTTGGAACCATTGCAGATCAGTCTGTTTGGGGCTCCGAGCTCTAGTTGCTGACTGCAGGTGGGTTGGACTTTTAAAGGTCCCTTCCCACCCAAACCAGTTTGTGACTCTATGATTCTGTGCTTCTGTGTATTACAGTGCTATTACTATGGTTAAAAAGTTTGGTAGAATTTTCATGCCCAGCCTGTCAATACTGAGAAGTATATGTCTTACGGACACATTTCTTTGGTCAAGTGAATTTCACACAATCGCAGAATGATGGGAGTTACAAGTGACCTTTGGAAATCATCTAGTCCAACCCCACTGTTAAAGTAGAGTCATCTATAGCAGGTTGCCTAGGATCATAGTATCCAGGTGGCTTTGGAATCTCTGCAGAGAAGGAGACTCCACAACCGCTCTGGACAGCCTAGTCCTGTGTTCCAGCACCCTCATGGCAGAGAAGTTTCTTGTCATGTCTGTAATGATGGCTGGGTTAAAGACACTGGTGTAGGCCTGAAGCCTCATGTGCAATTTTGAAACCATTTTCAGAACTGTAGTGGACTTAGTTTGCTGTTATTTTGCAATGATTACTAAGACATTGTCAGTTATGTATCTTCCTAAGAAAATCAAATGTTTCCAAATAGTTCTTTAAACCAATCCCATATGCATGTGGAAGGTATTTGGCATTGAGGGACATGGTTTAAGAATGAACTTGGTAGTGCTGGGTTAAAGGCTGAACTCTATGATCTTAAAGGTCTTCTCCAGCCTAAAAGGTTCTATGATTCCATTTCAACGAGAGTTGTTAGTCAATGTAGTTATTACTCACTGGCTGAATATAAATTGCTGGAGATGACTATTGGTCTTTAAGCCCACAAACTTTCACTGGTTCCATGTGAAGTGGTAGGATGAGAAAAGCTTCCTGGTACATCTAGGGTTCTTCATCTGATGTTTGTTGAAGGCCTGTGGATGATGATGCAGGCTGAAATAGAACGTGCTCCTTGTCCTCAGCAAACACATTGACTGTGTATGTGTTTGTGGAGGAAGCTGTTGAAGGGTGCAACCAACTATCTATGCTTTCTCAACTATTTTTCTTAAAAAAAAAAAAAAAAAAAAAAAAAAAAACAGAAGTTCAGCTGCACTTGATTTCCTGTTGTCATATCCNTTTTATCTTTTTAATTACACTATTTCTAACATATACAAATATTAAAGGCAGAAAGAAAGGAATTAGTTAGGAGACAATCTTGAGAACATCCACTTAGATATGGAAGTGCCCTGTGTCTCCTCAGAACTCTTATTTTCCCCCTGTTTGTCACCTGAGTAAAACATCCACTGTGCTTAATAATTTGATTTTTAAAAAGACTCATGAAATGGAATAAATTTTCTGAGGTACTTTATGGAAGGTTTTGTCATTTGTTAGTTTTTTTTTTAATTTAAGGTAATTTTGTATTGAAGGTATTTTTTTCATTCGAAGGTTTTTCTTTGTTCTTGTTTTTGTTTTTTACTTGAGGTATATTGTTATTATTTGGGGTATTTTTTTTCTTTAATTTGAGATACTTTTTCTGACATCCATTAACAATAGAAAGAGTTCAAAACTCAGAGTAAGATCTATTTTGGGTTAAATTTATTCTACAAGAGAGAAATAATGTTGTAAAAGGGATGTTAGGTGATATTAAGGATCCAATTATAAATCCTATTTGTCTAAATATTACACTAAAATATTACAGTATTATATTCTTCTGCTGGGTGATCGCTGCCAAATACAAATGGGAGAGAAGTTGCGTACAATACCTGCTCTTACAGATGTTTGCTGAAGCATCATTGATTTCATATGATACGCAGGTGGGTAAATACAGTTGAAAAGCTAAGCCAGTGTAGACAGGCAAATTATCCTATTTTCCATTTGCTGTGACCAAGCATGATTTCCAGCAGAGTCCCTGAAATTCTTTCACTGCAGAACAATTGTAGGATTTGCTCATGCACCCTTCTGCACAATGAATCACAGAATGCTAAGTTAGAAGAGAACCCAAGGATCATCTGGTCCAACCTTTCAGGTGATAGTGTAGCTGTAAAGAGGTGGCCCAGCACCCTGTCAAGATGAGTCTTAAAATGCACCAATGTAGGGGAATTCACTAGCTCCTCTAGGATATGATTCCAACGTCCAGCTGTTCTCATGGGGAATAATTTTCTTCTGGAATGCAATGCAAATCTCCTCAGGAGTAACTTGTTCTCATCACCTTTTGTCTTTTCCATGGGACTCCTTGTGAAAAGGGAGTCTCCATCATGCTGGTAACCACCTTTTGTGTACTGGTATGTGGTAATAAGGTATCCCCTAAACTTTCTCTTCTTAAAGCTGAACAAACTCAGGTCTCTCAGCCTTTTGTCATATGGCAGATATAAAGAGCATGGAGAGCTCCTCCAGGCTCCTGTTGCGGTTGAGGACAATCAGACACTTGGGAAGGGGTGGGTGGCAGCTCCACTAGTTCATTGGGAGAGGGTGGGTGCAGCACCTTATAAACCAGCTATGGGGCACAAGGCTGGTGCATTCATCCAAGAGGAATTTGTGAACTCACAGGCTTCACTATCAAAATTCTCCAAGCAGTGTGTGTGGGAGCTGGAAGGAGGTGGATCCATGTAGGTTCATCCATAAAAAGGAGACATTTATTCAGCTGTGAGATCTAGTTGAGGAATAATTTCCTAAATAATGCTGCAAGGAGAAAACTAGATGCAAGCCCAGTTTACTTTAGTCAGATATTTTATAACAAGAATTAATGAAATACCTGGGAGTATTAAATAGGTGAAATCTCATGTTTTGATGTAGTACCTCTATAGTCAAACACTTTACCTAATCAATATCTTTTTTTTTTTTTTTTTTTTTTTTTTTTTTGTGAAATAGTTTTCAGATAGTCATTGTGTTCATAAAATGCCATGGTTTATTCTGGTTACATATATATCTTAAACTGTGCTACCTGGCGTGACTGGAGCATTTATGATTTGACCTTATACAGATTTCTTTCTCCTCCCACTCTGTAATACTTGCAAGTCCCTCCTTTGCAATGCTCTATGCCAATGACCACTAAGATTTGGCTTCATGCTGGTGGGTCCCTGAGTTTCTCATGATCTGTTCCTTCTATATGTTTAAATCATGGTAAATGTGCAGATATTTCAAATGGCAAATCATTCACAATTGAAATGCTTGATGTGGTCTGATAAGGTAACACAGTTACCCAGGTAAATGGGGGTGACTTGAAGTGGTTTCCATTCGCTACTTCATAATCCACCTGGACTCAAAGACCTTACAGGTATTTTCTAACATTAATGATTCTATTATGTTATATCTTTTCCTAATCCATTGTCACTGACACTAAATAGCTGCAACAGCAGCAGTGTCATCCCAGTTCTTTAGTCCTTCATTAGTTTTTATCCATAGAACTTGAAACCAGCCTTCTACAGAATCCAGCAGACTCTTTCCCCAATGGAGAGGTCTCAGAAGGGTCAGAATGGAAGCCCATCCTCTTTCACCTTGTTGACATGCTGTACAACTGTCATGTGTGCCCACACTGGCTCAAATTGCCCCAGCCAAAATGCTGCCTTTTTATTAGGGCTGTCATCTTGCTTCACAGTGACTTAGTTTAGCTTGTCTTTTATTTTTTCCATTCATGTTCTCCCTTGCTTTCTCCGTGTCCTTTCTCACTCATTTGTTCATCCATTCATTTAAAGTAAAACTCCAGCTATGGTGGTTATGACTTTTTTTGGCAAACGTAAGCGCCTGTAACACAACTGTTCTCAGTAAAAGTGGAAATGCAGGTGTCCTTGTAGAACCCAGGGTCACGATGCTATTAGCACTTCACTTGTGACTGACTGCCACCTACCAAAAGGTGTGCCCAGGCACATAAACCCAGTGGAGGAGACCAACTGGCTCGACGAATGGTGAGTGAAAGGACCTGGGGGTCTTGGGAACGGCTCGGGGTGGTAGCAAGTCTGGAGATCTCATGAGAGTCTTCCTGTCATGAGCTTCTTGGCAGCCTTCTGACACCCATTCTGCAGTGGGTATGCTGGAATTGTCTGTCTTGAAGATTAGGAGACAGAGTATTAGATGTTCTATGTATTCTAAACATTAATTTATTACCTATTTATGGAAGATGGTAATTATCTAGCCCTACATTCTTGTTTGCTTCCTCCCTCTGTTTATTCCTTCCTTCCTGGAAGAAAAAGACAGCAGATCTTTTGGTAGGTGCCTGGAACTGGCCAGGAAGCATCTTCCTTTATTTCTTCTTACAATCCACTTCTTAGCACAAAATCTGTCCTACCGGAGATGTTCTGACCTACTCTAAATAAGATTCTGTTAGGAACAGACTATTCTTGAACTGAGTGAATTGACGTTTATCTTCAAAGATGTAAAAGCTACAAATGAGTGTTCCCATTTCGCCAATGTTTGATGCGCTCTTTTAATGTCCCTTTGCTCACTTATGGGTGATTTTGTGTTCCCTGCAGCAGCTGACCCACCCCAGAGCAGAGGCAACTGCTGTACTTAGCACCCCTCGGTTGAAGGTGCATGAAGGGGCTCCAAATTTTTGACTGTTCATACATAATCAAAGGTGTTCTTTGAGCTGTGTATGCAGAAACATTGGAATGCAATCCAATTGTCAGCAAGGGGACTCTTTTTTGACAAGGCAACTGACAGCGTTTCAGCCCAGTGCTGTTTATATTTTGAGAAGTTCTCTGGAATGGGAGGACAATTCCTCCATCCACACCTATCAACAACATCACACAATCCCAGTATGGTGGACACTGGAAGGGACCTCTGGAAATCGCCTAGCTCAAGCCCCCTGCTCAAGCAGGGTCATGCACAGCTTAGCGCCCAGGATCACAATGTCCAGTTGGGTTTGGAATCTCTCCAAACAAGGAGACTCCACAACCTCTCTGGGCAGACAGGGTCCAGCACCTTCACACCACAGAAGTTTTTCCTCATATCCAGATTGAATCTCCTGGGTTCCTGTTTGTGCCCATTGCCTGTTGTCCTGGTGGTGGACATCAGTGAAAATTTTGGCCCTATCCTCTTGCCTCCCACAGTCCTTTAGCTCTTGCTGAGCATTGATTAGATCCCCTCTCAGGCTGTTCTCTAGGTTGCAGGTCTCTCAGCATTTCCTTCTCAGAGATGCTCCAGGCCCCTCAGCATCTTTGTAGCTTCCACTACACTCTCTCCATTATTTCCCTGTCTCTCTTGAACTGGGCAACCCAGAACTAGACCCAGTAATCCAGACGTGGCCTAGACATTGGCCTAGGGCAGGCTTTGCTTTCCCATTAGGAAAACGAAAATATATATAAAAAAGAGGCAGTTTTTCTGAAGTTAATTTAGAATAATAGAATTATTTTTGTTGGAGAAGACCTTTAAGATTGTCCAACCATCAGTGTAAGGATATTAAGAAAAAATCCATACAATTATCTGATTGAGCACAATTACTATTTGACACATGATTTTTAGGTCTGTAATTGGAAAATGAGTGAGCAGATGCCATTGTTTCCCTTTCTGCTATCTGCTGAAGGAAAGCTGGGTGATGAGGAGAAACTGGGAAGATAAAGACAAATGTCATGTGGTGTTTTCTGTGGTGTTTCCCCCNTCCCACAAGGGTAAACACACAAACCCAATAGCAGGGGATTTAGGACCTTTTTTTTTTTTTTTTTTTTTTTTTTTTACAACAAATAGGTTGTCCTTAGTAAGTCCAGGAATATTAGTCCTGCTTCAACAAGCAAGAGTGCCTTCTGATGAATGATGTGCTCAACCCCTCCATGCCTTTGTATTTCCTATGCATTCCACAATGCTTGGCTCACCCTGCCGGGTTCTGTGATTGAAATTCATTGCCAAATTTATTGAGAAATTAATGAGAAAAGCTGCAAAGTATTGACTTTGAGAGGAAAACACAACTCATCTTGAATGAGGAGGAAAATGCAGCAATAATTTAGCCGCTATTGATTTTGCCCTGTCCATGTATTGATCTTCATTTTACAATATTAATTTGCACCTGCAATCGGCTGCAAAGGGAACCGATTTCATTTCTTTGCAGTGTTAATGTGCAAAGCATTAGGTGCTCTTAAGAAGTGGTGGTGTTACAAGTCGTCTTGCAAAGGCTGATTTTTTTTTTTCCCCTCATGCTTGTTACTGAAATAGACTAAAAATTAATTTTTTTTGTTTGACAAAATATTGAAGTGAAAAAAACCATCTCCAAATGTACCCCTCCCCTCAGCCCTGTAGGCTGCTTTTCATCTGGGGTGAGGAACAATCAGCAACCTGAAATTCCAACCACTTCTCATCATCATGCCTATATCAGTTCAAAGTTCATGAAATTTCTATGAGCATTGATCTTTACCCATTGATTTTTTTTTCACTTTTTTTTTTTTTTCTCACAGCAGATCTTTGAAATTTTAATTTCCCGAGCATCTGAATTTCTTATAGATGAAATGCGCTGGGTAGAGACAGTTGATGATAAAGTGGTGAACTTAGCATCATTTTAAAGCCTTAAAAAAAAAAAAAAAAAAAAAAGAAGGGAAAAAAAAAAAA
>VWZI01010456.1:186575-215875 GCA_013396835.1 Psilopogon haemacephalus
GGAGTACTTTCATTCTCAGATTCATGGATTGCATCAGGTCAGAAGGGACCCTCAAAGGTCATCATGTCCACCATGATGAAAGTTTAGATAGGAGCATGTTTCCTCACTGAAATAATGGTCAGGCATTAGAACAGGTTTTCCAGGGAGGTGGTGGAGTTACCATCCCTGGAGGTGTCCAAGAAGTGAGGAGATGTGGCACTTTGGGATATGGAAATGTAGGGTGGAAGGCTGGACTTGATGATCTTAGGGATCTTTTCCAACCTTAATGGTTCTGTGATTCTATGGCTCCAAGCATGTCCTCCCAGTACCTGTGCATCTCCAAAACATAAAGTCATCCATTTAGGGTTATATTCTCCTCTCAGGGTACATGCACAGCTCCCATTAGCTGCTAATTGGAGCAGTGCACAAGCGTAGCAGCAGAATTATCTGCTTCTTGTAGGGCACAGCTCATCTTCCTTCCACTGGTGTTTGCTTTCCCTTCATTCACAGAAATGATTGCTTTCAGAGGAGGCTTGTAACTTGTGATGGAATCTCATGTGTGACCTAAGACAGCTCAGATCTGGCTGAAGAGATCTTCCCTGAAAACAAAACAAAACAAAAAATTCCCTTCCCTGCTATATTTTATTACAGCCAAAGGTGAAAAAAAAAATTAAGCCAATTTGTATTTAAAATTAACTAAACTATGGATTAATCCTCACAATCATAAAACTGGAAGTAGGCATGCAGGCAGGGATAAGACAAAATTCAGTGCATCCATGCCCCCAGGCACAAGTACTCAACACTCTCTGAATGTGAAGTCATTTATGAAGTCCTTTACAACATGCAGTCAAAGAGGTTAATTGAAAAATTTCTTAATGTCATTATGAAAGAACTAGATTAACCCAAGTTAATTCACTTTATTGTTCAAAATAAAGAGGAATAAGCATTGAACTCACTTGCAAATTTGGGGCATGAATTAGGGGTGAGATGTTGTCTTTAAGGACTCTGCCAGTTTAATTAAGATATGGAAAATTACTTATTGTTCTTCACCACTAAAGTGCTAGGAATTAACAGCCAAATGTGATGCCTGTGCCTTTCATATCTCTACCATGTGTTTGTTTGTTTAATACCCATAAGACTACATCATTAAACCTCAAGCACTGATTTCACTAATTCAGCACCAGAGCTGCGGTGCTGCAGCCACAAACACCTTTTCTAGTCAATCATAATTGAACAGCTGGACGCAAAGTGCAATATTATTTTTAGGCTCCTGTCTAACTTGGACTGAGAACCCCAAATAGTGTTTTCATCCAAAACAAAGTGCTTTCCTATCTTTGTAATGCACTCACTAAATATAACAAGAGAACTGCATAAGGATGTGATTAATTTTACCCATTTGATGGGTTCCTTGTGACTGTAGAATCATAGAATGGTAGGGGTTAAGAGGGAGCTCTGGAGATCATCAAGTCCAATCTCCCTGCTAAAGCAGGATCACCTAGGACAAGACACACAGGAATGCCTCCACATGGGTCTTGAAAGTCTCTAGGGAAGGATACTCTACAACCTGTCTGGGCAGTCTGCTCCAGGGCTCTGTCACCCTTAAAGTGAAGAATTTTTTCCTCACTTTGAAGTAGTATTTCCTGTATTCCAGTTTGTATCCATTGCCTTTTGTCCTATTACAGGACAACACTGAAAAGAGCCTGACCCTTTCTTTTTGACACCCACCCTTCAGATATTTATAAACATTAATTAAATCTCCTCTCAGTTTTCTCCAGACTAAACAGGCCTATGTTTCTCAGCCTTTCCTCATCAGACAGATGTTCCAGTCTCTTCATCATCCTTGTAACTTCCATTGGACACTCTCCAGTAGTTCGCTGTCCCTCTTGAACTGCGGAGCTCAGAACTGGACACAATACTCTAGCTGTGGTGTCAGCAGAGCAGAGTAGAGGAGATGCCACCTTGTAACTGGAAATGTCATCTCAAACTGCTGATGTCGTCACAATGGTGGCTGCCTTTAATGAAACATAACACAGATTGTTTGTCTTTCTTTAGGAAGTGCTACTTAAAAGAGCAGCAGACCTTGTGGAAGCACTATATGGGATGCCCCATAACAACCAGGTAGGTTGGGAGCACGGGGGTTTGTCTCCTCCATGCCTACATGTGTTAAGTAAATACCTTCGCCTTGCAAAGCTAGCAGAACATCAGCACCTTCTTCTTGTACACAGCCCAGCCTTGGCAATCACCTTGAGGGCAGGCTGATGTGATGCAATGCTCTCGGGGATACACTTCCTCTTCCCATTCTCTTCTTACCGCTAGTATGTCTATCAGAAATGACAATTAAGTGTAAGATGCCAAAAGCAGAAGCAATTATTAAGGCAAGAGAATAACCTTGAACTCGGCCCAAAATATACAAGGGGCTAATGGGAAGTCCTAAAGAAAGCTGCTAAACAGAGCGGATAAAACTGAGTGTATTCTGCAAACTGCTGCAGATACATCTACAGCCCCAGATGAATAAAACCTATGTCCCAATTTTCACATGACTTACAGCATTAAAGTGTAATTTGATGTTAATTTCTTGACTTCTTTATACTTTATATATGTGTTGAAATTGCATAGTGAAGATGATGATCAACAGAAGATGTGGTTGAAACATGCAGCCACCCACCCTGGCCCTCACTCTTCCTTCACACAGATCTTTCCTGTTCATTTTAACATTATTGCAACTTGGAATGACTTGCCCAGCTGGATTTCAGAGCTGCCAGAGTGCTGATTTTTCTGTATTTCCAGGAAATAATCCTGAAACGAGCAGCTGACATTGCAGAGGCGTTATACAGCGTGCCACGCAACCACAACCAGATCCCCACTCTAGCCAACACTCCTGCTCACACTGGCATGATGGGAGTCAACTCCTTCAGCAGCCAGCTTGCTGTTAATGTCTCCGAAACATCACAAGCAAACGACCAAGGTATGGGTTAATCCTCCAATCTCTTGACTGCTTTTGGCTGCTGCCTATTAATCCAAGCTGATGTCACTGCTGTGTCCTGCCTTTTTTTTCTCCCTGTGGTTGCGCTTCTGATTGCCTTTAACTTCCTCATAATATTTAATTCTTCCTCTTCTTCTCTTTACTGTTATTGCAAAGCATCTCCAGCTGAAAAAAATTATAATAAACTAGACAGAGTGTAGAAAGCTCTTTATTCTTCACAGTAAATATACAAAACCTATGTGTATTAATAAAATAATGATTTCTAGGTATCTCCAACCTGGTCTTGGAATATTTCCACAGATAAATCTAATTTGGTGTCTGCAATTGTAAAATACTTTGTTTATAGGCATGTGTGTCATATATGTTACTAATAAAAGTGAGAGTTGATTGAATTTACCTGTTGTAATTGAGAATGCATGCAGCATATTGCATTGGAAATTAATTTTGATACTAATGAAAGGAGGGAAACAGGATTATTAGATGTGGTTGGACCCCTATTTTTTTGCTTGCAACATAAATTATTCAATTGATTGCTCAGATAGGAATGAATCGTTGTTTAAAATCCTGGTTCTGTTATGCTTCCTCTTCTAAAAAGATTGTCTTTTAATGCATTTCCAAGCTAATAAGCCTTATAAAATTCTGTACTTGATCTTGAATTAATTTTCACTGGTGGCTACACCTTACAAAAATACAAGCTTGTTGTTAGTGTAAAAAAAAAAATCTCATCAAATGAAGACCCCAAACCAGCCTTTTTAAAGTAAATCACTGCAACAAAAAAAAAGTTTTTCTTGTCAGCTCTGGCATTTGAAGGCCTGGAGAGGCCAAAAGTTCATGCAGTGCTTTGGTACAAAGCGGGACTCGAGCCTGTTGATAATTGCTCCTAAAGACAAACGTGAAGGCACCTGCCACAGCTGGATCGAAGAGAGCTTTTGTTGGCTGTCGGTGCTAAGAGGAGAGACAACACAGAGTGCTCGCAGATGATTTAAGTAGGGTTGGCGTGATAAGGTTATCTCCAACTGCAAGAGTTTGATAGGGGCAGCGAGAGACAACTGGAGAGTGAAGCTGTGCAATCAATTAAAAAAACTGTGTAATATATGCTGCATGAGGAAACCCCCCAGCCCTAAGTCTATCTTATAAAAATAACATTATTTTTTTGGGGTGGGGGGGTTTCTAACACAGTAGGTTACAGTCGCAACACAAGCAGTGTTTCCCCGCGAGGATATGTTCCCAGCAGTACTCCTCAGCAGTCCAATTACAACACAGTCAGCAATAGCATGAATGGATATGGCAATGCCGGCATGCCCAATCTAGGTGTACCAGGTTCCCCTGGATTTCTTAATGGCTCCTCAGCTAACTCTCCTTATGGCAGTAAGTGTCTATTTTTGGTAACACATCATCATATAGAATTCATATTTACTACAAAAAAAAGATCCAATTTTCCGTGCATTGTTTCAATTTTTTTTTTTTTTTCTCTTTCTCAGATCATATTATGGCACAATCAGATGGACTGATTGTATTTATTTTTAATTTTTTTTTTTTTTACGTCCAGCCTCCAGAGTCACCCCTCCTTTTATCCAGTAGCTCATAGTTAGAGGGATTAAAAAAAAAAAACAAACATTTATATATATATATATATATATATATGCACATACACACACACACATATATATATATATATTTTAAGAGGCAAGGCCCTATCACTCTCTTTTTTCCATGTTTGCCATGAAAACCTCAATCTGAGTCCTGATTATTTTTGCTTTATTGCAGTAGTGCCGTCAAGCCCTACCATGGCAGCCTCTTCGGTCACCCTCCCTTCAAACTGTAGCAGTACACACGGCATTTTCTCATTCTCACCTGCCAATGTCATCTCTGCAGTGAAACAAAAGAGCGCCTTTGCTCCTGTTGTCAGGCCCCAAGCCTCTCCTCCACCATCTTGCACCAGTGCAAATGGAAATGGACTTCAAGGTGAGCTGGATCTCTCTCAGTATTCTGGGTTTGTTTTGTTTGGGTTTTTTGTTTGTTTGTTTGTTTGCTTTGTTTTTGGTTTTGTTTTTTGTGTGGTGTGTACACCCAAGCCCTGATGGCTTGTTTAGAAGATGGGGACCTCCCTGGAGCTTTACGTTTAATACATTCATAGCCATAGAATGATTTGGGTTGGAAGGGACCTGAAAGATCATGTAATTCCTTCTCTCACTTCCATGGGAAGGGATATATTCCACTCAACCACGTTGCTCAAGGCCTCATCCAACCTGGCCTTGAACACCTCCAGGAAGGTGTCATTCACAACCTCCCTGGTTGTGAATACAACTTGGTGTAGTGTCTCCTCACCCTCACTCTAAAGAATTTTTTCCTAACCTCTAGTCTAAATCTGCCCTCTTCCAGCTCAAAGCCATTGTCTCTTGCCCTGTTACTACAAGGCTTCATAAAAAGGCTTCATAAAAAGTCCCTCTGCAGGTTTCATGCAACACCCATCAGGTACTAGAAGCCTGTTCTAAGGTCTAACTGCAGTCTTCTCTTCTCCAGACTGAAGAGCTCCAACTCTCACAGTTTCTGGAGCTCTCATAGTCTGCAGAAACAGGAGAAGAAAGAGGACAGCATGGATGCTTTTATGGGATTTTGAGTAAATTTTTGTTTTTAAACCTTTAATTAGTGGAAACACTAGTTGGGCATTTTACCTTATCTTTTCATGCCTTAACTTTTAAAGTAAGTCTGGATTCCTGAATGTTTCTTGGAGGATTCACAGACTCTTTGGTCCTGCATCTGAGCTGGGACAACCCCAAGCACAAATCCATGCTGAGTGGAGAATGCATAGAGAGCAGTCCTGAGGATAAGGACTTGGGAGTGCTCATTGATGAGAAGGTCAACATAAGCTCCCAGCCCAGACTGAGCTATGTCCTGGGCTGATACCCCACAGCATGGGCAGCAGGTGGAGGGAGGGGATTCTGCCCCTCTGCTCTGCTGTGCTGAAACCCCACCTGCAGCTCTGGAGTTCTCAGCGCAGGAGATCCATCGACCTGTTGAAGTGTGGCCAGAGGAGACCACAACAATGATAGGAGGGCTGGAAGCTCTCTACCGCGAGGCCAGGCTGAGAGAGTTGGGATTGTTCAGCCTGGAGAAGGCTCCAGTGAGACCTTAGAGAAGCCTTTGAAGGGAGCTGTAAGAGAGCTGGAAAAGGACTTTTAACCGAGGCATGGAGTGACAGCATGAGGGGTAATGGATTCACACTGGGAGAATCTGGATTTCAATGAAACATGAGGAAGAAATTCTTCTGCATAAGGGTGGTGAGGCACTGAAACAGGTTGCCCAGGGAAGTTGTGGATGTGTTGGAAGCCAGATTGAATATAGAACTGAGTAACTTGGTGTAGCAGGTGTCCTTGCCTGTGTCAGGGGGTTGGATGTAGATGATTTTTAAGGTCCAGTCCAACACAAACCATCCTGTGATTCTGTGATTTATACAAGTGCTGAACTCCTTTCTGTGGATGCTTAGAGCCAGCCAGTACAATGTGGTGTCACTTCTTCATTAGTTATTTTAAAGTATTTGTAAATCATTTTAAGCTCTTGCTCAATGAAGCAACCTTCCCTTGGAATAACCACCTGCTTGCACAGGCAGTCTTCATGCTCTGCTGGTCTCAGCTGTCTTACTGTGGTGCTGGAGTGGTTACTTCCCTAAATGAAAGACTAAATATTTTAATTTAGGAAAGGAATTTTAGGCTGCTGCATTTTTCTAACCTATGTGGTTTCATGTGGGCAGAGTAACAAACAGTTTATAAATCAGTTGCAAAATTTACATGGTCACCTGCTGGGTATGGGGCAGGAGGAATTATGATGTCTGGTAGAAGAATAAGAACAAAGAAAGAAATCTTCTTTTTATGGCATATTTTCACATTTGGAAGAGAATAATGCCCAATGCATTTGAGCAACTGAAAAGGGGCTTTTGGCCTTTGTTTTACAAATCATAAGTAGTAAACTGAAAATGAAAACCATTGAAAATGAAACCCATGAAAATCAGAGAGTGCAGACACTTTTATCCTTGATGTCATTCCTCCTCTTGACTTTCTGAATTAAGGTTTAGGTATCACAGTGTTATTCATTCTTTGTGTTACTATGAACTCTGCAACACAATGAACAAATGAATTTTATTTTGCCAAATTAATTCTGAACAGCATCACTGCATGATATCTAGCTTAAGGAAATTCAGGGGGATGGAATCCCATAAACTACTTGTCCACCAAAAATCCATCCAGGCCACTGAGGATCAGGATTCCAAAAAGGATATCCCTGCAGCTTTGTATAAACTTATTGGCCCAAAAAAGAATCCGAGAGCTTGTTATGCTACTTGGGTCAATGAAGGGCTGAGGTTCCAGCTACACAAATCTCATTGTAGCATGGATGTTAAAGAAAAGGATAATTAGATTAACATTTTCTGTCATTACATGGGTCTTTAGTGGAAGCTTCACTGTGTTACTGTCAGTAGAAAACTATACCAGTCACAAGCAATATTCTTAGGGAAGATTATCCATTCTTAAATTAATCCAGTGTCCTACTTTCCTCTTTTTATACAAAGACACTAGTATAGAAAGTAAACACTGAAGCAAAATAAAAATAAAATAAAATAAATTTTAATATCATTGAGAGGAGAGGAGAGGAGAGGAGAGGAGAGGAGAGGGAAAAGGGAAAGGGAACAAAAGAAAAGTCATGGTAGCATGTCTTAGGCAGTTGCTCTGCAGCTACTGTGTACTTGGTATTTGTACATCTATATCCTCACTAACTTAATACTGTTTTACACAGAAAACCAGTTAATTTAAAGATCTAAATGAAATTTATTTAAATTACTCTAATTCAGTTTGAAAATTAAAGGGCTTCCCATCAACTATTCAAAGTTTCAGGTGTTTAAAAGGTCAAGATTAATGCTAAGTGCGGTTTTCCGAAGAACTAAGCAGGCTAAATGCTCAATTGATGATCTCCTGTGGCACATCCCCAGGCTCCAATCTCTCCCTCCTTCAACCCCTAGTACAAAATGTTTTTTTGGTTTTTTTTTTTGTTTTTAATAAATACTTGGTAGATTTCAAATCAGTTAGTACTGATTATGTTAAGTAGCTCATGAAGATAGATCGTAGGCTGAGATCCCTCCTTGCTCTAGATAAAGTTTTTCTATGCCCAGACAAGACAATCACACAACCCCAGAATCCTAGAATGGTGGGGCTTGGAGAGACCTCTGGAGATCATCCAGTCTAACTGCCCTGCTAAAGCAGGGGCACCCACAGCAGCTAACCCAGGATCACAACAGCCAGGCTGGTTTGGAATCTCCCCAGACAAGAAGATTCTACAATCTCTCTGGGCAGCTACTCCAAGGCCCCAGCACTTTCACACCAAAGAATTCTCTGCTCATGGGTTCCAATTTGTGCCTGTTGCCCCTTGTCCTATCACTAGACAGCAAAATTACTCAGAGCAGTGATAGGACAAGGGGTGAAGGTATAAAACTGGAGGAGGGTAGATTTAGATTAGACATTAGGTGGCAATTATGGTGTTGAGACACTGGATCAGACTGCTCAGAGAAGCTGTGTATGCCCAATCCCTGTAAGTGTTTAAGACCAGGCTAGATGAAACTTTGAACAATCCTTTCTAGAGGAAGGTGTTTCTGTCCATGGCAGGGGGGTGGAACTAGGTAATCTTTAAGGACTCTTTCAACCCAAAACATTGTATGATTCTGCAAAACAGAAAAAAAAAATAATCTTTGTGGTCTGGAAATTAGGGTAGTGATCCCCAGAGCTGTGATAAAAAGTTGGATTATTCATGCAAAGTCGCATGGCACCATGAGGTAGAATAGAACAGAATAGGATAATAGAATAAGCCAGGTTGGAAGAGACCTCCAAGATCATCCAGTTCATATCATGAGAGTTAGAGTACTCTAGTAAAAAGTGAAATATGTGGGTTCAAGTCCACTTGGGCTGAGAATAAAATCAAATTCTGTTTGACATAGCCTCGTAGAGTTCCTTTACCATCACAGCAAAGAGGCATGATCATTGTTTCCAACTAAATCTTTTGAGTTAATCTGTGCTGAACTAATGGAAGGCTTCAGACTGATAATGCTTCACCCAGCTGTCCTCACAGATCTCAACTATTATCTTGAGCTGAACTTCAGCCAGAGCTGAGTGGCAAGACAGGGATGAATTTGTCATACCCTTCCTTCATGAGACATCATGGAGAAAATTAGAATGGTGAGACAGTGGACTGGGTTATCCAGAGAAGTTGTGGACACCTCACCCATGGAGTTAGTTGTCTAAGACCAAGCTGGGTGAAATTTTGAGCAACCGGGTCTAGTTGGAGGTGCCTCTGTCCCTGGCAGAAGGATAGGAAATTGATTTTTAGAGTTTCTTCCAACTCAAGCCATGCCATGATTCAATGAAAACTAGCAATGCAGGAGACACTTATCCATACTGTATTTACCCAAGCAGCTTTTTAGGGGTTCTCCCCTTCCTTCTTCCTATTTTCCTACTGATTTCTTGACATCAGACCCTTTCAAAAGTTGAATTGCTTGCTTTTTGGACACCCTACAAGCAGCTTGAGAGCTTTCTGATCACCACATTTTCCTCCATTAAACTAAAACATGGAATTCAAGAGCTACAACCCAACACAGCAGGAGTTTTTAAGTCTAGAGCCTCATTATACAGTGGGAAGTGAAGGAACTGAGTGACAGCTGAGGAGTGATGCTGTTAGGAATGACCAAGACATTTATAGCCACTGCTATATCTCAGCTAAACCCTGCAGTTCATGAAGCTGGCTAAGAAGGGATGATATCCTATTTTAATCACAGAATCATAGAATAGATTTGTTTGGAAAAAAACTTTAAGATCATCAAGTCCAATCATCAACCAACACAACACCACCATGGCCATCAAACTATGTCTCAAAGTTTCCATGTTTCTAAGTCTCAAACATATCCACAAGTTTCTTGAACACCTCCAGGAATGGTGATTCTACCACTGCCCAGAGCAAACTCTCCTGTTGCTTGTTATGTTCTCATTAACCACAAAAGCTCTGTTCTGAAGTAAAAGCCAGCTGGACAGTTTCCAGGAAATCTGATTGACTATTCTGTGGCAAAGCATGATGCATGAACATGATGAGGCCAAGCAACCCAGTTTTTCCTAACAAGGTTTGGCTTTGGATGTAGTCTACCTGGACTTCAGCAAGGCCTTTACCACTGTCTGCCATAACAAACTCCTGGCCAGGCTGGCAGCCCATGGCTTGGACAGGGGCACTCTGTGCTGGGTCAAGAACTGGCTGGATGGCTGGGCCCAGAGAGTGGTGGTGAACTGTGCCACATCCAGTTGGCAGGTGCCACTAGTGGTGTGCCCCAGGGATCAGTGCTGGGCCCAGTCCTGTTTAGTATCTTAACTGATGATCTGGATGAGGGAACTGACTCTACCCTGAGTTTGCAGGGGACACTAAATTGGAAGCATATATATACCTGTTAGAGGGCAGGAGGGCTCTTCAGAGGGACCTGGACAGGCTGAACAGATGAGCGCAGTCCAATGCCATGAGTCTGAACAAGTCCAAGTGCCAGGTTCTGCACTTTGGCCACAACAACCCCATGCAGTGCTACAGGCTGGGGACAGAGTGGCTGGAGAGCAGCCAGGGAGAGAGGGACNCAGCCAGGCAGAGAGGGACCTGGGGGTGCTGGTTGGCAGCCAACTGAGCATGAGCCAGCAGTGTGCCTAGGTGGCCAAAAAGGCCAATGGCATCCTGGCCTCTATCAGGAATAGTGTGGCCAGCAGGACCAGGGAGGTCATTCTGCTCTTGTGCTCAGCACTGGTCAGGCCATACTTTGAGTACTGTGTCCAGTTCCGGGGCCCTCAATTCAAGAAAGATATTGAGGTGCTTGAACGTGTCCAGAGAAGGGCACCAAGGCTTGTGAGGGGACTGGAGCACAGCCCTGTGAGGAGAGACTGAGGGAGCTGGAGTTGTTCAGCCTGGCGAAGAGGAGGCTCAGGGCAGACCTCATTGCTCTCTACAACTACCTGAAAGGAGGTTGTAGCCAGGCAGGGCTTGGTCACTTCTCCCAGGCACCCAGTGACAGAACAAGAGGACACAGTCTCAAGCTGTGCCAGGGCAGGTTTAGGCTGGATGTTAGGAAGAAGTTCTTCACAGAAAGAGTGATTGGCATTGGAATGGGCTTCCTGGGGAGGTGGTGGATTCACCATCCCTGAAGAGTTTAAGAGGAGGCTGGATGAAACACTTCGTTCCATGGTGTAGCTAATTAAAAGGTGTTAAGTGATAGGTTGGACTCTGTCTCAAAGGTCTTTTCCAACCTCTTTGATTTTGTGATTCTGAAACATTGTGCAGTGAAAGAATGTCAAAACTCAACATCTGACAGCCCTGCAGTCATGAGTATCATAGATTCATAGAATGGTTTAGGTTGGAAGAGACCTCAAAGATCATCCAGTTCCAATCCCCTGCCATAGGCAGGGACACCTCCCACTAGATCAGGACACTCAAGACCTCATCCAGCCTGGCCTTGAACACCTCTAGGGAGAGAGCAGCCACAACCTCCCTGGGCTGTGGCTGCTCCCTGGGTAGCCCCTTTGTAGGACAAACTGCTAGTTTGGAGGTTAACTGCACCCATCCTTGCTGGCCAAACCACTGTAGGATTTGTCTGTGTGAGGAAAAAGTGTTCTTGGTATAAGCTGTGAGAAAGCAGGAGCTATGAAGCTCCACCTGGACCACAGATGGACAGAAAAGTTTGTCTCCTAACATAGTATAAAACAGAAGAAGGGCTGCTCTAGCTTCTGGTTCATGGTAACATCACCCTAAGCACCAGGAGCACCTCAGACTGGATCCTGAAGATCTTGCTGCTAGTAAGAAAGCCCTCCAAAATTCATTCAGTGGTTTAGGACTTACTACTCAAGAGTGATCATGGATAAGACCATAGCCAACAAAGGGATTCAAAGAGATCCAAGCAAATGTTAAGCAGAAAAGGAAAACAATAAGAGAGATCTCAGAAAGGTCAGCATGCAGAAAATGCCAGCCAGGATGTGGTCTTCTTCCTTGTCAGCTGCACATCCATCTTTGACCAACTGATACCCTAATTAGGGTGAAAACCTGGAGATGCAGCTTGCAAGGAGAGTTGCTCTGAGGCTATGACTCAGTGTTGTGAGTCTGAAAGAAAAAGGGCCTTTGGGTCTTATCCAAAATGTTACAATCTTCTTGACTTTCTATGACTTCCATGGCATAGTCTGTGAGCAGAAAGTGAAGTACTGACACGTGTTTTTAAGAGCAGGGTGCTAGTGTATGGCTTCCTTAGGGCAAAAGGCTTTTTTTCCTGCTTCAAACAATGGGGATTTAAGGTATAAAACACTTATTTTTTTTAGCTTGAAAGAAAGCTCACTACAAAATTTGAGGCATAATATAGAATCATAGAATCAGATTTACTTAGATTGGAAAAGATCTTCAAGATCAAGTCCAACCATTAACCTTGCATTATCAAATCCACCACTAAGCCATATTCCCAAGCACCAGGTCTGCATGGTTTTTACAGAATCACAGAATGACTCAGATTGGAAAAGACCTTTGAAAGCATCAAGTTCAACCTATTACCTAACACCTTCTGATTAACTAAACCATGACCCTAAGTGCCTCATCCAGTCTCCAACACACAGCCAGAGATGGTGATTCAACCATGTGTCCCAACTTCTCAGCTGTAACTTACTTTTCATAGCTGCTGTGAGATGTTGCTCTGCTTCAGCAACAATTTCTCTATTTCCAAAACTGCATACTGCTTGATTGTTTCATCTGGAAAAGAGGAGGCTGAGAGAAGACCTTATTCCTCTTTACAACTTCACGAAAGGAGGTTGGAGTGAGGAAGTTCTCTTCTCTCTAGTATAAGGTGATAGAATGATAGGAAATGGCCTCAAATTGTGCCAGGAGAGGTTTAGGTTGGGCATTAGGAAAATTATTTCCTGCAAGGTTGGTCAGGCATTGGAAAAGGCTACCCAGGGAGGTGGTGGAGTGGGGACCCTGGAGGTGTTGAAGAAATGCATGGACATGGTACTCTGGGACATGGTTTAATGGCCATGGTGGTATTAGGTTGATGATTGGGCTGGGTGATCTCAGAGGGATTTATTTATACAACATCTGGAAGTAAAATCTGGACTTTTATTATGCTGAGATGTCTTCTGAAGAAGGAAATGTCCAGATCGCTCTTGGACTTTTGCACTTAGCATACTGGTATCTATACTTAGCCTTTACATTTCACCATCACCTTGATGTAGATCATGATGACAGGTCCTTGATGAATCTGAACAAGTAAGGATAGAAAGGCTTTCTATTTTGGGTTGATCTGTGGTGATTTTGATGCAGGTGATCCAGGGCAGTTGATGGTTGTGTTGCAGCACGACAGACCCTCAAAATGAGCTCCTGTGTCACAGATTCACAGATTGTGTCAGGTTGGAAGAAACCCTCAAAGGTCATCTTGTCCAACCCCCATGAAGTGGGCAGGGACACAACCAATTAGATCAGGCTGCCCAAGGCTATATTCGTCTGACTTTGAATGTGTTCAGGGATGGGATCTCAACCACATCCTTGGGTAGCCTATAATCCTGTGTCCCTTGGTTCACATGCACCCCAAGTAAACAAGGCTCTTTGAGGCTGGTTGATATGATGTGAGGCTTCTCAGAGGAGAAGACGACCTGAAAGCACATGTTTAGGCAGGTCTAAATGCAGAGCTAGGTCATTTGTTGTCTTGGGATACAGTAGAGTGGAGCACAGAATTTTGAGCGGGAATATGATGAAGAAACTCAGTATTTTGGGTAGAAAGAGTCTCTGCCAGTACACACATGGTTCTTCATTTGAGTTTTGTGACTGTGGTTTCTGTTTAGATTCAATATAGGCAAAAATTATAATTTCTGTTTCAATTATGACATATTTGAGATGAGGTTGTTTAGCTTGAAGAGGGTTCTAAGGAGACTTTCTGGTGGTCATTTGGATCTTAAAGGGGACGATCTGAGCTGTGGACAGACTTTTGAGCGGGGCTTGTTGTGACAGGACAAGGGGTGATGGTTTGCACTAAAGGAGGGAGATTCAGACTGGAGAGAAGGGAAAAATGTTTGACACTGAGGGCAGTGAGACCCTGTCCCAGGTTACCCAGAAAGGTCATAGAAGCCATTTCCCCAGGACCATTGTGGGTCAGGCTGTTTCAGGCTCTGAACAACCTGTGCTATTTGCAGATGTCCTTGCTAACTGCAGGAGAGTTGGACTAGGTGACCTTTAGAGGTCCTTTTGACCCCAAAACATTCTTGTATGGTTCTATGATATGTCTTATGGGGGAAAAAAGTGTAAGAGCTGAAAAACCTGTTTAGAGAGATAGTCCCATACAAGTCCTTTACATCAGCTCACACGACTGCCTGTTGATGGCCCAGAGCTGCTTCAGACTTTAGTCACAGCTCCTTAAGTGATTCTGGTGATGCAGACCATAGTGCTGACTGTTGTAGAAGGTTGTGTTAGGTATGATGTGTGTACCTACTCGGTTCTTCCAAAGCCTAAAGCTGCAACAGTGAATCTGAAATAAATTAATATTGTTGAAATTAATGAACTGGGAAATTGAAGTTCACATCACTACATGAACAAATTTATTAATATCTGTTGCACACAAATTAATGAGAAATATCTTTATGGAAAAAAAATAAACAACACTAAAATTAAAGATTGTCTAAATGTTTTTAACAAAGAGTTAACTAAGAAAAGAGAAGTAGTTGTTGTCACCTCAGTCTTTATCTGTTAAAAATAAAGAAGATGGATGGTTAGGTGTATTAATCTCATGCCTTTTTATGGTACTTGGTCTCCTGACTTGAGAGCTGCTTGGACTTTGGTCTTAGAGTGTTTGACTTGTTTGATGCCATTGCTATCATAAAGCACAATTGCAGAAATTGATGTTTTTGCCCAACTGGTGGGTCTGGGGCTGAAATGGTGTTTGGTGGATTCTCTAAGGAATGCCTGACACAGAATCACAGAATGCATTTTGTTGGAAGGGACCCTTAAAGGTGGAGAGAACCTGGTGACTGAAGGAACTGGGATTATTTAGTCTAGAGAATGGGGGGATGAGGGGAGACCCTCTACAGCTTTGTGAAGGGAGGGTGTAGTGATGTGGGCATCGGTTTCTTCTCCCTAGTATCATGTGACAAAGCAAGAGAAAATGGCCTAAAATTGTGCCAGGAGAGATTTAGGTTGGCAGTAAGGAAAAATTTTCTTACAAGGGTGGTCAGGCATTGGAATAGGATGCCCAGAGTTGGTGGAGTGGGAACCCTGGAGGTATTGAATAAATGTGTGGATGTGGCACCTTGGGGCATGGTTTAATTGGCATAGTGGTCTTAGGTTGAAGATTGGACTCAGTGGTCTTAAAAGTCTCTTCCTACCAAAATCTTTCTATGATTCAATTAAGGCAATTTTGTCCAACTCCCCAGTGGTGTGCAGGGACATCTCCATTTAGATCAGGCTCCTCAGGACCCCATCAAATTTGACACAACCAGGAGCAACTATGTTGTTCCTTGCCTGTCAGGATCCTGCCAACAGCTTTGCACTGGAATAGCTGCCATGGAAGCTAGGATTCTTTGTGCACAAAACCCTACCCAAAGCCTCCTTTCATGGAGTGTTTCTCTGTGAGAAGTGCATATGCCTTGGTCAGGGGATGCTGTGGCGTGGAGGAGCATCCACCCACCACATCCTGCTCCCAGACAGTGTTGAGCATAGGTTTGTCTGAAAAGGACATGTCTTACACAAATATGCTAATAATGGCTGATATTTCTTCTCTTTTTTTTTTCTTTTGTCTTTTAGCTATGTCTGGGCTTGTAGTCCCGCCAATGTAAAGTCACTTTTGTTTACCTACCGTAGCAACCAAGCTTCAGAGGATGAGCTTAGGGGACAAGTTTAGTACATTAAGACATGCTGATGGGAAACCACGTTATCTCCACACAGGATCAGCAACGAGTCGAAATGCTACAAAACAAAACACAAACACAAAACAAAAGACTTTGTTTAAAGATTTTATTTAAACTATTAAGAAATCTACATGCAAAACAACCTACTTCTTCATGAACAATTCCATTTTATTGACTGACTTTTTTCCTCATATTTTCACATTTCTCAGTCCTGAAGAATTAAGGAAGAAAAAAAAAAAAAAAGCGACGCCTATTTTGTATAAAGTTTCTGATTACGTCTTGGCTATGTCTAGTACTTGCTATGTGTTGGGAGAAACTTTGTGGATGCACCATTTTGATTATCATGAAACACTGATGAAAAATGCCTCCAAACATTTTTCTGTACTTCATAACTAGATNATAATGATAATAATTATTATTAAAAAAGAAACCAAAAAAGGATTAATATATGATTGGAATTTAAAACAACCACAGAACTGGGGGCAAGGGGGTGGGCATGGGAGGGTTTATCATTGCTTAACTTCATCTTAATGAAATGGAACTTTGTAACTTATTGTAGTTAGGAATTGTACTTTGATATTGAATTCTCTTGCCTTCGACAAGCACACTGACAGAGAAGAGTTGCTACTGTCTGTTGGTTAAAAACGATTAAAAAAAAAAATATACTTCCACTGCTAGAGCTTCCTGTTGAGCAAAGTGTGACCTGCAACATTTTTTCAACTTTTGCTAGCACTGTATACTCTTGCATTCTTAGGCTACTGTGAAGTCTATGTTTCTTGTACCAGAGAATTTGTCCTTTTGACTTCTAGCTCCTTCTCCCCTAATGTGTTTTGTATGTGGTTATAAAATCGTAGACTTTTGTGATTTTGCCAAAGTTGTAGCTAAATATTTATACACTTGTCTTGAATTTTTTTCAGACCCACCAAGCTATCTAGGAAAATAAGAAATAAAAATTTTAAAAAAAGCAAATTTTTATCCCTTAGCCAAGCCTGTAAAAGGGGTAAAAGAGTCTTAACCATCGCAACGCTTTCACGTGAACACCTGCAGTCACTGAGGGAATTTATTTTGTAACATATCAACTATAAATATTGTATTTATCTTTGAGATTTTGTATATTGCTTTTCATTGTTGTTTTTTTTTATGTTGGTTTGTTTTGTTTAGGGTTTTTTTTTTTTTTTTTGTGTGTCATGGCCTGGTATCATGATGCTGAGCAAAGCATTAAGCCAAGACTCGCTTCCTTCATGTTTTTCCTTCTGCAATCCATCAGTGTCCGCACATTTCATCATTTCATTTGTCAGCAAGTTGCCTCTTATTTAGACTTTCCATCCTTTGTTGTTGTTGTTTTTTAAATTTTATTTTGTTATTTTTTGAGGAAAAGTCAAATTCATTCTTTATTTTTATATTTTGTTTTTAAGTTATCAGAACAAATAATTTTGGAACAAAGATGTCATTTGTTGTATAGTCAAATCAAAGTCGTGCCACATGGCTGTAACGAGTACTAGTAGATTATGTGCATGTGATACAGCCACAGAAAAGACAAATCAGTTTTGTGGTTAAAGTTTTTTTTTTTAACTTCTTTTTGTGTTTCATTTTGTTTTTTATTTGGATTTCCCCCCCTTTTTTCCTGATTTTTTTTTTTTTCCTTAAAAAGGTTGTAAAAAGTTGTGGGTTTTTGTTTTGGTTTTTTTTTTTTTAGCTGCCACCCATGACTTTGCCACATAGCTGAACTGTGTTTACTAGAAAAATTCAGAGGCCTAAAGTTGAAAATAAAATCCACTTCTGGTATTTTAATTACAACATTTGCCACATTAACTTCTCTGATGCCTTAAAAGTGAACTTCTTTGGAGAACTTTTATGCTGTTTTATCACAGGCTTATGCCACGATCGTTATATATCACAACTTCATTTGGATGATTTCTGGTGTGAAAAACAAACAAAAACAACAACAAAAAGGCAAAAGCACAAACCTGGTGTACAATCTTATCACTCCTTTAAGTGTCTCTTCTGCTGCACTCTGCATTCTCCTGAACGCTGCACTGATCAAAAAAACAATGAAGTTTCCATGCAAAATCACTTTTTTTTATACATTTGAGGTTGTTTTTTTAGGTTTCTTGATTTTTTAATGGAAATTTTTTGTAACAGACCTGTTAGACAACTGTACTTTTTAAACTGGAATGAACTCCATCGTATACTGTGGCTCCTAGTGCCAAAATCCATGGAGAGAAAACGTGGTGGGTTTGGTTTTATTTTTAATTACTTTTTTTCTTTGCACTAAATAGACTGCAAATGCAGTACTGCAAAAAAACCCAAACAAACCAACCACATTGCAAACTGCAGCAGAATGCAAGTAATTTTTTTTTTTTTAATAAAAAAGGAGAGATCATTTAAAAGGTTTTTTTACTAAAAAAAAAAAAAAAAGTTTTCTTTCTTTCTGGGCAAAAGAAGATGCACATTTTAAAGGGTTTGTTAAAGGGTTGGAAAGAACAACACTGCATATCACAGCTGCCAAATGCTGCCTGCGTTTCTTCTGTGATAGCCACTAAGGCTTAGCTAAGTGGGAAAGCCTGAGAAGTCACTTTGAAACTGAATTGCCTCCGTTCTATTTTGTCTGAGCAAGGTTTCATGTTAAGGGAAGGTTTGCAAGTTTCCTCATAAATGCAATCTGTTTGTGTTTTTAGATTGCTTTGTCAACGCACTCATTGCTTCATTGTCTCCAGACTGAAAGCTTCACTAAATGGTAGATTTTACTGTTAAAGACCCTACAATAAGATTGTTTTATCTGTACATTTTTTCATATATTTAACTGTATAAAAAATTGTTCATTTTACACAATATTTAATTAAAGTATTTCTTGTCTGTGAATTACTTTTAATTTTTTTAAAGTAATTTTATTTGGTTCATTTATTAAAAAAGAAAATATTGAAAACACCGAATGAAAAAAAGCCACACTGGAGGTTTCATTTCTCAGTATCAGAACTTAAAGCTATGTCTTGGTTAAGAAAAAAAAAAAAATACAATGTTTGATGTGGGCTTTTTTGGGTCCAGGCAGCCCCTGAGGATGATGATGATGATGATGAAGAGGATGAGAAAGATAAAGAAGGAGAAGGGGAAGGGGGAGGGAAAGGAGAAGGAGAAGGGGAAAGAGAAGGAGAAAGAGAGGGAGAAGATTACTGCTCTGCAGTCCAACAATGACTTATTGCTCAGTCTTGGTGAAATCTTTAACCAATGCTGTGCTTCAGACACACTTTAAAAAAAAAAAAAAAATATTTTAAACTATTCTATTTTAAGACAGTATTATAAAAGCCTGTAAACAGGAAAAAGTTATTTTAAACACAGCCCAACCCACATTTTCCATGTGGCAGTTCTACCTTGAAGTTTGATGTCCTCCTCTTTTTAATACTTGATAGGGAAGTGAATATTTTTTGCTAATTATAATATTGATTTTTTAAAAATAATTTTTGCTAATTATAATATTGAGCACAAATATTTAGTCCTCTGATGTACAGAAAAAGTTAATTATAAATACACCCAGTTGGGCATGTCTCAGCCTCCCAGGTAGAGGGTATTTTTGTGCACCATAGTTGCTGTACTAAAAGGGGTTTTGTACAACAACAGAGTCTGGCTGTGCAGAGAAGCAGAGCAATGTGAATAAAGCAATTCCAGAAAAGCAGGGAGTTAGCTGTGTGCGTCTTATCCTGTCATTTGTTAGGTTAATGGTTGGACTTGATGATCTTAAAGGTCTTTCCCAACTAAAACAACTCTATGATTCTGTCATTACCCAGAGGGCTGCCGACAACTTTGAGAGAGCACTGAGAAACTCTGAGCTGTAATATAAATGTGCTTAAGTCTGTGTATCTGCTGTGTATGTAGATGTGTATGTTCTCACCCCGTACTCAGCACTGGCGAGGCTGCCCCTCAAATACAGTGGTCCATTTTAGGGAACAAGAAGGCCATAGAGGTAGAAAGGGACCTTACAGATCATGTAATTCTGGCCCTCCTGCACTGGGGGATTTTTCAGGGAGGTAGTTTGATGATTTCTCCTACTGAGGCATGTGAGAAGAACCACAAATTGTGTACAGTCTTGGGCCTCTCATTCCAAGAAGGACATTAAGGTGTTGGTGAAGAGACTAAAGCATAAGTCTTGTGGGGAGAAGCTGAGGGAAGTGGAATGGTTCAGTCTGGAGAAAAGGAGGCTGAGGGGAGACATTCTGGCTCTCTGTAAGTCCTTGACAGGATGTTGGAGCCAGGTGGGAGTCAGTTCTCCCAACTAACAAATGATAGAACAAGTGTGAATGACCTCAAGTTGCAACAGGGAAGGCATAGGTTGGGCATGGGGATCAATCTCTTCCCCAAAAGGGTTGTCAAGCCCCGAACAGGATGGTCAGGGCAGTGGTGGAGTTTAGATCCCTGGAGGGGTTTCAAAGCCATGGAGATGTGGTGCTGAGGGACATGGCTTACTGGTGACCTGGCAGTGTTGGGTTGATGTTTGGATTTTATTATCTTAAAGGTCTTTTCCAGCCCCAAAGATTGTATAACTCTCAAATGACTCCTTATTTGCCAGTCTCTCTTTTTTTTCACCCCATGTTCCAGTGGTTAAGTGATGAAGCATAATGAGAAATTGTAGCTCACTGTCTTCCCAATTCTCAGAGAAAGAAAAGCAGGATAATTAATCACGTTCCTGTTCTCCAATATTTCCACTGCATGCTTGATGAAAATAGATGCTGAAAATATCAAGAGCTTTGCATTATTGTTATGCTATTTATGATGATGGTGATGATGCATTGGCAATTGTTCTGCTTTGAGTGTATATCTGTGTGGCATAACCAGACGAATCTGTCTTAAAGAGATGGCTTAGAGGCATAAATGTCTGCATGATGCCCACCAGCCCTTTTCCTTCTAGGTTTATTTCAGAGGTTGGAATGAAGACCATCTAAATGCTTCATCTATCTTTCAATAGAAAGAAAATACAAAACAGGAAAGCTCCAAATATTTTTAAGCTAGGAATGATGAAGCCTAGAGCAACACATCACTTATGACACATCTGTAAGCTGGTAATAGCCCTGGTGAGGATATAAAGTTGAGTCAGCCTGCAGTGAGTGTAGCCATAGGAAGATTTCTTTACTGAAAGAGGAGCCAGGTATTGGAATAGATTGCCCAGGGAAGCAGTGGAGTTACCATCCCTGGAGGTGTTCAGGAAAGGTATGGACATGGCACTTTGGGACATGGTTTAACGGCCATGGTGATATGTTGGATTCAATGATCTTAGAGGTCTTTTCCAATCCAAATGACTCTATGATTTTAAGATGATAAAAATTCCTTAATCAAAATGAAGGCAGAGAGTCTCTAAAAGTAGATGCCAATTATTGAGGAGCAGCTTTTTCAAAGTCTTTCAAGCTTTTAAAGATTATTCAAAGCACTTGAAATAGGCTTCAATCTAATGCCTCATTTCATTGCATTAAACAGCCTAGTTAATAAAGAATCAATATATTCAAAGGGCAAGGTTATCTTTTGTCTATAAGGGGTGGTGTCATTCTGAACCTTTTATAGTTCAAATGCTGAAAAAGACCTCATGAAATCCATACTCATCAAGTGGGTCAACTAGAGCAATAAAGAGGCCTCAGAAAGAATGGCTGCACTCCTTTAAAACAACTATAAGTCTTATCTCCCCACATAGTCCTCACCCAGCTCCACCACAAAATGTCAATTTCTCATCAAGACAAAAGGCTGGATGATTTTTTTTTTTTTTTGCTGGCAAATCTACACAATTAGGGGAATGTAGAAAGGGCCCCATCAGTGATTTGTAGCTTATTATGTCACCGGTGAGCTGCGATCCTCTGCCTAGCAGATAATAAGGGCTGTTGATAACTAAAGTGTCAATACACCAAAGAATGATTTTTGAATGTGAGCCCTTGTCCTTTTTTTTCCCTTTTTTCCCTTTCCCCTCCCCCTCCCCCCCTTTTTTTTTTCCTTTTTTCTTTCCCACCCCCCCCTCCAAAGTGCAGATTATGGGGCTGATAATGACACATCTGCCAACCGACACCGCTGACCGGGCCTGGCAATTAATGCCCTGAATAAACAGCACAAAAGAGTTGAGATTCTTTATCCTCTTTGAGACAATTCCTTGTTTTACCCTTCAAGGAGTTCTTTTATCAGTGAATAAGGTTGCTTTTAATGAAATTTAAACCCATCAGAGGAAATCAAAACCCTCGAATCAGATTACAAATTGATTTTTTTTTTTTCTTTTTATTTTTGGTCACAATGTGACTGCCCCAAGTTTTACAGGAAAAGGAAGAGAAAACATGCACTCTGGAGTCAATAGATACTCTACAAAATAAGACAGAGGAGGAATGTTTCTGAGGTCCTACAAGTTGAAAAAGTTGGTGTCCATAATTTAAAAAGTGATGATTGCTCTTCATAAACCACCAAAGATCAAATAAGTCACCCCAAATTATATCTTTTGCTCACATATCATGCTAAATTTCATCTTTACATACAAGCAAGCGATGTTTTGCAGTGCTGAGGTCAAAAGTAACCAAAGGAGACCTTCTGGTCTGGTACCTTGCTTCACCTGGTGACTCTGCAAGGGCAGTTTGGCCACTTGAAATATAGTGCTAACTGAAGTGCAAGGCTCTAGAATTGTGATGTTTTGATTCCTTATCATTCAAATAAAATACCAGTTGTACTGTGATGATTTGGTTTCCTCTTTGTTGATTGAGGACCTCCAAGGGCTGGAGAACCTCTGCTGTAAAGCCAGGCTGAGAGACGTGGGGTTGTTCAGCCTGGAGAAGAGAAGGCTCCAGTAGACATTCTTGTGCCCTTTCACTCATTAAAGGGGCTAATCAGAAAGCTGGGGACAGGCTTTTGATCAGGACTTGTGATAGGACAAGTGGTGATGGTTTGAACTAAAGAGGAAGATTGAGACTGGAGAGAAGGGAGAAATGTTTGACATTGAGGGTGTTGAGACCTTGGCCCAGGTTGCCCAGAATGGTGGGAGATGTCCTATCCCTGGAACCATTGCGGGTCAGGTTGTTTGAGGCTCTGAGCAACTTGCTCTGGTTTGCAGATGTCCCTGCTGACTGCAAAAGGTTGGACTAGGTGACCTTTAAAAGTCCCTTCCCATCCAAACTATTCCATGATTCTATGAATACCATGTGCTGATGATGAGACCAGATGAAATCATGGTGGTGGTCTGAGAAAAGAGTATGCTGGTGGTGATCAACACTTACAGGTAGAGACCACCACACAATTAGGTGTCTTGTGCCCATCCCTGACTTTACACCAAATGAACAAAATACAGCAAAAAGGTAGTTCTGGGATATTCTTACCCTGATTAATGACCCCATAGTGCTGTGTGTTGCCATCAAAGGGCAGGCAAGTCTTGGCAAGGTGCATCATGGGCTGAGATTAGCATTTGGGTTAGCACAGACAGGTGCCATGGGAAGGAGACACCTTATAACTTAGAGAAAGAATTCAAATTAAAAGAGTCTCAGGCAGGAAATACTTTCTGAGAGAATTCTGAAGTGATTTGAAGGTGACCAAGCTGGCAGAAGCCACCAGCTCAGCACTATGAGTCAGGGTTTGCTGCAGTGGTCAACTTGGTAACAGCAATTTCAGGGTTTTTGGTTTTGTCTTTGTTTTATGGTTTGTTTTTTTTTTTTATTTATTAGTTTGTTTGTTTTTGGGGGGGGTTGAGGTGTTTTTTTGGTTTTTTTTCCTCCCACCCGTTTCAGTCTATTCAGCCAGTTCAGGTCAATGACTAATTCACTCCAAACTCAAAACATGATCAGGAGTTGGAAGAGCAGAAAATGTGCTTTCCTTTCCCAGGCTATGAATAAAAAAACAGATATGAGAGAATTCAATCATGGAGGATGTGACCAGAAAAAAAAACACTCCTTTTTTTTTTTTTTTTTTTTTTTNAAGTATTAATATATCTTTGGCATATTACCTTTATTAACAGAATTTATTAATTTAAGATGTAGCAGGTGTAAAGAAACCTGCTCCTTCCCTTTGCATCCAGCACTAGTTTAGTGGATGTATTTGGCTGACGTTTAAGGTTGTTCTCATTACAGCATTACTATTTCCATCCAAAAAAAGGGGAGAATTTGACAACTCACACAATAAATAAAATAAAAAAGCAAAATTCAGCATTTTCATCCATATAAAGGCACAAAACACATAACCGGAGTACGAAATATAATTGCATATGTGAATTAAAATCAATTAAATAATATACCAAGGAAGGGTATATTTGGTAAAACCCTTAGATTTAAGCAATAATAGTTAAAATTTGTGGATAATGAGAGCAATATTTCTTTAGGAGAATAAGGAAACATTCTAGAGGGGGGAAGATAGAGTAGATGGCATGTTTTCTTTCTTTTTCAGTGAAAATTATGTTTAAAAGCCACCCTGAATGGATTTTAAATTGAATTGTCTTTAAAGTATAAAGGAAGCAGATTTGCACATTTCTCCAAAACGCTTTTTTTGTTCATGTGCTACATTTTGAGTTCCTTTTTAATGATTTTGTTTGATTGTTTTGTTTTTCCTTCCTTTTTCCCCACTTTGCTGTCTTTCTGAAGTGGGGATCTGGGCTGGGAGGCCAGGGAAGTGGTGGTGAGCAGCTGGATGATGGAGGATGGGCATGCTAGGAAGAGAATGTTGCAAAAATGAGTGTAATCAGAAATAAACTTGTCCTACAATCCTCAGCCTTTTGACTTTTCCTCTCCTTTCACAGAAACCCATCCTTTTCCTTGCACTTGACCCATATCTGCCTTAATTGGGATTTAGCAATTACACCCCTTATGCTACTGATTAACAAGGCTTTGCATGTTCCTGTGTTCCCAGCAGACCCCTTCTGCTGCCCCTCCCTGTTGCTGGCTCCATTGTTTGATCTGGCAGGGAATATGGAGGCACTAAAAGTTGGGATCAATACAGACATTTCCAGTGGCTCCTCTGGGGAGCAGTCATGGCATTCTCAAAGCAGCTGTAGGAGAATGTAACACTGGCCAACTTCACCCAGCAATGGGGGCATGTCTTTCAAGAAGACTTTTCCAGTGCCAGGTGATGTACAGGAGATGTGCTATCATCCATCTTTACACAGCCTTGTGCAAGCATGAATGTGCTGCAACCTGCAGTAATTTATCTAATCTTGCTTTTTCCCCCCACTCTGTCCTTCTTTGAGGCAGAGCAGGTCTGCTTCTGGTCAGTGGTGGGACTTCCCAGCTTGGTCTCTGTTCAGAGAGGCATTTACTGAAGTTGAGGGCAGGGCTGTGCAGCCAGGGCCTGTTTCTACCAGGGAGAAGTTGACAGGAAGTTCTTGCCAAGGGCTGGGCTGCACAAAGGTGTGCCCCTGAGTCTTGCTCCTGGGCACACCAAAGGCCCTGCCACAGATGGTGAGCTGCAGCTGTAGAGACAGGACAGAGCACCTTCAACTGCTCAACAAGGGATTGCATCCCACGGACAACGTCTGCTGGAGAAAGCTGAAAGATCACCAGGGCCAAGACTTTTCTCCACTGGCCGGTGTCCCAGGAGGACTCTGTCCCATCTGCCTCTCGTCTCCATTACTGTTCCTGCATCAAATTCCAGTTTTCATCTCCTGAATCTGATTCCCATCTGCTGCTGAGTCCAGTCCAGGACTTGCCCAGTGTCTTTCCCCAGCATTAGTGGTGCAAATGGTGCCATCATTGCCATCAGGGCTTGGATTCCATGTTTGGTTGTGTCTCTGTCTCTGTCTCTGTTCCATGGGATTGTTCTTCTTTCTATCCCAGATGGTTGAGTTTTTACTCTCACCCCATCAATCTCTCTCCCTTCTTCCCTTCCTCTTCCCTTTTGGGAAAGCAGAGAGGTTCATGGAGAGCATTTGGCACTTACCTGGTGGCCAGCCCAGGCTTGACCCCTGACATAGTCTCAGCTCCATTTTTAAAGATAAATCCAACGTTTTGGTGGGCATGTTTGTCTAAAGTAAAGGTTGGCTGCTCAGTGACACTGCCAAAATGGTTTTATTTGGCCCAGGATGCTGAGACTCTAAAATGACACTGGTTAATCTCCTGAAATTCTGCTGTTCAGGCTGAATTTTGTTGATTCGCCAAAGACAAACTGCACCTACCACAGCCTGGCTTTCCTTGGCACTGAAAGGCTTAGCCCCAGTACTCCTCCAGGATGATTTCGGGAGCATCCAGAGTGCTGCATTGTCAAGGAGTGGTAGATGATGACATTTGATGTTTTAAACAAGGAAAACCTTGCATCACCTCTTTTCCACCGTTCCCAGCACGCAGCTCAGCATGGGCTCACCTATCATGTTGGGGAACAACCCAGCCCGGCCCCAGGCTTGGATGTTTGAAATGCATGAAGTGGGTCATGCAAAGCCACCTTGGATGACACCACAGCGAGGTACAGGAACAGCAATTAGTAAAATCAAGGTGTATTTCCTACATCATGCAGCTGGGGGCATTTTGCAACTCATTTTGCCAGTGAAAACTTGTTATTTAATTGCCTTTGCTGCTGCTGCTGCTGGATCAGATTCAAAATGAGTGGGAATATCAGGTCCTGCCAGATCTATTCAATCATATCCCTGTTTTTTTGTTTTTTGTTTTTTTTTTTCTTTTTTTCTTTCTTTCCCTGAATGGAGTGAGTGTGCCAGTAAGCACTGAAGCAGTTAAATATGGCCATGTGAATGCCAGCTACGCTGTGATTTCAGAGTTAAAATCCCTCTAAGATGAATGAGGAAGATGAACATCTCCTTCAATGTTCTCCATCCCTGTGGCAAGTTTGAGGGGAAGATAATTCATGATGGCTTGGCCAGTTGCTAGGAGTAGGGTGTTTCTTATTCATTCTGATAAACCAAGAATAATATCTGCTGCAGCCTCCAAATAAATAAGTAATAAAAAGACTGCTAAATCTCAAAATAATGGGTGAGGTGAGGCCAAACCTTCCAGCATTGTGAGAAATGGAAAGAGTGCTCAGGCATTGGAATAGGTTGTCTCTGGAGATGGTCAAGAAACATGTGGACATGCCACTTCAGGGCATGGTTTAATGGTGGTCTTAGTTTGATGTTTGGACTCAATGACCTTAGAGGACTTTTCCAACTGAAACAGTTCTGTAATTCTAGGATTCTACAAAACTGGAGGTGGTGGGGATGTGGCACATGGTTCAATCACACCATCCCTGTCCTCATTGGGGTGGATGGGGCATTTCCAACCACCACGTCTTCATGTCCAAGTAAACCTGGGTGGAGAAGGGGGAAAAGATATGTCTAAATGAGTCCAGTCATGATTATTAAGTTCCTAAGAGGCAATCTAATTTAGCTATATAAAATCATGAAAGGGAAAGAATTAATTGATACTAATGAGTTACAAGAGATAGCATCATAATTAATTCCTAAATAGAAAGAGGACATAGGCTGGAGCGAAGGGGGACTGGCCTATATATTGTAATAGATCACAGGAGGTGTTTGAAATGAAAAAAATACTGCCAGAGTGGGAAGTCTATGCCAACACAATAAAAGTCTTTACCATGTTGCCCTGAAAATGCCCTAGAGTCATAGAACTGTATAACAGTGTTGGTTGGAAGGCAACTTTAAGATCATAGAGAGCAGTCCTGAGGAGAAGGACTAGGGGCAGTTGTTGACGAGAAGCTCAACATGAGCCAGCAACAAGTCAGGTGCAATGGATGCAGCCAGTTGCCTCCTGGACTGCATCTAAAGGAGTGTGGTAAGCATGTCAAGGAAGGTGATTCTCTCCCTCTAGTCCACTCTGGTGAGACACCCACCCAGCTCTGGAGCCCCCAGTGCAAGGACATGGAGATGTTACAGTGAGTCTGGAGGAGGCCACGAAGATGATCAGAGGACTGGAGCACCTCTGCTATGCAGACAGGCTGCAAGAGCCTTGGTTGTTCAGCCTGAAGAAGAGAAAGCTCTGAGTAAGACCTTAGATCAGCTTTCCAGTATCTTAAGGGGGCTACACGAGAGATGCAGAGGGCCAGAGACTTTGGACAAAGGCATTGAGTGACAGGATGAGAGGTGACAGCTTCTAACCAGAAGAAGCTGTATTGAGATGAGACATGGGGAAGAAATTTTTCCCCCGAGGGTGGTGAGGCACCGGAACAGGTTGCCCAGAAAAGGTGTCGAGGCTTCAAGCCTGGAAGTGTTAAACGTCATGTTAGATGGCGTCTTGATCAAACTGGCCTGCTGGGAGGTGTCCTTGTTCATGTGAGAGGGGCTGGAACTAGATGACCTTTAAGGTCCTTTCTCACCCAAACCATTCTATGATCATTAAATCCAACTGTTAACCCAGCACTGGCAAGTCCGCCACTAAACCATGTCACCATCCCTGGAGGTGTTTAAAAGACATTTGGATGAGAAGCTTAGGGACATAGTCTAACAAGATAAAGCAAACAAAGTAAGTAACACCCCCCCCAACCCCAAACACACAAACAAATGCACAAACAAAAATAAAGGGAGAAAAGGAGAGTAAGAGATGTTCTCGTGTTCCTCCTCCTCATTTGCAGGGTCAGCGGCTGCCTCTGCACACAGCAAGTGTCATGTCAGCAGCGAGGTGAGGGTGACATTTCCCTCTCTCTCAATTACATGGGAGCCGTTTGCCACCGGTATAAGACACACACTGAGCTCTTGTAAGATTCATTGTCCTGAGGTCAGCTGGAACTTATTGTCCTTGTTGCCTCAGAACAAGACAAACCTGACATCTGTAAGATTTGCTGTTAAATAATCCAAACCAGGAGTGGGATGAAGGAGGCATGCAGGGAAATGGAAACATTTGGGTAGAAAATCAGTAATTTAGATACAAGGGGCTGATGCTCACCAGCCTGCTGCACTTTTAGTTGGTTGTTGATTGCTTCTCCTGTACTTTAAATGCTGGAAGTTTCAAAAGCAGCACTTTCCTGCTAATCTTTTCCTGGTATAAATAAATTAAACATTAAACAGAAATAATCTGTGCATTTCCAGCTGTTTGGGGTTTTTGGGGTTTTTTGTTTGTTTGCTTGTCTGGGTTTGTTTTTCTTTTTCGTTTTGGCTTTGCCTCTTGGTTTGCTGCTGTCCCTTCTTTTTTTTGCCATCGCAACATACTTGCAGGGATGTTGGTACCAAATGAGAAGGAGATATACAAATTGTTGTTACAAATTTAATCTCAAATTTATTGCAGATGCTTAAAACAATTCGAACAAGAAAAATAGTTGGAAAGAAGAAAAGCTTTTCACAGGCAGAGCCAGCCCAACCAGCTCCCCTCCAGATTCTGCCTGCTTGGACGACAGCGCAGAGCTCTCCCTGAATGAGCTGCTGATAAATCTAATCCGAAAGGGTTGGAAATGAGGTAAAAGAAATTTTTGATGAAAATTATGTACATGTACTTTGACAAGCTCATAAACACTGCAGCCATGATAAGTTTTCTTATATATATATA
>VWZI01010456.1:225906-250695 GCA_013396835.1 Psilopogon haemacephalus
TTTTTTTTTTTTTTTTTTTTTTTTTTGCCGGAAGGACAATTGACAAGCCGAGAAGCTTTCCTGGCTTCAAAGCAGCTGCTTAGATCACAGGTGGTTGTATCCTTAAAAGGGTAAAAAAAGCAAACCTGTCTGTTTTTACATCCTCTTTTCCAGACATCCCACTCAGGCAGAGGATGTTGGGTCCTGTTGCAACACTCTGTTGGACTATAAACCAATGATATTTGCTTTACCTGTGCACCATCTTCCACGGAACAAAACAACATTTACATCTGGGATCAATTTGCTTTGAAATTAAAGTGCAGCTGCTATATCTCTTCTGCATCAAAAGTATAGTGTTAAGGCTATAACGTACAGACAGTTACACATTACTTGGCATTGTAATATTTAGATTTGTGTCATTTTCCATCTGAAGTAAAAAGCGTCTTTAAATAAATGAGTGATCTTCTACTACATATTTTATGGGCTGTGTACTCAGCTAGATAGATCCACATTTGCAGGCTGCGTGTACTCATCTGCGGTTGCAGGCGAGGTATTTAGACCTTGAATTTTAATGCCTAAATGAAAATGTGGTGTAGGGATAATTGGGGCTGTGTGCTCAGAAAAGTTCTGCTGCATTTCTACCAGAGGGTGAGATGAGTTTTAAAGTGTTCTCAAGTGAAATATCCCAGAATTCCAGCATAGCAGGGATGGAAGAGAACTCTAGATTTCACCAGGAGAAAATCTGATCAGTCTGGAGAAAAGAAGGCTGAAGGCAGAACTCAATGCTCTCTACAACTCCCTGAAAAGTGAGGTTGCAGTGAGGGGGCAGTTGGTCTCCATAATATCAGAATGAGAGGAAATGGCCTGAAGTTGTCTCATGGGAGGCTTAGACTGGAGATTAGAAACAAGTTCTTTTCGGCATGAGTGGTCAGGCACTGGAATGGGCTGCCCAGAGAGGTGGAGTCACCATCCCTGGAGGTGTTCAAGAAATCTGTGGGCACTTGGGACATGGCTTAATGGCCATGGTGGTGCTGGGTTGATGGTTGGACTCAATGAACTTAGAGATCTTTTCCAACTAAAATGATTCTATAATTCTATGATCTAGTCTGACCCCTTGCTAAATCAGAGGCACCCACAGCAGCTTGTCTAGGATCACAATGTCCAGGTGGGGTTGGTATGTCTCCAGAGAAGGAAACTCCACAACCTCACTGGGCAGCCTACTCCAGGGCTCCAACAACCTACCACCAAGGAAGTTTCTCCTCATCTTCAGATGAAACCTCCTGGGTTCCAGGTTGTGCCTATTGCCCCTTGTCCTGTTACTGAGTACCACTGACAAGACTCTGGCCCCATCTCTTGCCCCCATAGGTCCTTTATCTCTCTCTGAGTATTAAGAAGCTCCTTAGGTCTCTCAGCCTTTCCTCCTGACAGAGATGCTTCAGACCCCTCAGCAATTTTGTAGCCTCCACTGGACTCTAGTACTTCTCTCTCTTGAATTGGACCCAGTACTCTAGATGTGCTTTCACTAGGGCAGAGTAGAGGGGGATTAGAACAGCTATGGAGCACAGATTAGAGAAGTTAGTTGAGTATGAAGCTCAGTGGTACATTGGTCATTTCAAATACTGAGTGTTCCACCTTAAATCTTAGTGCATTCATTGAAACAAAAAAATGGAAGAGCAACATTTCCAAGCTATCATTTCTTCTCAGGAGCTGTAATGGTTTGTCTTTTGGTATGGATGAATCAGGGTTTTTTTTTTGTTTTGTTTTTTTTTAGCAGGTACACCATGGTAGGACCTCAATATATTCTGCTCCAGCTTTGGCAGAAAAGGGAACTTTTCCAGCACAGTCTTGCAGTGCATGACAATAAGACAGAAGACTGTGTAAGAGAGGATGCTGCTCATCTAAAACAAGTCAAATTCTGTACCTGGACAAAATTCTGTACCTGGGTCCAAAATTTAAGAATTTGGTGGCTCTGCATGGTCTGACATTTGTCTTGTCAGAATTTTCTTGACAACCAGAAGGCTGGAGACATTCTGCTGGTCATCATGAGGGGTGGTATGGGAACACTGGTTGCTGAGCTGGGACAAGACACTGGTTTATTATTAGTCCTCAAAACAGTGATTTCTTCCATAGCTCAGGATAGGTTTAGTATGCTCATTTTAGAGGACAAGCATGCTGGAAAACAGTTGCTGGAGTACAGAAACATTTCAGTTTGCAGTATCTCGATATTGCCTCTGCAGATACAGAGGTGATCTCCAATTCAAGTGATATTTGGAGGTTCAAACTTCATTCCAGTCCCATCCTTCCTGCACTTGATCGGATTTGCAAAATAATCCCTGCTGCAAAACTCATCGGCAGTGGTTGAAGCAACTTTTATGAACAATATCACAGAATCCCAGAACCCCAGCATGATGGGGGTGGAAAGCAGCCTCTGCAGATCATCCAGCCCAATCCCACCCTGCTAAAGCACAGGCACTCATAGAAGCTTGCCCAGGATCACAATGTCCAGGTGGGTTTGGAATCTTTCCAGAGAAGCAGACTCCACAATCTCCAGCACCCTCACATCAAAGAACTTTCTCCTTATGCTAATATATTGTGGGTTTTGTTGGTGGTGTGTGGGTTTGTTTTTTTTTTTTACTTCCCAGTTTGAACTTTGGCCACAATGAATGCAACTCTCCACAGAATTAATGATTGGTTAGGGAAGATTCTACATCTGTGATATGGGAGTGGACACTCACTTTCTGTTATTGATATAATAAAGTCCATGAGGACTCGTTTGCCTTCAGCTATACTGTGTGTCTGTTACTTACTTTTGGTATCATTTGCAAATCCTCCATTGTTTGGCAATGCCTACCTGGTCAAGTATGAGGTGTCCCTGACCATGGCAGAGGGGTTGGAATCAGATCAAAGCAAATAGACCCAAGAACAAGAATCCTGTCTCTAAAGAGGCTGCGATCCTCTCTAAAACCCCACTTCTACTCCCAGCCATAGGTATGGTGTTACTGTGCTTCGTGTCTCTTGAATTGTTTGTATCTCCACTTTGTGAACAGTGGTTAATATGATCTGCAGAGCAGAGTGTTTAGGATGGTGCTGTTTGGATAAAAGTTTGAAAAAACCCAACCTCAGCCTAAACAAACCTTTCTGTCTGTAGAAATCTAGCATTGGTTGGAGGTTTTGTCACAAAGAAAGGTCCTAACGCATATTGTCTTGTCCTTTCAAACTAGTTTATAAGGCTATCATAGAACCACATAATGGTTTGCTTTGGAAAGGACCTCTAAAGGTCATCCTGTCCAATCCCTCCTGCAGTGGGCAGAAGCATCTGACACTACAGCAGGTTGCTCAGAGCCTCAAACAACCCAGCCTGGGATGGTTCCAGGGAAGGGGCTTCTACTAGCTCTCTGAGCAGCCTAACCCAGCACCTCACCATGCTCAGCATAAAAAAAAAATTCTCTTCTCTCAGTCTGAATCCCCCTCTTTCAGTTCAAACCATCACCTGTTGTCCTGCCAGAACAGGCCCTGCTCAAAATTCTGTCCCCAGCTTTCATCTATACTTAAGACACCACAGCTTTAGGCCTTTTGCCCAAGGGGCTGTGTTAAGGACAACCTAAGAAGGTTCTGGATTAAATCAGAGGCATTTTCTCTCTCTTTCCTTGGCACACAGCCCTGACCTCAGTGTGTCCTACCATGCCCTTTGGCCGCACAACGTGACTTCACTGGTGTTGCCTCAGCTGTCACAGGCGAGGGCTGGGACCACAGTGTGGGATATGATCTCTTCTGTTTTCTTGCAAATTACTGTGGTGGCCTGTCTCATCACCTCTCCTCTGCTCCACATGCTCCTCCTCAGCTCATGACTGCTGCCCACTCCCCCTCATTCCACCACAGGCAGCTCAGGCTCACTAGGGACCCAGAAGGGCACTGAGACACGCAACCGAGTCAAAGGGGACAGGGAAGACAGGAGCAGCAGATTGCTTCCCAGCCATCATTGCTGATCACTCAGGCAAATTCCAGCCGGAGAACACCAAGTTTGTTATCGTGTCGTGTGCAAATGGTGATTTGGTACAACAGCTCAGGCTGTTCAATTAATCCTGACAAACCTCTCAATCTCTTGAGTGCTCTACCTAGAGAAACTCCAGGCCATGCACACTTTTGGTAGAGGGCTGTCCCAAGCCTTCTTCTGAGAAGAATTAACTAAAGAGATAAAATGGTTTTGTGATCAAATTCAGTTTGAGCTGGAAAGCACAGTGGTATTATTTTTTTGTGAGCACTATGAAGAAATCCTTTTATTGTACCTATTATTTTGTTACTTAACCATTGAAAGAGTGCTCCGTGCCCACTGCCCCTGAAATTAAATCTCCTGGTAGTTTGAAAAGCTCAGAGCCCCAAACAACTTGACCTGCAACAGTTCCACAGATAGGGCATCTACCACCTGTCTGGGCTACCCAGGCCAGAGACCCACCACCCTTAGTATCAAAAATTGATTCCTTCTCTGAATGTCTCTCTTCTAGTTTTAAACCAACCTGACCTGGAATTATTCCAGGGATGGAAACATTCAGCTTCCTAGGAAAGCTCAGCCTTGATAACAAAGCCAGTAAATAAAAGCAACAATTTTTCACATCTCAAGTGTGCACCAATTGAAATACAATGGATTTTCCTTCTGCTTGACATAGTTAAAAAATTTAGTCAAGTCTGGATTAAAAAAAAATCACCCAAACATTCAGAATTCTCATTCTTGGTCTCCTGCACTTGGATTTCAGCCACAGATTTAAGATGGTGTTGCCAAGGGCTTAGCTGAGCTACACCAGATCTGAATCATGGAATGACTTTGAACTGAGACACAAGTCCTCTATATGGAATTAGGTCATCTCAGTGTTCAGTGAGAAGGGAAAATGGCATCACTGCAAGGTGGTGGGGTTAGAAGAGACCTCCGGAGATCATCTAGCAGACCCTCCACTGCTAAAGCAGGATCACCCTCAGCAGGTTCCCCAGGATCATAATGTCTGGGTGGGTTTGGAATATCTCCATAGAAGGGGATTTCACAACCTCTTTGAACTTCTTGTGGAGCCTATGGCAACCCAGCAAGCAACCTCGAGTCCATGATACCTACATGAAATTTGCATCAATAATTTCTGCAAATGCCACCTCAAACAACACATCTTAGGTAAATATCAGCTTGGGTCCAGATAGATGGGTTCTGGAACCCTGCAGTGTTCATGGCTGGGTTGGATATAGTTGAACAGCATCCACTTTTCTGCAAGTTAGATAAGGATTGGTTAAGAAGAGCCCACTCATAGATTCATAGAATAGTTTGGTTGGAAGGTCACCTAGTTCCAACCTCCGTGCTGTGGGCACACCTTCCACTAGACCAGGCCTTGAACATCTCCAGGGACAGTATCCACAAGCTCCCTGGGCAACCTGTTCCAGTGACTCACCATCCTCACTGTAAAGAATTTCTTTCTAATACCCAGTCTAAATGTCTCCTCTTCCAGCTTCAATCCTTTCCCTGCTGTCCTATCACAACCCTCTGCCATGCTCAGGGACTACTCACTGCAACAAATAAAAAGTCCTGCTTAGAACAAGTAGATAAGGCATTTAAAGATGTTTTAAAAAATTGATAACTAAAATTACTCTATGGGATCGATCTTAATTATGGCCCAGGTGGAATTCTTGTCTTCTGGCCTTTTTCACTGAAAAAAACCCCACTGACCCAAACCCAGCCTATAATGAGAAACGTTAAAGGCTTGTTAACAGGATCCTTTCATCAACCCAAGGTGCTGCCAGCGCCCCGCGCTCACGTCAATTTTCACCTTGAGGTCCAGCTACTGCATCCCGCCCTGCTGGCCGTGGCTGATGGAGCCCAGACCCATCGCCCACCACTGCCGCTGGCTCCGAGCAGGCTGTGCCCCCCACCCTGCAGTTCCTCCATCCCCTGGCCCTCTGCTTTCAGCTGCCACCGAAACGTTACCTCACACTGGTCAGGGGCTGGTCTGGATCAGGCTCCTTCACTGCATCCCCCTGGACTGGGAAGGAGTTGAGACGGAGGACGCTTCCCTCCTCCAACCTTCAGTCTGCAGTGATGGGGTTAAGGGTGCCCCTCCTTGCTTCCACAGGAACTGGGAAGTTGGGGAGAAAAAGGGGTTTAGAACACCGTAAAGAAATAATACGGGATTTGCTAAAAATGGGATTCAATGAAAACTGGAATATTAAAAGGAAATCATCTGGAAATCCAAGGTTTAAGAACAGGAAGAGATTAAAACATTTTCCAGGGCAGGTCTTCTGGAAGAAAGAGGAAACAAAGGAAAGGATAGAGAGAAATAAATAAATAAGAAGGAAAAAAAAAGGAAAATGCTCCTTTTCAAGGCAAAATTAAGTGCATTTACTTGTTTTACTCAAAATCTATGCATGGTATTTGAAACAAAAATACTGATATTAAAAGCCAATCATCTGGAAATCCCAGAATTCAGGATAAGGAGAGGCTAAAGGTTTTTGATAAGGCAGGTCTTCCAAAAAAACAAAAAATAAAAGGAAAAAGAAAAAAAAAAAAGAGAGAGAGAGGAAAGCATGGGGAAATGTCCCTTTTTCAAGGCAAAATTAAGTGTATTTATTTGTTACTCATAACCTACCCATGCCAGTTGAACCAAAAATAGCACTGAGCCCTTTGACAAGCAGTATTTGCACATCAATGTAACTGGAATATCGTCTCCACTTTAATGGCAAGTGAGGGGACTGTCAGTAATATTTTCCATTGTTTTTAAAGCCAGCCACAGCAGCATGGAGCAGAGGGTACAGCCACCCAGCAAGGGCAGGGGAGTTTGAACAGAAGCCTTTGAATGCTGTTTCTATTAAATTTCTTTAAGAATGTAAAAAAAGGCATTACAATTAAATCTGTAAATGCAATTCTTGGAGGGTTTTTACATTCCTATATGGTTCTTACTGAAAAATTACTCTTGAAATAGTACATAAATCTTACAGGAGTCCCCTTGGAATACTGAGCTCTAAGTTTTTAAGCAATCTTTCTGTAGATTTACTCTTTTATTACATTTTCTTTAAAGCAGCAGGTCTTCATGATTTTTCATGATAAATAAAATAAAAATCACTTTTCATGATAAGTAACCAGTTCAACACTAAGCCTGTCTCTCTGACCTGGGTGCAATATATTGACTCATAAAATGGTATAATATATTATCATTTTATGCTAGAAATGTTATAATGTATAAATATCATAATCTTAAAATCTGGCACAGCATGAGAAAAAGGATTAAATGCAAAAATCTGTGGTATTTTTAGAAGAAACAATGATCTACAATGTTAAGAGAATCAGCAGTTTAAAATCACTGCCCCTTGTCTCTAACTTAACAGCACTCGGAAAAGTGAAGCACCATCCTACCCGCTACGTCACCATCCTTATTCAACTGATACAGCAAATACCAAGTGCCACTTAAAAAGTGCCTAGCACTCGAGAACTGCTTAGAAAAATTAGATGGAAACTGCAGGGGCCAAATCCTTCTCACCCTGCCCTGACTAATTCCTCTAATTCCAAATGAACTGGCTGCATGAGAGACGAAAAATTTGGGCACACATCTAAAAATGCCCCTCCGCCCACAATGAATCGGTTTTCTGTTTAAGATGCTTCCAGTATGAGCTCATTACGCTGCAAACTCAGCTCGCATGAAAGTGATCTGTAACGATCCTTAAGCCTGGGGGCCCTTTTCCATTTGGTATTGATACATCGGATGTAATCTGCATTTTTCATTCCAGCATCAAACAGTACAACCACTGTAACTGCGATTCTGCTGTAAATCCGATGCAGGAAATACAACATAGTCCTTCAAAAATATTTCTATTGGCCTTCAACTGGCTGCAGAGCTTGTTTTTATGGAAAAAAAAAAGAAAAAAGAAAAAAAAAAGAAGATAGGAGGGGGGAAGGGTTGAGGGAGGAGAGAATGACCCACTGCAAAATTCAGTTTCTTCCATGGTCAAGGGCATCTATTTCATTATAAATGTAGTTCCGCCAAAACAAATATTATTTTTGAATCTTTCATTATCTTAGTCTCTGGAAATGGGCTAAACCAGCATGTGTTGGTATTAGATGCTGCCGAGCCAGCTGTCGTGCCTGGCTGCACAGTGTCTCAATGTCAGCAGTTCAAAGCACTGCGAGGCTGAATGGGAGGAAACTTGATAGGTCAGAGGAACCCAATTCCAGGCAAAAAGCACATTGCTGTCTTCTGCGAGCCGCTTGCCCTCCCCCCCCCCTTTTTTTTTTTTTCCCCCATTCTTGTTTTTCACATATGTAAAGACAGATATTGGGATGCCTGTGTTTAATATATTCTCTGTGTTTCCATAAACTCTGATGTGACCTCTGCCAAAGAAGAGGCTTTGGGCTGCCAGTGGACATCCAACCAGCATGCCCTGGCCCTGGCAACCCCTTGGGCAGAGAGCAGCGCACAAACTCCAAGCCCAACCCCAATTCCAAGCTCAACCCCAACCCTACACTTCCTTGGGATTATTTTATTTTATATATATTTTCTTTTTCGTGTTAATACCTATTTTCGTTAATTACACAACGCAGGAGCCGGTCCTGTTCCTAAAGGGCCGCTGCAGCCCCAGCAACCTCTGCTCACCCCTGGAACCGGGCCCGGCCTCGGCCCCTTCCCCTGCGCCCGGGCGCCCTCTCTTGGGCAGCGAGCGGACAGCGCTGCCTGTCCCTGTTTGTCCCTATCCATACCTGTCCATGCCTGTCCCTGCCCGTCCCTGTCTCGTCCCTCTCTGTACCTGCGTGGTCTGTCGCTGTTCCTGCCTGTCCCCTCATGGTCCTGCCCGACTTGTTCCTATCCCAGCCTGTCCCTGTCTCCGCCTTGCCCAGCCCTGCCTATCTCTGTCCCGTCCCGTCCTGTCCCGTCCCACCCATCTCTGCCTGTCCCTAATTTACCCTGCCTGTCCCTGCCTATACTTACCTGTCTATATCCCATTCCTTCCTGTCTCTGACCAGCCCTGCCAAGCCTTGCTTGTCCTTGCCCAGTCCTGCCCATGCCTGTCACTCTCTGGTGCTGCTTGTCCCTGCCTTATCCTGACTGTCTCTGCCTATCCCTGCAGTCTTTCAGACTTTAAGCCAGCACATGATTTTGCTCAAAAGTTGGGTGTTTGCCTCAGAAAGGTGACCCCTGCCTTGAGAACCCATAACTGAAAAAATAAAGATGCATACCTGGAAAAATAACTAGCTTCAGAAAACCAGCCGGGGATGTAAATGTGATAAAGGTTAAAGTTTACATTTGCTGCTGTGTTCTTTTGTTTGGAGCACGTATTTTATATATATATATATATATAAAATACACCCAAACTGTACATATTATAAGGCTATATTTTTATCTCAGGGTTCTGGTGACACGTACAAACCACTTGAGCTTTGCTTCAGTGGTTTATATTGCCACCAGAAACCCTTGATAAAAATACAGCTTTATATTGTACAGTTGGGTATAGTTTATTTTCTCCATCTATCATATACTGTGTTTTATTTATAAACATACACAAAGACACTTGCACATGCAAAGCAGTTTTTTTATTGAAGTAATTCCAAGGTATCAATAATACTATATTAACTAACGCATTGCAGCACAATAATTTCTTGGTTGGCGATGGCCTTTCTAAAGAGACATCTATGAAAATATGATAAAACACATAAAAAACCCAGTATTTCCATCTTACAATTTATGATTCCCACACTGAAAATTCCAGCTGCTGGTGGCTTGTACTTGCAGAGGACCCTGCTTAAAGACCCACATCAAAATTTAGTTCTAGTATCTCTTGAATACTCAAATCCTTTCAACAGGGAAATAAAGCTTCACATAACAGAGAAAGACAAAAACTTAAAGGGAAAAAAATCAAATTATGAAAGGAAATGCACTGCTATGACGAGATTTTCAAAATTTTGCTCAACTTGTGCTGATTTTTGACATACAATTTTCAGACAATTTGGCAGCAGCTTCTCTTCAACTGCTTTGTTGCAGCATTCACAAAAGCAAAAATACTTATTCCCATCCTCTCACAATCCAAAAAGAACAAGCATTTCAAAAGCTGCTTGCTTTTGAATCTGCCTCAATGCGCTCCCTTAACTCCTGTTTAGCCAAAATGCCATTTCAGGCCCCAAAAAGGAGAGTGGAGTCTTGAAGAGGTGCTGGCAGGAACAAGCTGGGCAGGAGACAGCCCAGGCATGGGTTTGCTAGCTGCCCCCTCAGCAAGCCAGTTGCTTCCTTAGGGAAAGGCTTGCACCTTGCATTTGCCACGGCCTTCCCACTCCCCTTATCCTTGCTTTAATGGACATTAAAAATAGAACAAAACAGGGCTGGAGATGAGAACAAAATCCACGCACACCAGGCCTGGACCGCTGTAGTCATTCTGCTGTAAAATGTAAAAACAAGAAAGGGCAGCTGAGCTGCATCCCCCAGGACGCATCTCGCTTTTTTAATACAGTGGTGCCACCACACATTTCACTTTGGATGTTGCATTATATTTCTCTGTCACTCAAATATTTACCATTTCCCTGAATTCTGCTGGGTGCTGGGAGAGCTTGTTATAAGGCAAGGAGCCGCGGCTGTACGTCTTGGCTGGTTAGCAGCGGCAGCGGCTGAGCCGCATCAGTATGCTAACTTCTCTTTCTGGAGCTTCTCGTGTGACAGCAGCCAGTCCTTCATCAGGTTTCCTCCACCGTAGTTGCCACTCTGCCCACTGCTGCGGATCACCCGGTGGCATGGAATGATGATTGGGATCTGCAAAACATACAGAATCATAGAATCACAGAACTGTAGAATCATAGAATAGTAGGGGTTGGAAGGGACCTCCAGAGATCATCGAGTCCAAACTCCTGCCAAAGCAAGATTACCCAGGGCAGGCCACACAGGAATGCATCCAGACAGGTCTTAAAAGTCTCCAGAGAAGACTCCACAACCTCTCTGGGCAGCCTACTCCAGGGCTCTGGTGCTCTCATAGCAAGAATTTTTACCTCGTGTTGAGGTGGAACTTTCTGTGTATCCATTGCCCTTGTCCTGTCAAAGAAGATCACTGAAAAGAGCCTGGCTCCTTCTTCTTGACACCCACTCTTCAGGTATTTATGAACATTAATAAGATCTCTGAGTCTTCTCCAGATTAAACAGCCCCTGGTCTCTTAACCTTTCCTTATAAGACAAATTCCAGACACGTGATACCCATAAATCCACCTCTAAAAAGGTGGATTGTCTAGTGGCTGTCTGCCACCACAAGAATAGGGACAGGGATGAAAGGGTCTATGTTCAAGGCCATGCTGGTGGAGTCCTGGTTGTGCCTGAGGAGGACAGAGCAGCTGTGGCATCGGGGTTGTGGTCTGTTACAACGTAGAGGTGATGCTGATCACAGGCTCTGAAGACCAACCAGCTCTTAAGGAAAAACATGCAGTAGGAGAAATTTTAATACATAAAAAGTCTCATAGAAACAAATAATCAGAGAATCATTTTGGAGGGCAGAGACCTTAAAGGTCATCAAGTCCAAGTCATTAACACTACCAAGAAAAGGGTCTTAAAATGTGTAAGCCTTGAAAGCATAAAAATTTACCCTTGAAAGGGTTAAAAAACCCCAAAAAAGGTAAAACGGTAAATCCCGTAGGTGAAAGCTTAGAATCATAGAATCCCAGACTGGTTTATGTGGAAAGGGACCTCTAGATGTTATCTAGTCCAACTGCCTTGCACTGAGCAGGGATGTCTTCAACTATAGGATGTTGCTCAAAGTCCTGTCCAATCTGACCTGGAACAGTTCCAGACTTGGGTATCTACCACATTTCTGAGCAACCTGGGCCAGAGTCTCACCTCGCTCAGTGTCAAATATTTCTTCCTTCTCTCCAGACTGAATCTCCATCTTTCAGTTCAAGCCACCACTCCTTGTCCTGTCACAACAAGCCCTGCTCAAAAGCCTGTCCCCATCTTTCTGACTGGTCCCTTGGAGCATTGAAAGGCCACCAGAAGAACTTCCTGGAGCCATCTCTTGTCCAGGCTGAACAACCCAAATTCTCTCAGCTGGGCCTCAGAGCAGAAGGCTTCCCCTGCTTGGATCATTGTTGCAGCCTCCTCTTCACCTGGTCCAACAGGTCTTCATAAAAGGTCTGCATCATCTTGTGTAAAACTGATTTTACAAGCTGGAATGTGGAATCATCTTAAAAGCAGAGATGTATTTCCTTAGTTAGGCTGCTACATCCCCTTTAAGTACTGAAAAGCCGCAATAAGGTCTCCTTGGAGCCTTCTCATCTTTACAAGAAGCTGATTTTTATCCTCTCTCCAGCAGCCAAAATCTCAGTGCTTGGGGTGGGCACTGAAGCCTCGCAGACCATAAAAACACACAAAGAAAGCAAGGAGGTACAGAACAATGGCTAATCATCATCCTAAGACTGGAAAGTGATGTATTTCTGGAAAACTCAGACTACAGAGAAAAACACTTGAAGGAGCAAGCTCCTCAAACCCCAGGTCCTTCTCACTATAGCACCTCTATGTGCTCTGCTGACAAATTCTCCAGAAGAACAATGCTCTATTTATTATTTAACAGCAAGTCAATCCAAAACGGGTTGTGAATTTTTAAAGGCAAACAACAGCAGAGATTTAATTCACACCTAAGCAATTTAAGAACTTTCTTCTCTTTTCTTTTTTTCTCTCCTCCTACTTTGTATCATTTCTAGCCAAATGTCAGGAATTCTGAGAAAAAATCAATGCAAGAAGTTGCATAAGAGACTGGTAACTACCTACATGTTGAGTTTGTTTGAATATTTTATTCCAGGTGATGGCCATCGTTGAAGTACACATCATAAAAAATGCAACCCACCAACCCTTGTCACACTGTGTGGGCATCGGGAACCACACAGTCATTCTATTGTGCTGACAGAACTGTGAAAGTGCACTTTGTATAGATTTGGGTATTCCTATTCAAAAAATACCATTTATTTATAGGTACACACAGAGAAATTATGTTATTTGCACTCGGCAATGTGCCCTTGTGGCCAAGAAGGCCAATGGTATCCTTGGGTGCGTTAAGAGGGTAGCTAGCAGGTAAATGGAGGTTAGAATGGTTTAGGTTGGAAGTGACCTCAAAGATCATCTAGGTACAACCCCCTACCATAGGCAAGGACTTTTTTTTTTTTTTTAGATTCACTCTTTACCTCTTTTACTGATTTTTCTTCAGTAGTACCTTCTCAGACATATGATTTATCTTTTAGATAGCTTATAACTTTGATGACCCAGGCTAAGACAAATCTGAGTCACAGTGATGAAATCTTCAGGAAGTAGACACAGCACTTGCACCTGCCAGGAAATAACGGCTGACAACTGAGCAAAACCATGAAGAATCACAGAATCATATAATACAATCACAGAGGTTCTCCTCCCCTTCTACTCTGCTCTGGTGAGACTGCATCTGGAGTATTATGTCCAGTTCTGGGCTCCTCAGTTCAAGATGTACAGGGAACTACTGAACAGAGTTCAACGGGGGCTATGAGGGTGATGAAGGGTCCGGAACACCTGTCTTATGAGGAAAGGCTGAGGGACCTGGGGCTGTCCAGCCTGGAGAAGAGAAGCCTGAGAAGAGATCTTCTAAGTATTTATAAATATCTGAAGGGTGGATGCCAAGAAGAAGGGGACAGCCTCTTTTCAATGATGTCCTGTAATAGGACTAGGGACAATGGATACAAACTGGAACACAGGAAGTTCCACATCAACAAGAGGAAAAACTTCTTTGGTGTGAGGGTGCTGGAGCCCTGGAGCAGGCTGCCCAGGGAGGCTGTGGAGTCTCTTTCTATGGAAGGATTCCAAACTCATCTGGATGCATTTCTGTGTGACCCGCCCTAGGTGATCCTGCTTTGGCAGACAGGGTTGGACTTGGTGATCTTCAGAAGTCTCTTCCGTCCCCTACCTTTCTATGATTCTTTGCACTAACTTATTTTAATCTCATTTAATAGTAATTTTGGTACATCTCATAGTTCAGTCTGGGATGCACAAACCTCAAAGTATCTGAAAAAAATCTGGCTAGAGGTTTCTAATTCTTTTGGTTATGTTGAGTAATTTAAATGGCTGAAACTTACAATTTCAATCTCAGCCCCTGATTTGGGATGGATCTTTACTATTAATCAAGGCCTAATAAATAAATCCTTCTAATATACGTTTTATTTTGAGCTGACAATGCTCACATATGAATTACACAGCCAAGAGAACTCCAGTGGGTCCCAATAAAATCTTTACACCACGTCATCCCGTGCTTGGTTTATGACTTCTTTAAAGAAGTTCTATTTTGGAAGTGTTTCTCTGTTTGGGGATTTCTCCATCTTTACAATCCACGTGCAGGAGTTACTGCAGGCATATTGTCTTGAGTGACAAAGCCATAACAAGCTGTAATAAAGCACTGCAAAAGATCCCCAAGGTTAATTTGCAATTCTTTAAAGATATGTTCCCCAAATCAGCGTATTTTGATGGTTAGGTTATAAATCTGATGTATGGACGGGGGCCAAAACCTACTTCTAAGCCACTTCCCTGCTGCCACTCAAACAATGCAAAGACACTTGAGCCAGGGTGGGCCCATAGAATTATAGAATAATTTGGGTTGGAAAGGACCTTGTAGATCACCTCATTGAAATCCCTCGCCCTGCACTGAGGGATTTCGTCAGGGAGGCAAGTTGATGACTTCTACTAATGTGTGTGAGAAGGACCATGAACTGTGTCCAGTCTGGGCCCCCTCATTCCAAGAAGGACTCTGAGGTGCTGGAGTGGGTCCAAAATGGGGCAACAGAGCTAATGAACGGTCTAGAACACAAGTCTTGTGAGGAGCAGCAAAGGAAATTAGGGTTGTTCAGCCTGGAGAAAAGGAGGTTTAGGGGAGACTTTCTGGCTCTCTATAGCTTCTTGAAAGGAGGTTGGAGCCAGATGGGGGTTGGTCTCTGCTCCCAAGGAACAAGCGACAGGACAAGATGAAATGGCCTCAAGTTGCTTCAGGGGAGGTTTAGGCTGGACATGAGGACCAATTTCATTGTATGATTCTATGATTTTCTTCCCTGAAAGGTTTGTCAAGCCTGCACCAGGCTGTTCAGGGCAGTGGTGGAATCTCCAGTCTCTTGAGGAGTTTCAAAGCCATGGAGATGTGGTGCTGAGTGACATGGTTTAGTGGTGACCTGTCAATGATTCTATGATTCTATGATTCTAGGACACAAGGTGTGCCCAAGTGGATTAAAAAAAAAAAAAAGACTTTACTTTCAGGTGGCACTCACTGGCACTCACAGGCTTTTGGATGTTCCTTTACCATCAAGCAAGAAGATAAGGGTAGGAAATAAATACAACATTTTCCATTCTCAAAATAAAGAAATTCATGCTCGGTTTGTCCTAGCACATGTGTGCCACTCTCCATAGCATTGGATTGAAAAGAAAATGCGGTGCAGAGGCTGTAATTTAAAAATATTGAATATTGCTTCACTTTGGCTTAATTGTGGTGACAACTTTTCAGCTTACTAAAATAATTAAAGCTGCTAAAATTTATTAGGGCCCTAAGGACATTTTAGAAGAAGTACTACCCTGGTCTGGAGCTTTAATGCCTTGGCTACATTAAATGTAATTTTTATCAATAACCAAGCAGCTCATAATATTCTAGCTCCTCTGAAATCTTCATGCTGTGAAATCTAATTCATCTAATACTCATATCCATCACTTTACACATACCCTACCTGAAATGCTATAAAACTTCCAAACCCATAGATTTGTCTCCAACAAAAATCACATGAAGAGATCCTGGGATCAATAACGGAGTCCCTCTGATTCAGGCCACCAGCTGAATATTTTCTCCAACTTTGCTTTTGTTCTTCTGGGTAGAGGCCCACAAGGGAAAGAGCTTGTTTTCACTTGCAGCCTCATCAATACCTAAATCCTGGTGAACAAGTGACACTGAGAAGCTGTAATCAATAGCTCCCTGTGCGTTTTTTCTTCTGGTCAAATGGTTCAGCACTACTGACAGCCCTGACACTCAGAACATGATGCTAAATCTTTATCAACAGCCATCTGGGTGACTGGCAGAACAAGACTCGGGTGGTCATTAACGCTCATGGCAATCTGTGAATAAACTAACTCCTGGAGAATGCGTTTGGTTAGCAAAAAGGTGGGGGAAAAAACCCTCCCTGGGCAAGGCATCGATCGCCTCTCAACTGCATTTAGCAGATTACAGTGGAGGATGGAGCAGTGCAGAGCTTGGCTTGTTGCTTGGTAGAGCTTTACAATTTAAAGCAAGGGGAAACCAACTATTTTGTCACGCTGCTGATGGGCTGGAGACCTCCAGAAATAGCCAAATTGTCCTGTTATCCAGGCTGATAGGAGTTTGCAGTTTGAGGCAAGGGAACCCAACTGTTCCACCACACTGTTGTTCAAAGCAGACCAGCCAGGTCATAATGGAAACAGCTGAAGTATCATGTTATGCCACACAACAAGATTCACACTTGAAAAAATATCATCCTTCAGTTTGCTCATGTCTACAGCCTTTTCTCTTCCTCTTCCCCAACAGAAACGAACTCCACAGTGTGACCCAGTGTGGAGATAGACTCTTTTCAATGGTATCCAGCAACAGGACAAGGGGCAATGGGCACAAACTGGAATCAAAGAAGTTCCATCTGAACGTGAGGAAAAACTTCTTTGCTGTCTAGGTGTTAAAGTCCCAGAGCAGCCTGCCCAGAGAGGCTGTGGAGTCTCCTTCTCTGGAGATATTCCAAACCCAGCTGGACATTGTGATCTTAGGCAACCCACTGTGGGCAACCTTTAGCAGAGGGGTTAGACTGAATAATTTTCAGAGGTCCTTTCCAACCCCAACCACACTGGGAATTGGGGATTCTGCGATTTCCAGACACTGAAGGAAAGAGTGGTCAGGCATTGGAAGGTGGGGGAGTCACCATCCCTGGAGGTGTTCAAGAAATGTGTGGACTTTAGGACACGGTTTAATGATCATGGTGGTCTTAGGTTGATGATTTTGTAAGTCTTTTCTAACCCAAACAATTCTATGGTTCTATGATTCTGTTCTATGATACACTAACACTGCTGCAGCCCAGATGACACCTTGGGTTTAATGAACTTTTTAGTCAGATTCAGAGTTCAATATTTCATCTGATAAGCAGACTGAGAGTGTTTGTACATGTACGAGGTTTGCAGGCACCCAACAACTCTGTGGTAGCAGAGCACCACGGAAACTCATATCATCTCTAATGGCTTTAAGCTTCTAAGCTCAATAAAGTAGAGTTGAATATTTTAAGTGCATATCAGATAGAAGTTGATAGAAGCAGCACAAAAGCTCTATTTCGTCAATACCCTGCATTGTACTTGACAATACAAACTCTTTTAATATGATAGATTGCTTTCCAATAGAATAGGGTGTACATTAAGATAAGGCAATACAATGCCAACCTGCAGGAAGCAGCTCTCAAAGCATAACAATCCAGTTGTTGTGCAAAAGGAGATGTAATTGCTATCGCCTCGAAATGTACCCGGCTTTGCCCTCAGGCTGCAGTGGAGCAGCAGCATCCAAAGTAGTGGGAACAGCAGGTTGTGGTGTGAAAATTCCTGCTTGTTCCCCTGTGAGGCAGGATGAAAATAGTTCTGGAAAAGCTGCTGCAATTTTATTTTTTTTAAATGGGAGTCCTATCTTATTATGATTGTTATTTCCCATCCCGTCCTACGGCTGCAGTCTTTTCTGACCCCAGCAGAAAAAAAAAATTAAGGGTATTACAGATAATAACATATAGCTTTAGGGAAAAAAGAGCTATATTAATACAATCCCATCCCAATATTTCCTAACAGAAAGCTGATGATAACAAAAATCAGTGCTGTAATGACAGCCCTGCCCATCCCACACCACATTTTTATCACTGAGCACCTCCTGTAGTTAATCTGTAATTCTGTTCATGTTCTATAGAAACACAGACTGCCCAGGAAGGCTGTGGATGCCCCCTCTCTGGAGGTATTCAAGGCCAGGTTGGATGAGGCCTTGAGCAACCTGGTCTAGTGAAACGTGCCCCTGCCCATGGCAGCTGGGTTGAAACTAGATGATGTTTAAGGTCTCTTCCACCTAAAACCATGCTATGATTATATGGATCCTAGCATGGTTTTGGTTGGAAAAGGCCTCTAAGACCATTCAGTCCAACTATCAACCCAACACCACCATGGCCATTAAGCCATGTCCCAAAGTGCCCTGTCCATGTGTTTCTCGTATTTCCTATCTAAATCTTTACGTGGTGCTTCAGTTCATAATAATAGATTTACAAGAATGGTTTGGATTGGAAGGGATCATAAAGATCATCCAGTTCCAATCTCTGTGTCATGGGATCTCTGCCTGAGCTTCTGGGATTCTTAACCAGTTTCTCTTTCCCTTTGCACAGGAGTGAGCTCGCTGCAGCACCAGTCCCACACATACCAGGGTGACTCAGGTGCACGAATACATCTGGAAATCTAATCTTGGACAACTAAAGAGGAAAGACAATTAATGGGAAGACAGACAGAGACAAGTGTCACACTGTTTTCCTAAAGTCCTCAGGCCTCACCTGGAGTTCTCCAGATGGGTCAAATACTGGAAAACCACACACCCTAATCCCAGCATGGTGGGGGTCAGAAGTGACCTCTGGAGATCACCGTGTTCCAACCTCCCTGTTAAACCAGGGCCCTTCACAGCAGCTTCCCCAGGATCACCATGTCCATGTGGGTTTGGAGAAGGAGACTCTGCAGCCTCTCTGGGCAGCATGCTCCAGGGCTCCAGCACACTCATACCCAAGAACTTTCACCTCCTGTTCAGATGGAATCTGCTGGGTTCCAGTTTGTGCCTGTTGCCCCTTGTCCTGTCACTGAGTACCACTACAAAGAGTCTGTCTGCTTTGTAATGCATGGGGGAAAAAAACCATCTTTTTAATAAGGAATTTTACTAAAATGTGTGTTTGCATGAATTAACCTCCCTCTTTTCCCATATTTTCAGAGGCATAGACAGGTCAGAGAGGATGGACTGGTGTTAGCGTAACCGAAGCTACCCTGTCAAAAAGAGGTCCACATCGGGGAATAAAAGACTTCCCTCACTCTAAGAATTATGGAACCATAGAATCACAGAAGGCCAATTTGGAAGGGACCTCATCTGGTCCAACCTTTCTAGGTGATAGTGCAGTTGAAATGAGATGGCCCAGTGCCCTGGCAAGCTGAGTCTTAAAACTGTCCAGTGCAGGGAAATCCAGTTATTTCATTGGGAGGTGATTCCAGCATCTTCATAGAATCATAGAGTAGTTTCAGTTGGAGAAGACCTCTAATGTCATTGGATCCAACTGTCAACCTAAACCCACTATGGCCATTGAAACATCCCACATTTCATGAAGAACACCTAAGCAAGTTTGAGAACAACAAAATGTGTACATGCTGAATTACATGTTTCTCTTTCATACCTAGCACCATAAATGGCAGAAAATAAATCACACTTAACTAGGTTGTGCATTATTGCTGATTAAAACCATTTCCTGACCTTATTATTCACGGTTGACCAGTTTTCATAGCAGATAAATTTAATCTAATGACATTTAGCCCTCAAAGTTCTCTCAATTCCCCACCTTCCACCAATTTGAGCTAGAAGTCAACGTTAACTTACTGGATTGCTCCTCATTGCTCCTCCCACTGCTCTGGCTGCTCTACCATTGCCCGCAAGGTCTGCCAGTTGCTTGTACGAAACAGCTTCCCCAAACTTCACGTCTCTCAACAGGGTCCACAGCACTTGCCGGGTGAAGGAATCTGCAAAGGAGATGAAGTGAGCAAATAAAAGACTTGAAAAACCCATCATGAGACATTGAAAGAACCCAATGCAAAGTGGAGTCTGAACAGTGTATTTCTAATTTAAATTGGAGGAGGGCTGATGCACTGTCCTGTTGTTGTATCCTGAATTACTATAGTTAAAGACATGACTATTAGAGCACTTCAAGTAACCAATCACTTAAAAAAAAGGATTTAAGGCTTTGATTTTCCTATGTTTTTAATTTGCTCTGAGTACAATTATCCTGCTAACTCATACAGTGTGCTCTTCCCCATTAAAATTGGCCAAGTAGAAATTAGCATAGAGTCAAATTAAAAAAAAAAAAGAGAGGGGGGGTTTGGGGGAGGNCAGAAGAAGCCCTAGAGCCAGCAGACTCAGAATTATCCTGGCTGACTGCATTTTATAGTCGAGACCCCCCTAAGCTACAGCTCAGCATCTCAGACATTACAGAATGTAAGGACTATCTGTGACCTTGAACGTACAGCACATCCTTAATGATAGCAAGAAAAAAAAAAAAATCATGTATCTTCCATTATTTTAATTTTAATTCACTAGCAAATTGCTTCTAAGTGTTCCAATTGTGGAAATAATGAATAAGCAAATGTATTAGGAGCAGTAGTTCGCTTCTAAGTCTCAGGTTTGTACCTTCCCTACCCAGGATTGTTTCAAAGAAGGGAAAGGCAAGAGTGGTGTTTGAATTTGAATGGGTTGAACACCTATTGCTCTTCCAAGGAAGCCTGGAAAAGCTTTGGAGATCTAACTAGTGAGTAAATTATGGAGAGGAGAGAGCTGGGACGTGAAGAAAAAGACAAAAAGGTGGGGAAGAGAAGGAAATTAATTTTGTTTTTAAAAAGGAAAGAAAAAGGGAAAAAACAAAAGAAGAAACAAGAAAAGAAAAAAAAGAAAGAAGAGAAAAAAGGAAAGGAAAAAAGGAAGGAAAACAAGAAGAAAAAAGTGAAAAGAACGTAGAAGGGAAAGGAAAAAGTAAAAAAGGGAAAAGAAAAAACAAAAAAAAAAGTAAAGGAAAAAAGGAAGAAAAAGGAAGGAAGGAAAAGAAAAAAAGGGGGAAAAGTGAAAGAAAATAAAGGAAAAGAACAAAGTGGGAAAGGGACCCCTTTCACCAGCTGTAAGCTTCAGTCTCCTGCTTTGGCAAAGAAACCAACTACTTAAAAACATTTTCTTCCCTTAGCTGTCACAAAAGGCATAGATCCTGGTACCCAGGAACAGAGTGAAATGTGATTTTGTCCTTAAAGGAAACCCACACACCATTATGTGTGTGTTAAATAATAAAAATCACTTCTTAACTGAAGGGAATGATAATCACTTCATTGAAAAAAATCTGTTTAGTCTTTATTATAACATTAAGCAAATTAAACATCAGCATAATCCAGGTGATACGCGAAAAGGGTCATCAAAGAAATTAACTTTGTTGTTCATTAATTTACATGGATTAGTAGAGGGCAAAGAGATAGCAAATCTGCTCTAGTTTTTTATGATATAATTTCAAACTGTACACCATTTGTGGCAGTAGGGTGACTTTGGGGTTAATCAGACTGATTTGTCCTTTTAATTGCTTTCTATTCAAAGAAAATTCATTAGATAATGTTCTCTTCAAAATTCATGAATCAATTTAACTGAAGAAACCACATTAACAGCTTTGGGTTCATTAGCACAAGCAGTTGTGTTACGAGCTGATTGCTGGGAGGGGTTCCTAGGCAAACAGATTTTGTTTACTGTGATTTCTTCAAGAAAGCTTTATTTCAAATCAAATGGTGGCTTCTGAGTCCTTTAACCTGCTTTTTAAGCTGGCAGGATGAGTGCAAACCTCTCCTACTCAGGGGTCTGGGGGAATTTTTGCTTGCTGTCATCTTTTAAATCAATGATATAGCAAGTCCCCAGAAATCCCCTCTTTTGCCCTCATTTTTGGCAGAGGAGGCAGCAGGCTGGGGTGTCACAGATCCATAACTTTCTGGACCTATAGCAATGAAATGTGAAGAGGGGGCATTTAGACTGGATATTCTGAAGAAATTCTTTACAGTGAGGGTGTTCAAGGCTAGCTTGGATGAGGCTTTGAGCAGTCTCATGTACTGGAAGGTGTCCCTGCCCATGGGAACTGCATGATCTTTAAAGTCCCTTCCAACCCAAATCATTCTATGAATCTAGGAATCAGTGGAAAGGTGTGTGCAGAGTGGGTGAGTGCAGAGGATAGCACAGCTCCACAGCCCCTCAGCAATCATATCACCATGCCAAATGATACCCAGATTATAAAATATTGGGGTAGAAGAGGGACAGAGAATATCCTCCCTTAACAAGCAAGGGCAGAGATTATCCTCTTTCCAAAGCCATAGTACATTTTTCAAAGGAAAACACATACTCTCTGCACCCACATAGAATCATAGACTCATGGAATAATGGAGTCATAGAATCACAGAATCACAGACGATTAGGACTGGAAAAGAACTCAAAGATCATCAGATCAAAGCTTCTACCCAACATGACTACTAGTACCACATCCATAAAGCACTCCAAGATACTGATAAAAAAGAAATGAGTTAGCAATCCTGCACATTTATTTTATAAATGTATCTGAAAACCCAGCTTCATCCTTTCAAGAGAAAATGCATGAATTAGTTTAAGCAGCTGGAAAAGACATTGTCAATGACTGTTGTTAAAGTGTCACAGAAATCACAGAATCATTTAGTTTGGAAAAGGACCTTCAAGATCATCAAGTCCAATCTTCAACCCCACCCTACCAAGTCCACCAGTAAGTCATATCCCAAAGCAACACATCTACATGGCTTTTGAACACATCCAGGGATGGTGAGTCCACCACCTCCCTGGGCAGCCTGCTGAAATGCCTGACAATCCTTTCAGTGAAAAGTTTTTTTTCCCAGTGTCCAGCTTAACCCCACCCCAACCTGGTGCAGCTTGAGCCATTTCCTCTTGTCTATCACTAGTTGCTTGGGCAAAGAGATGAACACCTCCCTTTGGGTAGCTGTAGAGAACAAGAAGGTCTCTTGTCAGCTTCCTTTTATTGAGACTAAACAGCCCTAGTGAGTGCCTGTAAGCACCACCTGCCCAGATTAGATGGCTGAACTCTCACCAATTTCACTGGCACATGCCAACATTTTGCACCATTAAGTGTCCTTATAAAGGACTATAAAATACACACATGAAAATTAACGTGGACACACAAATAAATCATAGAATCATAGAATGGCTGGGGTTGGAAGGGATCTCTGAAGGCCATCAAGTCCAACCCTTCTGCCAAAGCAAGGCCACCTCAGGCAGTTTACACAGGAATGCATCCAAATTGATCCTGAAAGTCTCCTAAGAAGGAGGCTTCACAAGGTCTCTGGGCAGCCTGTTCCAGAGCCCCAGCACTTTCACAGCAAAGAATTTTTTCCTGATGCTGAGGCAGAACCTCCTGGGTTCCAGTTTGTGCCTGTTGCCCATTGCCCTCTCAGGACACTGCTGGAAAGAGCCTGGCCCCTTCTTCTTGACACCCACCCTTCAGATATTTATAAACATTACTAAGATCTCGTCTCAGTCTTCTCTTCTCCAGAATAAACTGCCCCAGGTCTCTCAACCTCTCCTCATCTGACAGATGTTTCAGTCTCTCCATCATCCTCATAGGCTATGTTGGACACTGTAGTACATTCCCATCTCTCTTCAATTGGGGAGCCCAGATGCAGTCTCACCACCTGTGGTCAGGAAGTTTGGAAGTGGCTCAGCCCTTAGGAAGGGCAGGATAGATGCTTGTGGGGAGGATAAGCAGTGTCACCAGTGTCAGTCCCTTACTGCCCCACTCTGAACCTCCATGGAGCCAGTGAGGTTCAAGAGATTACATGGTCTATTTTGATATCCTTTTTGCCTAAGAGGGATTAAAAATAGAGCATTTTTCTCCCTCTCCACAACACCAATTGCTGGCAATGTTAGCTCTTCTGTTTGTCATATATTTATTATTATTTTTGTTTCATGGGGATTTGTTTCTTTTTTTCTTTTTTTGGGGGGGGGGAGGGGGGTGTTGTTTTGATTTGGTTGTTTGTTTGTTTTTTTCCCCAAGGGTTTCTACAAATGCAAACAGTTATAAACAGTCTTCAGCTCCCTCCCAGTCTGCCTGGGTACTACACAAACAATTTCTTGGGTTGTTTTTATGCTTATTGGTTTTCACTTATTACTACTGGTAAAAAAACCCCAAAACAAAACAAGCGGATCCCCTTTTTGTGTCTTGCCTCTGCACACACGTGTGTGCAAGATGAGATATCATAAAGTATCAACAATTGTGATGTACAAACACACTCTAGATCTGCATCTAGGCTGAGAGACTTGGGGCTTTTTAGTCTGGAGAAGAGAAGACTGAGAGGAGATCTTAGTAATGTTTATAAATACCTGAAGGGTGGGTGTCAAGAAGAAGGGGTCAGGTTCTTTTCAATGGTGTCCTGTGATAAGACAAGGGGCAATGGATATAAAATGGAATACAGGAAGTTCCACCTCAACATGAGGCTAAATTTCTTTGGTGTGAGAGTGCTGGAGCCCTGGAGATCACTGCCCAGAAAGGTTGTGGAGTCCTCTTCTCTGGAGACTTTCAAGACCCATCTCGATGCATTTCTGTGTGACCTGCCCTAGGTGATCCTGCTTTGGCAGGGGGGGTGGACTCGATGAACTTCAGAGGTCCCTTCCAACCTCTAGGATTCTGTGATTCTATGATTTCAAGTGAAAAATGCACGAAAAGCTTTATTTTACCATGTATAATGTTCAGGATGGCTTGCACTGAGTGACGTTAAAGCCCAATTAATGGGAGCTGCTTTTGATCTGTAGTTTAACACAGTTTTAAATGAAGCTCCCTTCAGACTCCCAACAAGGTTCAGGGGCCAAATTCTATCCTTAGAAACAAGTAACTCTCCCTGGACCTCATCCAGCAGTATTTCTGCAGATTAAACCCCCTAGAAGTCTGTGGGTATTTTACTCGAGGAGCAACTTATAATTTTGACCTTTTTTTTTTTTTTTTTTTTG
>VWZI01010456.1:250730-253230 GCA_013396835.1 Psilopogon haemacephalus
TTTTTTTTTTTTTTTTTTTGGTACAGTTTTCTGTGCTCTTGCTAGAGCAGAGCATGATTTTAGACCTCGTGGAAATAAGAAGTTTGATGCTCAGTACCAGTCTTTTACATCTCCTGGTTGCAGCATGCTGCAAACTTCTCCAGATTCCCACTTTCAAATTCAATCCCAAGGAAAAGCTGATGCAAACTAAATACTCCTTCAGCATTAGCAACCTCATCTAAGATAAATACACCAAACTTTGAGTACTACAACATGCCTGAACATAGCTACAAAGGTGATGAGGGGACTGGAACATCTCCCTTTTGGGGGAAGACTGAGAAAACTGGGGATTTTTAGTGTAGAGTAGAGAAGACTGAGAAGGTACCTCATTAATGCTAATCAATACTTGAAAGTGTGTGTGTCAGGAGGATGGGACCAATCTTTTCTCAGTGTTGCCCAGTGATAGCACAACAGGTAATGGGCACAGAGTTGAACGCAGGAAGTTCCATCTAAATGTGAGGAGAAACTTCTATACTTTAAGGGTGATGGAGCACTGGAACAGGCTGCCTAGAGAGATGGTGAAGCCTCCATATCTAAAGAGATTCCAAACCCACTCATATGTGTTTTTGTGTGACCTCATCTAGGTCACAAACTTGCCTTGGCAGGAGGATTAGACTGGCTCATCTCCAGAGGTCCTTTCCAACCCCTACCATTCTGTGATTCTGTGAATAGGCTGAGATTTGGTTTAGTGAGCCTGTAGACAAGTTAAGGTAGAGGAAATTACAAAGCACTTGACAAGTCCCTCTTGGGCTCCAGCACAGACCACGTTATTGCACAGCAGCATCCCCACCAGGTGATTTGTGCAGCAATGGTACAGTTAAATGGAGAAGGTACCTGATTACCCTCTGAGCTGGAGGTAATGCACCAAACTGCAATTGCTGCAGGAAAGGAGAACAAATGCTTTGGATGGAGAGGCAGAGAAAATATCAGTCTCTTCCCAGCCAACAAAATGTGGCAAGACAAGTCTTGCATTGCAGAGGGGAGGGAGATAAGCATAAAACCAATTTATTTTCCTGCTCTAAGATTTCCCTGTCACATACCTACTCAGCAGCCTAGGGAATCTCTCCCTCCTCAGAATTATCTCCTTGTTTTTCCAGTTTTCCTTTTTCCTTTTTCTTGTGATTGCCCCAAACACACTTGGGCACAATGATGCTAAATCAGACTATAAACAGAAGTGTCATTATTTAACTTCTGTTACTGACTTGTCCTGCCTTGCTGGATGGACAAAGTCCACCTCTCTCCCACTGCCTCTTGCTCATCTCAATCTCTTCTAAGTCCCTGCGGATGGAAAAATCCTCCAGTTCCTTCTTAAACTTCATTCTCCTGTTCTGATCAGTGAAGTTGTGTCACTGTGGATTCTTAAATTAGGACATTTAGAGAAACCAAACTACCCACTGCATGGTCTCTCAATCACAGATGCTTGGTGGGCTGAAGCTCGGAGCTCATCCCCACCAAAATTAAGGTAGAACCCAAACCAACCAACCAAAGGCAAAAAAACCTGCAAAAATGTTTAATAAATTGTTTCTCCAATAGGTTTTCATCATTCAAATCATTTTAGCACTCAAAGCGAGGTAATGACAATCCATACCTTCACTTTCTACATCCATGTCTTTCCCACACCAAAACTACCTGATCTCATCACTGCTGCTGGAGACTCAACACCTACAAATTTGTCATGTGTGCAAATATTTCAAACTCTACAAAGCCTCCACCTTCATTTTTCCACATTTCAGGCACTGAGCAGATTTAAGTGCATAGGTAGCATGAAGAGTTAAGGCTCTATCTGCTCATTTAAGGTACCCAGAAAGCCCAGCCAGGCTCAGCATTATTTCCCTCTCATGAATATAAATGCCGTGACAATCTCAGACAGGTTTTTGGTGAACAGGAACACAATCTCATACCTCATCTGGCCAGAATGTATTGCAATATTACCCTCCCAAAATGAGTACTCTGGCTGGAGGAGGTGTGGACAAGTGATGGGTCAGGCAGAAAAAACACCCCCAGCAGAGGAAGCATTTGTTGTTCACGTGCTGCTGTTATCCTAACAGTTTTAGTTTAAAAAAAGGCAGAGGAAGGAAATGGTTTTAAAAGTTAAATAACTGAGTAGAAAAAAATATTTATGTAGTGTTCCCAGACCAGAAATGCCTGAAAACAGTTATATTCAAAATGCACTAACTTCTACTTTTATAAATTAGATTAATAGAGAGACAAGGAACTACTAGAGAGAGTTCAACAGAGGCTACAAAGCTGCTGAGAGGTCTGGAGCATTTCAGTGAGGAAGAAAGGCTGTTAATCCTGGAGAAGAGCATCATTAGAGGGGAAATCTGAAGAGATTCCAACCCCACCTAGACATTGTGATCCTGGGCTGTGGGTGCCCCTGCTTTAGCAGGGAGGGGTTGGAATAGATGATCTCCAGAGGTCCCTTTAAACTGTCTCTTCCTATGACCCCTCCCTAGTGGTG
>VWZI01010456.1:255730-278230 GCA_013396835.1 Psilopogon haemacephalus
AACATGAGAAGGAACTTATTTGCTTTGAAGGTGGTGGAACATTGGAACAGGCTACCCAGAGAGGTGGTGGAGTCTCCTTCTCTGGAGAGATTCCCAACCTGTGTGGATGTGTTCCTGTATGATCTGCATTAGGTGATCCTGCTCTGGCAAGGACTTGATGATCTTCACAGGTCCTTCCCAATACCTACAATTCTGTGATTTTACATCAGACTCTCACAATTTACCTCCAAAGGTCTCAAATTAAGAGTATCAGCACCCACAAGCTGATAATGACAAGAGGAGGGGATTGACTGCCAGAAGAGCTGTGTGCTCTGAAAGGTAAAGCACAAGAGAGCCTGGGAGGTCTGGCTAAGCCCCAAACAGTGCTGCCTCCCATCTTCTCACAAGTGCTGCTTTAATCACTCCTTCACATTTCACAATCTTAATCTTCAATTAAGGAAGCAGAATATCAGATTGTTCCTAGAAAACCAGAAAAATGCTAAACACGAGTGACAAATCTTCCTGATTTTGGACTGGCTTTAAAGGCAGTTAAAGAGACCCAAACCTCATCCCTTGAATCTGAACAAAGCTCTTGTTGCCAAAGTGATGTATTGGCCAGGATACTCCATTTATGCACTGAAATAGATCTCAATATTGTTGGCGCTGTGATTCTGAATGCGATGGAACACATTTATCCACTTTGCAATGATATCAAAGAGCAGAAAAAAAACCCCAAACATGAAACATCTCTCTGTGTCTGCAATATGCAGATTGGTATTTATGGGATGTGCTTTGCAGGAGGAGAGGGAGCACGCCTTATATGGTGAGAAGCACCTACTGAAGGGGCTTTAATGAGTCATCAACGTGGCCAAAAGGCAAACAAAACAGAGTGAAGTCCTAAAAACTGCCTTGACAGGTACTAAGATTCCACCTTTATTGGACCACCAGACGAAAGCCAGGGTGTTAGTTCAGTGGTTGGACTTCATGATCCTAAAGGTCTTTTCCAACCAAAACAATTCTGATTCTATGTAATAGTTTAGCCCCAGACTTGCTAAAGTTAGATAATGGTTGGCTTCCATGATCTTGAAGGTCTTTTCCAACCAAAAAGATTCTATGATTCTATCAAATGTACAGCAGCTCCCAGAAGTCAGAAGGAAACTTCTCCTCCTCACAGAGGTCACAGATTGGTTTAGGCTAGAAAAAATCTTTAAGATCTTCAGGTCCAACCATTAACCCAATACTGCCAGTTAACCACTAAACCATGTTCCTCAGAACCACATCTCCACAGCTCTGAAGCTCCTACAGAGATGTGGACTCCACCACTGCCTTGGGCAGCCCAGGCCAGGCCTTGACAACCCTTTCCAGGATGAAATTCATCCTCATGTCCAACCTTAACCTCCCCTGCCACAACTTGAAGCCATTTCCTCTTGTCCTGTCACTTTTTCCTTAGGAGACCCCCATCTGGGTCCAGCCTCCTTTTAGGGAGTTGGACAGAGCCAGAGGGTCTGCCCTCAGCCTTCTTCTCTCCCAGCTGAATGATCCCAGTTCCCTCAGCTGCTCCTCACCAGACCTGTTCTCTAGACCCTTCACCAGCTTTGTTGCCCTTCTCTAGACCTGCTTCAGGACCTCAATGTCTGTTTTGAAGCGAGGAGCACCAGTCACCACCATCCGCTGTTGTTCTGTGCTCCTCTCTCATGTAAAACCAGGATTAGTATGACGGTAAAGTCATGCTTTCCAAAATCCTGAACCTTATGTCTTTCAGATGGTTTACAAACCAGATCAAGTTCTCAGGGAGTTCATTCACACACCAGTGGGGAGGGAGAGCCTTTCCAGACTAGCATATCTCCCCTGAGTTCAGCTGAGAGGTCTCTGTCGGTTCCTCCAAAACCCTTAGGTTTGTGCATTGGAGGGAATACTCTGAGTATCTCACTCCAGCTGTAAATCACAGTTTGCATGGAGCCAAGTCTTGCCATCAGTGTCCACCTGCCAGGTCAGATATGCGGCAAATTAAAAAAAGCAAGAATTTGGTACATTTTAAGTGGTAATAAGTTGTCTTAGCAAGCTAGCAACACCACAGTGCACAACAACTTTTAAAATTCTCTATTTTAATGTATTTTTAGGTTCCTTTCTTGAAAGAAGGTGCCAGCCTCAACCCGCATTATTCATGGTGGGACCTCATTGAGAAGCTCTTCAGAATCACAGAATGTCAAGCTGGAAGGGACCTCAAGGATACTTGGCAGGTTCCATGCAGTGGCAACACCAAGACTTCTCAATGACTCCTTATGCATGTGAATGAAAGCGGCTTAAAATTAGCAAATACCTCAGCACTCCCATTTTGGAGATGTTTTGGGCTGGCCTCATACCTTCTCATTTTTGTAGTGGTGGGCACTTCACAAATGCGTAAGGATGATTAAGTCAAGCAGGCAGAGACCAAGAAAAGCATTCAAGGTCTGCAGTCACCTCCAACAAAATGCTGGTGGTATCTCTAAAACTTTATACCTACAGGTTTTATGTCCTGAGTTTATACATTCAAAATTTCATTCTAGAAACAGGCATTTTAAACATTATTTCTATACTATTTAAAAAATATCAATTTTGGGAGCTGTGCTAAGTACATGAAAATAACTTTTTAATGACTTCATGAATAACTTTAATACCCTACTACAAACACATATACAAGCTATCTGAATATCAAACTGAGAAACATCAACCATTATTTCACTAATTTCAAACTCAGGTTATCTTTTAATATTTTATCAGAATTTAATGCCATACCTGTTCTGGAAAGGACATGGAATAGTACTTCCAGAGATACCATGATTCAACACAGCTACAATTTCTGGGTGGGCCAGAAAATTAATTTTATATTTTTCCATTCAAGATAAGAGATAAAATTTCCCAGGGAGGTGGTGGAATTGCTGTCCCTGGAGTCATCCAAGAAACATGTGGACATAACACTTTGCAACATGGTGCCACGGTGGTGTTGGGTTGATGGTTGGACTCAATGACTTTAGGGGTCTTTTCCAACCAAAACAGTTATATGATACTACAAGGCACTTGTCTTTATTTCACTTTGTCAGAGTTGGTACTCCTCAAGATCTTCACCTGGGTGTCTTCTAAATTCTCCTTATCAGCTGCAGTTTGCAGATTGAGGTTGGGAACTGAACTCTCCAGTTCTCAAAGGGAAATAAAAATCCCTACCAAACGGCCATGTGTGACAAGAGACCATAAGTATTGGAATCAAGGAGCTACTGCAGGCACACATTGAAGAGGAACTACTGGTCTCTCCAAGGGAACTCAGAGGGACTGAACCCTCTGTTTTTGCTTTTCCCTTTTCTTTGAGTTCTCATTATTACCAATTGAAAGCAAAGATGCAAGCAAGGTTGCTTTTTTCCTCCTCCAGAAGAAAACTCCCCAAATTAAACTCAATTTACCTCAATCTACATTCTTGGAACGCAACAAAAATGCAGCCTCCCAGGTGCTGCTATGATAAGGCTCTTCTCTTTTCGACCCATCCTGGTAACGAGACATGAAAACCTGCTCACAGCTCCTAAATAAATCACAGAAGGAGTTTTCTAATTACACTGGGATTTTAGAAGCATAGGTAAGACCATCTGGTTATAGTTAGAGTGGAATGGGCAGGAAGGTTCTGCAGGAAACTCCTGAAGATTTATGGACATGCTGGAAGTGTCATTCTGATATTAATGACCTCAGAATACAAAGAGAAGAACAAGGACTCAACCATTCACATGTGCTGATTAAACACAAATTCCAAGTCATACCTAAAAAACAGGTTTCTAGCATCAAAATCTCAAACTCATCATAAGCTTTGGTTTGAGGTCTTGGCTCAAGACCACCAGGTTTCAAGTTAAACCTTAAAGTACTACTGCCCTACAAATTGGAGAAATAAAGCAATAAACTTGAATAAGTTGCCAGTCCTCCCAAAGCACACGCAAAACCTAGAAACATCACAAAGTAAGTGTGAAGCTGTGGGCCCTGATCTTCATGCACGTGTCCTAGAAGAGGCTTTTCATTTATAATCTCAGTGCTTCCACATACTCCCATGACATAAATGGGAATAAATCCATGAATTTTTAGAACATAGAATGGTTTGGATCGGACAAAACCCTTAAAGGTCATCTAGTCTAATTCTTCTGCAGTCAACAGGGATATCTGCAACTACAGCAGGTTGCTCACAGCCCAGACAATCTGACCTGCAATGGTTCAAATCATGGAATGTCTCCCACCTCTCTGCACAACCTGGGTCAGGCTCTCACCACCCTCAGTGTCACACATTTCTTCTTTCTCTTCGGTCTGAATTTCCCTTTTTGAGTACAGACCATCACCGCTTGTCCTGTCACAAGAGACCTTACTCAGAAGCCTGTCCCCAGCTTTCTGATTGGTTTCTTTGTACTGAAAAGCCACCATATGGTCTCTCTGGAGCCTTCTCCAGGCTGAACAAACCATGTTCTCTCAGCCTGTCCTCACAGCAGAAGGGTTCCAGCCTTTGGTTAATTTTTGTGGCCTCCTCCAGACCTGCTCCAACAGCTCCACATCTTTGTTGCATAAAAGGTCCACGTAATTTTTTGTAAAATTGATTCTACAAATTTGATTTTGTTGCACTACCTCAGTAGCATAAATGTTATTTCCTCTATTAGGCTGCTAACTGCTATACTGAACCACAGTCCAGGAGGACTTGTTACAAGCACATCCCAGAAAGTATGTGCAGAACCAATTTAACATCCATCCATGAAAAGGGACACAGTAAGACAGGTGATTTTGGAGAAAGGTATCATTATCCCTATTCAAAACTGTCCACCAACAATATCTTCCCAAGAATGGTTATGTCAACAGAGGTCATGAAACTGTGTCCTAAAATTGTGCAGGGACGGTCCGAGTTAAGGTCAGAGCTTCTTTCATCTTGACTTTCCATGGCATCATATAATTGTTTTGGTTGGAAAAGATGTCTAAGATCATTGAGCTCAACCATTGATCTAACACCACTATGGCCATTTAAATCATGTCCCTAAGTGCCAAGTCCGCATGTTTCTTGAACACGTTCAGGGGTAGTGACTCCACCACCTTCTTAGGCAACCTATTCCAATGCCCAAACACTCTTTCTTTTGTTGGCTTTACTTTTTGAAATGGCTTGAAATTGTACCAAGGGAGGTTTACATTGAACTTAGGAACAATTTCTTTCCTGCAAGAGTGGTCAGGCCTTGGAACGTGTTGCCCAGGGATATGGTGGAGTCACCATCCCTGGAGGTGTTCAAGAAATATGTGGACATGGCATCTGGGGACATGGTTTAATGGTCATGGTGGTGTTAGGTTGACAGCTGGACTCGATGATCTTAGAGGTGTTTCCAACCTAAACAATTCTGTGATTCTATGATTAAATATGGATGATGTTCCAAGAACATTTGGAACATTAATTATAGGGAAACAGACGTAATTTCATGGCCTGCCTGGAAACCTCCAGCTTCTGTCGTTGTTCACCCACGGAACGACAATCAGAAGCTTGAAGCAAAGTGCTAACATATAAAAGGCTGTGCTCATTCATGTACTGGTCCAAGTTGCAGCACTATAAAGTACATCAAAAGGTGTTAATGGTTTCAATATTTATCTGCTGCAGGGAAGCACTCTAAAAAGAAGTCAGGAAAAAAAATTTAAAAATATTCCTGCTAATGGCTGTGTCTCTCCATTAAAATGAAAAGCTTAATGCATCTTATAATCAGAGGACAATTTGCAAATCATTAAGAGAAATGTAAAATTCCATTAAAATACAAATCAAGAGTCCCTCACTGGACTAATAATCTTTTTTTTTTTCTTTTTTATATTATTTTTGCATTTTACTGTTTCTGCTCCCAATATCCCAGCTCCCACAAATGATCAGTTCTTGAGCACGCTATTTACCACAGCCTACTTCTTTAACGAGAGACTGAGAGAAGTATAATCTGCTATTCAGAGCAGGTACTAATGAAGAATTCCATATATTCTGAAATTTAATTAAAACCCCAAAGATTTCAAATTAGATGCAATTTGAAATGCCTGGGGCAGAAATACATGCACTTGCGTGGCAAGGGTATCACGCTGAAAGTTGATACCGTAATTGGTCTTGATGTATTTTTGTGTTGCCAGGCTGAAGCACAGAACTCATAACCATATAAAAATTCTCTGTAGATTACCTGCTCATTGAAAATGCCATCACTCAGGTAGTTCTCTACTAAATTACCATGCTACTAAAATGCACAAAGTGATTCGAAGAGAAGAGTGGCACAGCTGGTCGACGCTGCCAATGAGTTATGCATGCGTCGACGCTGCCTTTTTTCTTCCTAAAATATGCTCAGTTGAATATTAAAATATAATTGGCATTCAACCTAAGTAGCTTAAACCATTTTGTTATCTTCTTTTAAACCGATTTGGCTCCTCCACAGTTATTTTCAAGGATGCGATTCACAAACTAATGACACCATCACATTCAGCTAGATTTGTACTATTTTACATTTGTCATAAAAAGAGGGAACAATTTCTGCAGCCTTCTAGGGATGTCCTTTAATACCGGCTCCTCTTGAACATCAAAGGCCCAATTCATGGGGAAAAAGAGAAAGAATAAAAAAAAAAAAAAGAAAAAAGAGAAGTCTGCCATTTACGTTGTTCTTGCATATTTTATTCTGAGAGTGTGGGATGTAAATTTCTAGTGAAATGTACGTGAGATGCAAATTACTGGTAAAGAAAAAGTGAGATGCAAATTTCTAGTGAAAAGAATGTGAAATGCAAATTACTGGTAAAAAAAAGTGTGTGAGATGTAAATTTCTAGTGAAAAGGATGTGGAATGTGGGATGCAAATTACTGGTAAACAAAAAGTAAGATGCAAATTTCTGGTGAAAAGAATGTGGGATGCAAATTACTGGTTAAAAAATGTGTGAGATGTAAATTTCTAGTGAAAAAAATTACATGGGATGCAAATTTATAGTAAAAAAAGAATGTGGGATGAAAATTACATGTTAAAAAAGTATGTGGTGCAAGTTTCTAGCTAAAAAAAAGAACATGGTGTGCAAATTACAGCTAAAAAAATGTATGGCATGTAAATGTCTAGTGAAAAAAAAGTATGTAAGATGCAAATTTCTAGTGAAAAAGGATGTGGGATGTAAATTTCTTGTGAAAAAAATAATGTTAGATGCAAATTTCTAGTGAGAACTATGTTTTTTGAATGAGTGATTCTTTGTTTCCAGTAGAATATACTGGACATCTCATAGGTCCACAACCTCTAAACGGAAATACAGCAAAGTGGGATGGAAACAGATCAAAAAGGCATCCATCCTTGGGTCAAGCAGCAGCAAAGTAGTTCTATAAGAAAATGGCTTCCCCTCATAGAGTCATTCCCCTCATTTATTCATAGAGTCATAGAATGGTTTTGGTTGGAAGAGACCTTAAAGATCATCTAGTTCAAATCCCCTGCTATGGACAGAAATGCCTTCCACCAGACCAGATTGCTCAAGGTCTCATGAACCTTTGGCTTTGAACACCTCCAGGGAGGGGGCATCCACAACCTACCTGGGCAACCTGTTCCAGTGTCTCACCACCCTCACTGGAAATATTTTTTTCCTAATCTCCAGTCTAAATCTCCTCTCTTCCAGCTCAAAGCCACTGCCCCTCATCCTAGCACTACAAGCCCTTGTGAAAAGACTCTCTCCAGCTTTTTTGTAGCCCCCTTCAGGTACTGGAAAGCTTTTCTGAGGTCTCTCCTGAGTCTTCTCTTCTCCAGGATGAACAGCCCCAACTCTCTCAGCATATACCCCACAGATCAGATGTTCCAGCCCTCTGATCATCTTTGTGGCCTCCTCTGGACCCTCTCCAGCAGTTCCATATCCCTCTTATACTGGGGGCACAGTAACTCTCCCCATGCTCATACCTTTTCAAAAGTTGTATCTCAATCCATGGTCACTCCTCAAGGCTCCACCAAGAGCCTGAAAACCACAAGTTCAACAGGAACTGGGTAAGAGCTATGTCCAGAAACCCTTTTTTACAGACTTTTTTGTTCAGTTTTAATTTAAATATAGGGTTGGAAAAAGAACTTGAGACATAAAAGTAACTGGGCTAGTTTTGAGTCCTGTTGTTTTCATTTCTGAAGGTTGGAGAGGATTGATTTCTGTTTGAAGCAAAACTGGAGGAGAGTATTGGATTGCAAAAATCCATTAAATGTCTAGCAAAACAGTGACTTTCTGCTTATCAAAACTAGTCTCACATGAAATGGTAATAAAAGAAGGTGCCAGTCTCTGGAATTTGAATTTTGTGTTGGCAGACAGAAATATGAAAGCCTGTCATCTCTTTGCACTTGGATCTGCCATGTCCAGATATGTGAAGTACTAACGCTTTCGAGCAGATTATTTCATATTACTTTAAAATAACAAGTTCTAAAAGCCTAAAGAGAAATGTATTTGCATGACTGATGAAGCTGCAGGAAGGAAAAAAAAAAAAAAGGGAAAGTCAGGAAAATTTCTCAACTTTTTTTTTTTTTTTTCTTGAGTGGATAGAATCTCTATGACAAAATTAAAAGAATTTCACAAACTGCAACATAAATCACAGACTCACAGAATCCCTGAATCTCAGCATGGTGGGGGTTGGAAGTGGCCTCTGGAGAGCATCTGCTCTAAGCCTTCTGCAAAAACAGGGTTACACACAACAGCTTGCCAGGCAGGGTTTGGAATCTCTCCAGAGGGGGAGACTCCACAACCTCTCTAGACAGCCTGCTCTGGGGCTGCAGCACCTTCACAGCAAGGAAGTTTCTCCTCCTCTTTGGGTAGAACTTCCTGAGTCCCACTTTGTGTCCATTGCCCCTTGTTCTGTCACAGGGCACTGCTGACAAATCTGGCCACATCCTCTTGGCCCTCACCCTTTAGCTCTTGCTGAGCATTGGGAAGATCCCCTCTCTGGATGTTCTTTGCCAGACTCAACAGCCCCAGGTCTCTCAGCCTTTCCTCCAAACACAAACGCTCCAATCCCCTCAGCACCTTTGTAGCCTCAGCATGGGGTTGCTGCCATCCAACCACAGGACTCAGCACTTGGCCTTGTCGAACCTTATCCCACTGGCCTCAGCTCACCATCCAGACTATCCAGCTCCTCCTGTAGAGTCTCTCTACCTTCAAGCAGATCAGCACTTCCACTTAACCTGGTGTTGTCTGTAAACTTACTGAGAGTTCATGTGGTTCCCTGGTCTCCTCCATCCTGAGGTTGTTCCTCCTTGATTTTTACTCACAGCTTCTCTCAGCCTTTGATTTTAAAGGTGACCCAGATAATGTGTCACCAGGTGCAGACCTACTGAGTTCTCCTTCTTTTCATGGACAGAGTAACTCACAGTTAATTTGAAGAAATAGGGTGGACTCTGTTGAAAAGCAGGTTTTTGCTTCAGGTGTACACCTGCATTACAAGGACCTGCCTGAGGAACTCCAGATTCAAGAATATAAAAGGGTGGTTTGGTGATGCTGCAGAACTTCATCCGGTGGGGATGGCAGGCATGGCATGGCATGGCATGCAAAGAGCAGAGCCCCAGGGCTGCTGCTTGTCACAGGGCGAAGGAAAATTCTTATGTGTCTCCAATTTCCTCTGCTCTTGATGCTTTAATGAGCCATCTGGTCTGCAAACACAGGACTGCTTCTCACTGCAGTGGCCAGTGCTGCAGTGAATTCTGCAGCCACAACCATGACCATTAGACAGCACAAATGATAAAAAGTCAAGAAATTCAGGACTGGCCAATTTGACATTGTCTTTGCCATCTCACAGGACCACAAATCAAACACCTCATGTCTTGATGTCTTGATGTCCAAGTAATACTGGGGCAATTCTTCTTATCATAGAATCATAGAATGGTTTGGGTGGGAAGGGATCTTAAAGTTCACCTAGTTCCAATCCATCTTCTCCAGGCTGAACAGCCACAACTCTCTCAGCCTGTCCCCACAGGAGAGGTGCTCCCAGCCTCTGGTCATCTTCACGGTCCTTCTTCTTCTTCATATATAAAATGGCAAATGACCAGGACATATTAAGACCAATTAATCACTTGCTATTAATCAGTGACTTTTCTGAGGCATCATACCTTGAAGGCATGCTATAGAGAAGCAGGAAATACCCAGCTTTAACTTTAATGAGTGGAACTTCATGTTGAACAGTGACACAAATTCTTGAAGATTCTGGTTTTTCAAATACATTTCAATAAAGATAAATTGACTGCATGTGCTAAAGTGGGTAGCCAGTAAGTCAACAAGCCAATCCAAGAAGGACTGAGGTGCTGGAGTGGGTCTAGAGAAGAGCAATAGACATGATGAAGGGTCTGGAGAACAGGTGTGGTGAGGAGCACCTGAGGGACCTGGGATTGTTCAACCTGGAGAAAAGTAGGCTGAGGGCAGACCTTCTGGCTCTCTACAACTCCCTGAAAGGAGGCTGGAGCCAGGTGGGGTCTCTTCTTCTAAGGAACAAGTGGCAGGATAAGAGTTGTGTCAGGCAGGTTTAGGCTGGACATGAGGAACAATGTCTTCCCTGAATCACAGATTCATTCAGGTTGGGAAAGACCTTTTAGATGATCAAGTCCAACCATTAACCCAGCACTGCCAGGTCACCACTAAACCATGGTCCTCAGCACCACATCTCCACAACTTCTCAAGCTCTCCAAGCTGCCCTGGGCAGCCTCTTCCAGGCCTTGACAACCCTTTCAGTGAAGAAATTTGCCCTCATTTCCAACCTAAACCTCTTCTGGTACAACTTGAGACCATTTCCTCTTGTTCTATCATCTGTAAGTGAAGATGACAGAACATATATAAATATAAAGAGAAGAGACCAGCCCCACCTGTATCAACTTCCTTTCAGGGAGTTGTAGAGAGTGAGAAGGAACTTCCCTGAGCCACCCAGAGCAGTTGTGCCTGGTTAGTGCCTTAAGTGATGAGATAAATTCAAGCTGTGTGCTGCACCACAGACAGATGTCTTTCTCCAGCCAGCAAGATATCTTTAATTTGTGAGTTTGTAGATGTCTCTGGTTTTGTTATCTCCAAGTTGATCATTACTACTTTGTTTTCCATCAGGAAATCTATATTAATAGTTGGCACAAAAGTAGCTGCAGAAAACTGACCATAAGTTGAGAAATGCTTCATTCCAAAAGCACTTCACAGTTTTTTAATTAATGTGTTTCCTAGAATCATTAACTTTGGAAAATATCTCCATCAAGACCAACTACCTACATCGAGACCAACTGTTTATTCAACACTGTCAAGTCCACCACTGAACCATGTCTCACAGCACCACATCCACATGGTTTTTAAATGCTTTCAGGATGGTGATACTACCACTCAACCATGTCCCTCAGCACCACATCCATGTTTTTGAAAACTTCCAGGGATGGTGATTCCACCACTGGACAGCCTGTTCTAATACTGTCGCTTTTGATGATTCACTGGGTAAGCTGCTGCTGAAGAGAGATCAGTGTGATGAGAAAAACCCTTCACAGCTTTGGATCCTCATGCTCTCGCTGATGTTTATTCTGCATTTTTAAGTGCCTGGAGAAACAAGTAGGCACTTTCAAATGTAAATGTGAAAAAGTAAATAAATACCAAACTCCTAATTTAGCATTTTTGACTTACAGACAAATTGAAATGTACAATGTTATCCAGGATAATGTGATTTTCATCTTACTTTTCTACTAAATCATTTCTAAAAATAAGTTTATTAAAATTTTGGATATTTTCTCCACATTCCTTCCGATAGATTTTTCTGTTTTAAGAAATTATTACTGGGAGAAAGCAAGAGAAGAGAGAACTGTTATCATGTTGAAGTGCCAGTTAATTCTTCATTAGTGTTTCCATTACATAAGAGCCTTCCCCCACAAAACATGCTCACCAGATCTCACTCCAAGGAGAAATCACACTAATAAATTAAAGACACCTTAAGACCATCTTATAAAATTAATATCTTATAAATTAAAGCCATCTTAAGATGAGAAACCCAAACTCCAGTTCTCCCCAGCACTGAACCTCCCATACAGAAGGTCAAGCCCCAGCCTAGACAGCAGGATCATCAGCCACATCCTTCATAAAGCCACGAATGCTGTGATGAAACCCAACATTGAAGGGGTCACCAGCCATGTCCCATCCCAACCAAAAGGCAACTTCCAGATGGCTCTTACGTTACAGTTGAAAAGCTTTCATTCCACTTCCTAAAAAATGTGATAGTAATGACTGATTTCCCTCGAGAAATCTTTCCTTTAACATCATGCAGTCCAAAGCCCCCTGATAAAGCAGGGGTATCCACAGCTGTTCGCTAAAGATCACAATGTCCAGGAGGGTTTGGCATCTCTCCAGAGAAGGAAACTCCACAACCTCTGGGCAGCCTGCTCCAGGGTACCCTCGCACCAAAGAATATTTTTCTCCTGGTCAGATGAAACCTCATGGGTTCCAGTTTGTGCCTGTTAACCCTTGTTCTGTTCTGAGCACCACTGACATGAGTTTGTTCCTATCCTCTCGCTACCCACTGGTTTAGTTCTTGCTGAGTATTGATCAAATCAGGCTGCTTTTCTCCAGGCTCAACAGCCCCAGGTCTCTCAGCCCTTCCTCTGCACAGAGATGCTCCAGGCCACTCATCATCTTTGGAGCCTATGCTGGAGCCTTTCCAATAGTTTCCCGTCTTTCCTGAACTGGGGAGCCCAGAACTGTACACAATACTCCAGATGTCACCTCACTAGGGCAGAGTAGAGGGGGAGGAGAATCTCCCTCAACCTGCTGGCCATGTTATTAATACACTGAAGTAGACAGTTGGACTTCTTGGCCACAAGAGTACATTTCTGGCAAAAAAATAGCTGAACAATCACCCTGCTGAAAAGCCCTTCAGATGTGTTCATGCTGAAACCTTTCGGCCATCAACTACTAGGAGCTGAACCACAACATTCTTATTGCCACTGACCAAGAATTTGGGAGACAGGTGTCAGCAGCACCCTGGCTGATAGGAGCACGGAGGGGATGGGTGCTCTGGTACTGACCTCTCTGGAGCAGTGGGTGGTGGAAGGCTGGCACAGGAAGGCTGGTTGTCCTCGCTGGCTCACAGAAGTAGGCATGCAGCCAGTCCATGCATTGCTTCAGTGGCTCCGTCATCTCCTCTGCACCTTCACACACCTCACAAGCAGCTGAGGACTCTGCCCTGCTGCCAGAGAGAGAACAGTAAAATTATAATTACAGAATCATAGAATGGTAGGGATTGGAAGGGATCTCCAGAGATTATCAAGTCCAATCCCCCTGCCAAAGCAGGATCACCTAGAGCATGATGGGTTTGGAATCTTTCCAGAGAAGAAGACTCCACAACCTCTCAGGAAGCCTGCTTAAGGGCTCCAGCACCCTCACATTGAAGAAATTTCTCCTTGTGTTGAGGTGGCACTTTCTGTGTTCTATCTTAAACCTGATGTTCCTTGTCCTATTACTGGACATCATTGAAAACAGACTGGCACCTTCATCTTGACACCCACCCCTCAGGTATTTATAGACATTAATAAGATCCCCTCTCAGGCTGTTCTCCAGACTAAACAGCCTCAGGTCTCTCAATTTTTCTTCATAGAAAAGATGTGCAAGTTGCTTAACTACCCTCCTATCTCTCCTGCAGTAGCATACTCAACTCTCTCTGCAGTAGATCCCACTCTTTATTGAACTGGACACAGTAATTTAAGACCAGGCTGGAAGAGGCCTTGAGCAGCATGGTCTAGTAGGAGATGCCTTTGCCTATGGCAGGGCAGTTGGGACTTGATGTTTAAGGTCCTTTCCAACTCAAGCCATTCTATGATTCTATAATGGTTAAAATGATAAAAATTAATAACCCTTCTCTCTGAATTAGCAAAAAAGTAACAAAATATCTCAGAACATTCAATCTAGGGTCAGAGATCACCTATCTTCTGCTCTGATAAAGGTGAAAATGTTCGTAAAGCACTAACAAAATGAAACCTCATTGCCTCCAGAAAGGCAGTGATAACACAAAGCTGCCTGTGTCTGGAAAAAAAATTCAGAAAAAATTGGTGAGAAGAAAGCAATGCTGTGCAAGATACCCTGGGGAATATCAGGGGGCACAAACCCCACCTAAATCCACAGCAGATGATGCATTCTCATGCTCCCTGGGTGGGTGAAGGTGAGGCTCCTCCCCTGTGTCCCCCCAGGGGCACAGTCCTGTTTCCCCAGGGACTACCCCTGGGGAAAGGAGGAAACAGCTTTCTGCTGAACCCATGCATTCCTCTGCCCCGTTTCCTTCCAGTGACGGTGGCAGGTTTCTGCTTTCTTCCTCTGATTGAATTGGAAGGAAGCAATTGAGAATTCATTTGATTTTCAACAGCAGCTCCTGCTTGCAGGACACTGAAGAGCACAGCGAGCAAACAGAAAGCACCTGCAAACAAAAATGTACTTCCTCCCTTGCTGCTCTTCTCATAGAACTGCTTCGGTTGGAAAAGCCCTCTAAGATCATCAAGTCCAACCATCAACCTAATGCCACCACGGCCATTAAACCACGTCCCAAAGGGCCACGTGAACACATTTCTTCAACACCTTCAGGAATGGTGACCTCCCTGAGCAGCCTGTTCCAAAGCCTGACCACTCTTGCAGTGAAGAATTTTTTTCTAATATCCAATCTAAACCTCCCGAGGTGCAACTTCAGCCCATTTCCTCTTGTTCTATCACCTGATATGATGGAGAGGAGAACAAGCACCACCTGACTCCAACCCTCTTTCAGAGAGCTGTAGAGAGCAATGAGGTCTCCCCTAAGTCTCCTCCAGACTAAACTACCCCAGTTTATTTCTTTCTTTGCATTTATTCACAAAATGAATGCTTTTGCATTTAGATTTTTATTTTGCGTGTACGAAATTGTTACAATTTGCTTTCTAAATCTAATATATACTTTATTTTGCTATTTAATAATTCATTTGCTATAAAAAAAAAAACAAACCCAAACCCAGACAGGTGTGAGGATCTGTGCATAAACTTTTTGCACAGATATCTATGACATGGACCTCAAACCAAGCTCTTGTCACTATGGATGATCTGTTATTCCACGCATGTACAACCCTCAGCAGAATATGGCTCAGTTTCACTGTGGATTGTTGGAGCTATGACAATATAATAACCACAGAAGACAATAAAGCCTCTGAAATCTCAAAGAGAAGTTGGTAGACTTTTCTGCTCCATTTATCCAGAAGAGCATAGGAAGCACTCAAAACTCCAGTCACCTTATGTTTTTCACATCATCTTGTTTCGCATTCTCCAGAGCCTGGAAATGATTTGGGCTGTAATATCATCATAAAACCAAAAGACTTCATCTTCTCACTGCTCAGCAAGTGAGCAGCCCTCAGCAGCTGGGCTTCCCATGTTGCCACACAGGCACCATCATCTCTCCCTCCTCCACAAAAGACATCAAACCACCCCAGTTTTCCCCCAAACTGTGTGGGAAGCAGCACAACAGTATTATTTGCCCAAAGCCTCATGGTCACTGCCAGGTCATTAGCTCTGTATTTAATATATGAAATAAAAGCATGGAATGTTTTGGGTAGAAGGGGATCTTTAAAGGTCATCTAGTCCAACTCCCCTACAGTCAGATTTTTTTAACCATGATAGTGGTGAAGCACTGTCCCTGATTGCCCAGAGAGGTGGGAGATGTCCCATCCCTGGAACCATTCCAGGTCAGGTTGTCCAGAGCTCTGAGCAACCTATTCTAGTTGCAGATGTCCCTGCTGACTGCAGGGGTTTGAACTGGATGGCCTTTAAAAGTCCTTTCTAACCCAAATCAGTCTGTGATTCTATAATGTAAAAATGCAAGAAACTGATGGGAAGGTGTAAGAAACCCATCTGCTTTACTTTTGCCCTGGAAAATTTAATTATTATTTATTTTAGTCCTTAAAAAAAGTACCAACAAGTTTTCTGCCACTGTGATTGGAATAATGAGTAGTGTTTAGTTAAAAATGCAGAAAGTCTTCTTTAAATCCCAATCACTTCCAACAGAGACCATCACCACACCTGATTTCATTATTGAGTTGTGTCGGGTGGAACATTGCACCTCAAAAAATTCCAAGTGGAGGTTTTTCACTTGGTCAGCTTGGTCAGTCATTACTGTCGAGGTTTTAAGGTTGCGGGTTTTTTTTAGGGTTTGTGAAACTGAAATGTTGTTTACAGTAAAATGTCAGCCAATCATGTGTGTGAACTAAGTCTGTATTAACTTTATGGTGGTGTTAAATGGATGTTCAGCTCCTCTACACAGCTTTAGAATGTGATACTTAATTAAACCATAGTGCTCTAACAGAAAAGAAAGTCCTTGTTTCAAGATATAAAAACCAGACATCTTAATATATATATTTAAAGTTGGATGTCTCCTGAAAAAAAGACCTTTTTTTCAGGCTAAGGAATGCCTGCTGTTGCTGATCCCCAGCCTGTGCCTTCAGCTCTTGGCAGCAGTGAAGTCCAAGAGAGACGTAAGATCAGTCCCACCAGAGCCCAGTTGCAGACCTGCTGCTCCAGCTTACACACAGGACAGCTATTCCCTACCATTCTTGCTGCAACCCTACATATTTATTTCTATTCCAGCTCTTCTTTAGGACCAAACAAGATAAAGAAGCCAGCAGACTCTGGCATCCATGCAGCTGAGAGGTGTCTTCCTGAGACTCCATCCCAGCTATGCCGCTTCTATGACTCCTTCTGTTTGTATGGAATGAAACGAAGGAAGATATGGTTTTAGCAGAGGGGAAGTGAAGCAGAAACACCACCTGTTCCAGTTTAACAGGCTCCTTCCAAACCACTTGCCAAGGACTGCAAGCTTCTAAGGTGCTTCCAAAACAAACATGTAAGCAGCTGATTGGCTTCAGTGTCCTCCTGAATAGCTTAACTATGATGAAAACCAGAGAAATGCTGTGAGGAGCCTCAGCAGGTACCCATGTCCAAAGCCAGGTCAAAATGGGTATGATTTTGATTACTTATTTTCTTTCTATTTTCTTGTCTCAGACATTCCTTAAAAAACTTCAATAGAAACACTCTAGGATGGACCTTGAGTTCAAGAGAGGTAAGGAGCTACTGGAAAGAGTCCAGCTGTCACAGGACATAGTCACAGGACAAAGCATGATTATTTTAAACTAAAAGAGGGAGATTTGGACTGGATATTGAGGATGGTGAGACCCTGGACTAGATGACCTTGAAAAGTCTCTTCCAATCCAAAACACTCCATGAATATATGAATCACAGAATGGTTTGGGATGGAAAGGACCTTAAAGATCAACTAGTTTCAACTCCCCTGCTAAAGGCAGGGACACCTTTACCAAGACCAGATTCCTCCAGATGTCATCCAACCTGGCTTTGAACACTTCTGGAGAGAAGGCATCCACAACATTCCTGGGCAACCTGTTTGAGTGTCTCACCACTCACTGGAAATTTCTTCCTAATCTCCAGTGTAAATCTGCCCTCCACCAGATAGCAACCATTGTCCTTTTACTACAAACCCTTGTCAAAAGTCCCTCTCCAGCTTTCTTGCAGGCTCTCTTCAGGTACTGCAAGGTTGCTTTAAGGTCTTCCTGAAGCCTTCTCTTTTCCAGGCAGAATAACCCCAACTCTCTCAGCCTGTCCCCACGGGAGAGGTGCTGTTCATGGCCTCCTCTGGACCCTCTCCAACATTTTCACAGAATCACAGAAAGATCCAGGTTGGAAAAGCCCCTCAGGATCACCAAGTCCAACCTATAACCCTATTCTACAAGATTTACCTTAAACCATATCCCTAAGCACCACCTCCAAACAACCCTTAAACACATCCAGGGTGGGTGACTCAAACACTTCCCTGGGCAGCTTCCTCCATGAAAAACTTTTCCCTAATATCTAATCTAAACCTATCAGTCTCAGCTTGAGGCCATTCCCCCTTGTTCTGTCTCCAATTACCTGTGAGAAGAGACCAGCAGCACCCTCTCCACAATGTCCCTGCAGGTGGTTGTAGACAGCAATGAGGTCTCCCCTCAGCTTCCTCTTTATCAAACTAAACATTCTCAGCTCCCTCAGTTGCTCCTCATAGGATTTATCTCTTCTTGTGTTGGAGGCACATGAAGTGGACACAGTGCCCCAAGTGGGGTCTCACCAGAGGACGTAGAGATGCCTGTGTTTGTCTTACCAAACCTCCTTTTTGTTTGAGACAAGTATCTGCCCTGTTACTTCACAAATGGAAAAAACTAGCATTGATTAGGACACACAAATTAACATTAAAAGGAGCCTCAGTCATCCAGTGTTTTTCTTGACACAATAAATGGAGAGCTGCCTTCCTTTTTTATTTCCCTTCCTGAAGGCCTTCATTGCGAAATTAAATTAAAAAAAAAAAAACATTTTATCAACAACCACTGCGTCATTTCAATAGCTCTTCTTTGATAGATGAAGGCTAAAGCCACCCCAAACCTGCAGATGAATGATGTGGTCTCTAATGATTCCAAAACGATTACGGGATGTCGAGCAATCTTGTTAAATTTTATTCCAAAGCTTGCTGCACTTGTGTTTTCTCTTCCTTTTTCTCCCGATGAAACCCAGGAGGCTTTCAGAACAATTCATTATGTATGAGACCCAACTTACAGTGCTTGACTGTTGATTAATAGCAAAGTTTGCTGTATGTACATTTGCAACATTAGATGCATACAATATGCTAACTTATTCCTTCACCCCAGCTAATTATTTACAAAAATGACTACTTGAGACTACAATTTATTAAATGCATGCATCCAGTCTCCATTTGGCCCCAAAAGACAGGCTGGAATGAAGATCTTTTACTTGATGTGACAACTTCTAGAAAGAGTGTTATTAATATTGTAAATGTGGCAAATAAAGAGTTCAAATAGCCGTATGTCTGCCTTCTGGTTTTTTTTTTTTTTTTTATTATTATTATTCCCTCCCTCCAAAACAACTGAATCAAGGAACAAAGCAGCTTTTTAGGTTTAAAATTCATGGAGAAGCACATCCTTACACGGTTTAATTTAGCTGCTTGTAAATGAAGTGGCTGCATGATAGGAGTAAGGGATTAAAACAAGGATGTGCGTGGCAATAAACAGAATTACCACCCCAATTTATGCTGGACGACCCCACTACAGTTCCTATTAAGACCTATTAAAAAGAAATTGATGCATTCATGATAGATTTTAGACTGGACATAAGGAAGAAGTTCTTTACAAGGACAGTGGTAAAATACCGGCATGGGTTGCCCAAGGATGTGGCTGAGGTCCCTTTCCTGGAGACATTCAAGTACAGTGTAGATCTAAGCAAAACTTAATCCTTGTCAAAAAACCTTTGCAGTATGTTCTCCAAATTCAGAGATTCTGTGAGACTGCAGATCTAATAACCTCATTATTTTACATATTTACGGAATCCCACCATGGTTCGTGTTGGAAGGGATCTTTGGAGGTCATCCAGCCTAAACCCCTTGCTAAAGCAGTGGTACCCATAGCATCTTGCTAAAGATGACAATGTCCATGTTGGTTTGAAATCTCTCCAGAGGAGGAGGCTCCACAGGCTCTCTGGGCAGCCTGCTCCAGGGTTCCAGCACTCTCACACCAAACAAGTTTCTCCTCCTGGTCAGGTGGAACATTCTGGGCTCCAGTTTGTGCCTGTTCTGTTACTGGGCACCACTGGTGTGGCACCACTGATGTGGCATCCCCTCCCCCATCCTCCCCCCCTTTTAGTGCTTGCTGAGAGTTGAGAAGATCCCCTTTCAGTTTGCTCTTCTCCAGGCTCAACAGTCCTAGGTCTCTTCTGCTCCAGGACCCTCAGTCTCTGCTGGACTCTATCCAGCAGTTTCCTCTCTTCAACTGGAGAGCCCAGGACTGGGCCCAGGACTCTAGATGTGGCCTCACTGGGTCAGACTAGAGATGGGAGGGGGGAGTCTCCTTTCACCTTCTGGCCACACTCTTCTTAATTCCCAATTCTACTTTTATTTGTTGTTGAGGATGTAAGTTCTAATGAACCTGTCTGTGCAAAAATCCTGGATTAAACCAGGTATGGGAGTGACACAGTTTAGTATGAAACAATGGTGAGCCTTCTATCCCTCAAATGCTACAAACAAGAACTTCTTTTTACTGTGAAAAAGAAACATTGGCAGAAAAAAATGGGTATGAAGTACAAATTCCCAATAGAGATGCATCTCTTGAGTAAATTAACTAGGTGTCCAAATGGCCTGCTCCTTTTTTCCTGCTCTTGCAACTAATGATGTTAAATTCATATACCAAATGGAAGGTGCCTACAAAATCAGGACCCAAAAGTCTGTCTCTGATGCCTGCAGAAACATTGCCTGTTCCTTCTGTGCTACCAGCAAATGCTTGAGGGAAGGGAGTAAGCCTCTTGTCTTCACATGCCAAGATAAGGAAAATCAATGTCAATGCCCAAAAGACTCCAGTGATAGCACTGAAGGTCATTAAATGCTACTCACTGCCCTGTACCATTAAAGTTTTGATTGGAATCCTATAGAGAGAGACACAGATTTCAAACATGATCTTGCCCTGGGATACAGTACTGTAAGACCATGGAGGGAACATGGCAGTCAGCAAGAGGCGGACCTTCCGAGGAACCTGAGACACATGTTTAGAGTAAACAATCTCATGCATGTGTGGACTTGACTCATTTTTCCTGAGTATGTTTACTGTGTTTTCAGGGAAGCTTGTCTCACAGATTCATGTATTCATAGAACGGTTTGCGTTGGAAGGGACCTTAAAGATCATACAGTTCCACTCCTCTGCTATGGACAGGGACACCTTCCACTAGACCAGATTGCTCAAGGCCTCATCCAGCCTGGCCTTGAACACAACCAGGGAAAGGACATGAATGACCTTCCCAGGCAACCTGATCTTATTATGGACAAAACTCTTCCTCCTCTATGAATGAAACCCCTCAAAGGTCTACAGCTGAGCCATATTTAGAGAACAAAAATATTCCTAGAATCAGAATGACCTCTTTATAAATATTTCAAATCCGTGGATTTGTCAGCAGAATGAGGAGGGCAGATTTAGACTGGATATTGGGAAGAAATTATTTACAGTGAGGGTGGTAAGACAAAGGAACAAGTTGCCCAGGGAGTCCGTGGATGCCCCCTCACTGGAGGTGTTGAATGAAGCCTTGAGCAACCTGGTTTAGTGGAAGGTGTCCTTGCCCATGGCAGGGAGGTTGGAACTAGATGATCTTTTAAGGTCCCTTCCCAGCCAATCCATTCTATGAGTCCATTATAAGATTTGTGTAAAAAATCCCTGATTTATGGGCATCTTCTTGTTGGAAAGGACCATCTTGTCTAGATGGACAAGCTCCAGAAGCCCTCAAGCAGCATGAATTAAACAGATGCTTGACACGAAACACTTTAGAGCAAAAATTCATCCGAGTTTCAGGTGGTGGCGGCACGCTCTCACCCGAGATGTACAGCAATGTTCAGCATAGGGGATATCATCAGTTCTATCTATAATTAGGTTAACAGAAAGTCAGTTAATTTTAGCACTTACAAGAAACTGTTACAAAACACTATTTTTTTCCTATATAAAAGAATTTTCCCATCAGACCTGAGAGGTCGGTTTTATAGAAGGCAATTAACTGTGTTAGGGCTGGTTGTAAGGGACCCTTAAACCACACACCGGTTTCCCTTTGCTTCTCTGTTTTGATTTAGGATGTTCACCACACCACTGTCAGCATACCACATTCACCACCCCACGTTTGGCACACCACGTTCACATGACATCACGTTCATCACATCATTTTCATCACACCATGTTTACCACATTGTGTTCACTATATCATGTTCACCACATAGCATCATTAAGGTTGGAAACAAACTCAAAGATCCAACCTTCTGCCCAACACCTCCATGACCACTAGACCACATCTCCAGGTGCCACATCTGCTTGCTTTTTGAACACCGCCAGGCATGGTGAGTCCACCATCTTTCTGGGCAGCCTGTTCCAATGCCCTACCCACCCCTCCTTCCCCCCNCATGGTGTTGAAGCACAATTCCAGAGCTTCCATCAGTAATACCCAGTTGCTAATTGGTATCTGAAGTCAAATTTCCATTTTTTATCTGAATCTAAAATAGGTATTATCCCAATTATGCATAGATTTGGGAAAAAAAACAAAGCCAAGACAGTTCCAACAGGCATTGCAGCTTTTCTTCTGCAAAGACCCATGTCTCTCATCTCTGCTGCTGCAGAGGGAAACTGAAGGAGGACAACTTAAGGCTAAATTATTTGAACTGAGCTGTGACTTTGGATGTCCACCTTGATGGGCATTAGTGTATGAATTCTAGATGAACGTGAGCACCAAGAATTATAACTCCCAGCACCTGCAGATACTCCAGCCTATTAAAATGAATTAAGATGCAGATAAATCAGGAACCTCTTAAAAATTCAACATCCTCAGGATGTTTCAATGCAGCTTTCCAGTCTGTGCCCTCTGAGCATCTCCTGTTAGGACTAGGCATAGGCTCACCTGATATCTGACCTGCAAGATCTCCCACCAAAGCAGATGTTGGTATATGACCTGA
>VWZI01010456.1:283230-291095 GCA_013396835.1 Psilopogon haemacephalus
GAGTACTTTCAGTATTCATGACCTGTCAAAGTAACTTTATGACCTAGCAGCCTGCTGCTATAATTCCAATAATGACCTACAGATGCCAAAATAATCTAAATTTATTGTTCCTCTTCTTATGGTCAGCTTGGGCCTTGCCAGTGAGAAGAGCCCTTCTTGTCTGTGGTGATCAAGGTCTGGAAATCCACTGCATGAAGGCTGCTACCAAACTGATAGCGATGCTGACAATATCCCCACCACCTCCCTGTGAGTCTCTTCATAGCTCTGACCAAACTATGAGTCACCAGCATCACGTCATTTGGAACACCTGCAATGTGACACCTAACAGTCTGGCAGCAAGAAACCGGCTCTAAAAGCTTCAGTCAAAGGAGAATTTGTAAGATTGTTTAGCGTATGAGTCTTCAGAGGAGCAGCTAAGGAACTGGCATTAATGTTTAGCCTGGAGAAAAGGAGGCTGAGGGGTGACCTCACTTTCTACAACTCCCTGAAAGGAGGTCAGAGCCAGGTGGACATTGGTCTCTTCTCCCAAGGAACAAGTGAAAGGACAAGAGGTAATGGCCTCAAGTTGCACCAGGGGAAGTTTAGGTTGCATATAAGAAAATTCTTCATAGAAGGGGTTGTCAAGCCTTGGCCCAGGCTGCCCAGGGCCTTGGTAGAGTCCCCATTTCTGGAAGGGTTTCAAATCTGTGTAGGATGTGGTGCTGAGGGACGTGGTTTTGTGGTGAACTGGCAGTGTTAGGTTAATGGTTGGACTGGATAATCTTAGAGGTCTCTTGCAACCGGAGTGATTCTGTGATTCTATGAAATCCATGCTTTGGGGGGTAGGTGACCCAGCAAACACACACACCACTGATTTTGAAAGGGTTTGTGCCCTTCCCTGGGGGGTATGGACCTCAATTTGTGATCTAGCAGCCTGGATGCATCACACTGGGCTCCACGAGGAGTGTACAGACTATGCTGGTCCGAAACCACCACTTGCTTGCAAAGTGCAATACTTGAGAAGAATGATGAGCAAAAAGAAGTGGAGACAGGTACAACAACCTTCTTCCAAGCAGAGGGACAGAAACTACGTTTATGCACTTGGATATGAAGATTTGGAAAGTCCCCAGCCCAGTATCCTGCTAAAAGCTGGGCCATGCTGTGAACCACTGTATCTAGGAGTCACAGCTGGGAGTGCCAAGTTGGGCCATGCTGTGAACCACTGTATCTAGGAGTCACAGCTGGGAGTGCCAAGTTGGGCCATGCTGTGAACCACTGTATCTAGGAGTCACAGCTGGGAGTGCCAGAGTTGAACTGTCCTCTTCCTCTGATGATCAGAAGTGCCACAGCAAGGGCAACAAGTTTGTTAGAAGCCTAGATTTCATGCTCTGATCACACTCCTGTGGCCTCCTTGGGATCAACCCCATATACCAGCCTAGGAAACCAGAAGGACAAAATTCTTCCCTTTTTAGTTTTTGGCAAAATGCAACTGAGAAGAAAATGAAGAGCAATTCCCAGATGGGAGGAAAACTCACCGTGGGTCACCCCAGTCCCTATTCTCAAAAACTCATCCCTATGGTGATGGTCCAGCAGTGTGGGGATGGATGGGGAGAAGAAAAACTTCCTCCAGGGAGGGGATGGTGCCAGGCAGATGGGGAGGAAGGACAATGATGACCATTAACCTGTCATTCTTCTTTGCATAAGAATATCCCAAGCTTGCATTTGACATTTTCCTTTCCAGAAATTGAGGAGTTTCCTCCTCCTCCTCCCACCAGCCTTGGAGAAAAAGAGTATAGTTTAGTTGCAGCACACAAAAATCAACAGCCGCTTTTCCTGTAGGATATCTGAATTCTCCAAGATTAATGAATTTGAGGAAAGAGTTGCTCTTATCTAGCCTTCATCCTATCTTACCTGACACAACAGTTTTCAAGTCTGAAAGAATGGGAAAGAAGAGTTGCTTCCCTGTAAGAAAGCTAAGAAAAAAAAAAAAAACCAAAAAGAAGAAAATTTTATGCTGCAGCATCAATCAAGGTGGTTCTAGGGCTGAGCAGAGAGGTCAAGATGGGGAGAAAAATTAAATCACCACTTGCTGTCTATTCATAACAAATACAGAAATGTTCTTGCAGAAGTTTCTGTAGCTTCTTAAAAGCCAGACTGAACTTTCCCCATAAACCACAGACCCTACAAAGCCTTCATTTCCTAAAATACTCATCTGCTTGAGGCAAACATGGATTTAGTGGGTCTGTGGTACCTTCAGCAAGGAGATTTATGATGCTATTTATGCTCAGTACACTTAGACAGTTTATTTCAATAGTTATGATGCCTATTAAAGTTGTAATCCATTATCAAACTTTTCACATGGGAGGAAGGGAGTTGTAAGTTGCTAGACACACAAGTTAATCTTCAGTAGGAACAGACTGCAAAGAGCAGAGGAATCTCATGATAAAGCCAACTTCCCTTTGGCTATGGAGGTTGGAGACTTGAGCTTACAGAACTTAAAAAAAAAAAAAAAAAAAGGCCAAATCAACATTTATTTGTACAAAAGAGAGACCATTATTTGCTCCAAGAAATCAAGAAGTATCCAATCCCAGGAAGACTTAGTGAACACAAAATGCTCATGGCTGAAACAAAGTCCAGGACATATGGAGACCTTATTGTTCTCTGTGACAATCTCCAATGTATTTGGAGATCCTCTCACTCTCTACCACTCCCTGAAGGGCGGTTAGAGTCAAGTAGAGGCTGATCTCTTCTCCCAAGGAACAAGTGGTAAGACAAAAGGAAATGGCCTCAAGTTGCACTAGGGGAGGTTCAGGTTGGACATGAGGAAGCATTTCTTCCCCCAGAGAAGAAATTTCTTCCTGGCCCAGTCTGCCCAGGGCAGTGGTGGAGTACTCATTCCTGGAGGAGTTTCAAAGCTCTGTAGATGGTGTGCTGAACAACATGGTTGAGTGGTGACCTGACAGTGGTTAGGTTCAACTGAATGATCTTAAAGATTTTTTCTAACCTAAATGATTCTATGACTCCAAGTATGGCACCTGTCTTGAAGAAGGACCTTGGGAAGTACAAGTCAGCCTCCAACACTCTGATCCTTCAAGTCATGTTTCCTCAATGCAATTACATCCAGAAGCTACTTCTCATAGTTCAAATGAAGAAAACTTTGCATAGATATGGATTTTTAACTCAAAACCCACAGAAACATATATAGAAAACTGCTACAAGCATTACATAGAAGGAAAGATGAATGTTTAGAGTATTTTCACTCTGTTAGAAATGCAGACACTAGGCTGTAGTTACACATTTTGGTTTTACTCTGAAGCAAATAAGCATCATTAGTTCTGCTTCTGATGCAAACTCAGAGTTTAGGCCATTTAAGACAACAATTCCAGCTAGAAATGTATTTTTTTTGTCTATTTATCTGGCTATGAATAATGCAGTCTACAAAAGGTTGACTGCATCTTGCTCAGATTTGCATGACAAACCAAATTTTCTGCTTCAAATCCAACATTTTCCATTTCGATATAAGCCCAGTTCTAAAAAAAAAAATGTTTCTTTTTATTATTATTTGAATAAAAATAACAGTTTACTTTGTATATTTCTAATTAACAGTGTATAAACAAAGTAATTGATTTTTCTAGCCATAAAAGGACTGACCAGATTTAACATGGTTCTATTCCTCACTTAAATAAAATATTTTCAATTTTTTTTTCTTTATTATTTTTTTAAACTAATATTTAGTTTGAAAATCATGTTTAATCTCTGAACTAGACTTGCAATACAGGGACTATTTTGGTATCAGTATCTTAAATAGGTCCCAAATGTGGACAAAAATAAGTACATCAGCTTTACACCACTGTATCAAACTGAAATATTGAAGAAGTTCCCTCTGCTTCCTCTAAAGCAAGGACACTGAGTAGCCACAGCAACCCACTAGCCACACACTAGTCAATGCAAGTTTTTATGTTTGAAGATGTTGAAAAACCAAAGATATCAAGGAATCAGGAAATGCAGGAGGAGATGTAGGTGCACTGTACATTAAAATAAATTCATAAATAAACACACTTTTCGTTGCTCTGAAAGGGAGTATGCCTTTGAGCATGTGGTATCTAGTAAGACCTGGGATGTAAAGACCTGAGAGTTCTGGTGGACAAAATACTTTCCACTATGCAGAAGCATGCCCTCATGGTCAAGAAGGCCAGTTTTGTCCTGAGGTGTATTAAGAGTGTGACCATAAGGTTGAGTGAGGTTCTCCTCCTCCTCTACTCTGCCATAGAGAGGCTACATCTGGAGTACTGGGTCCAGTTCTGGGCTCCCCAGTTCAAGACAGACAGGAACAGAGTCCAGTGAAGGCTCCAAAGATGCTGAAGAGCCTGTAGTGTCTTTGTGAGGAAGACTCTTTTCAGTTGTGTGCAGTGACAGGACAAGGGGCAATGGGCATACACTAGAACCCAGGACGATCCATTTGAATATGAGAAAATTCTCTGCTTGAGGGTCCTTCAGGCCTGGAACAGGCTGGCCACAGAGGTTGCAGAGAGATTCCAAACCCACCTGGCCATTGTGATCCTGGGCAAGCAGCTACAGAAGCCCCTGCTTTAGCCAGGGCATTGGACAGTTCAAACCCCCACCATGCTGGGACTCTGGGATTCTATCTCACTGATTCTGTGATCAGATATTTCTGCTGTTCTTGACTGAGCATAAACCCAGATTTGGTAATTGCTACTTTGAACATGCTAACTCTTCTTTATGTTCTAACATTTTTCTGTATTAAGTGTGAATTTTTATAGTATTTTTTCCCAACAAGACATCTTGCTTGTAAATAACACAACATTAAGTGTCATGATATAATTGATTTTCTAATGAGGTTTTCAAAAAGCATTATATTTTTGCTTGTCAGAAAATCTTTACAAGAGAAATAAGGTCCTTCCATATTTATTTCTTATAAACTGAACTTTTTATTCCTACAGCCAAGTCAAGGTGGATTAAATCACGTGGATTGTCATAAGCTGACATATTCTACCTGAATTTTTTTTTATGGTTCTTCATCTTTGCATGCTGTATGGTGAAACTGGGTGGAAAATGATTTCAGCAGCATGCCTTGGTCAAGGGACAAGCCAGACAACAGCAAAAGGACCACAGGTTTGGGCGTGAATGAAATTGAGGTGAAGCTGATGTATCAAACAAGGTGTTGAGGTAGATAGAAGCCCCAAAACACTCAATATAATCCTCAGGAAAATAGAATTTACAAGTTCTGTTGGGAAATTTGAGGGAGGTGATTCTCCCCCTCTGCTCCATTCTCCTGAGAGCCCACCTGCAGTGCTGGTTCCAGCTCTGGAGCCCCCAGCACATGAAGCACATGAAACTATTAGCATAGGTCCACAGGAGGGCCACAATGATGATCAGAGAGCTGGAGCACCTCTTCTGTAATAACAGGATGAGAAAATTGGAGCTGCTCAGCCTGGAGGAGAGAAGGCACCAGGGAGACCTTCAAGCAGGCTTCCAGTATTTGAAGGGGGCTGCAAAATAGCCAGAGAGGGACATTATACAAGGGCATGGGCCTTTTGGTTGGAAGTGACCTTTAAGATCACCAAGCCCAACCATTAACACTGCACTGCCAGGCCACTGCTAAACATCACCAAACATCACAAAGTAGTTTGGGGTGGAAGTGACCTTAAAGATTGCCTAGTTCCAACCCCTCTGACATGGGCAGGGACACTTTCTCCTAAACCAGATTGCTCAAGACATCATCCAATCTGCCTCTGAACAATTCCAGGCTTGGAATCTGCAAGACTTCTTGGGGCAACCTGTTCCAGTGCCTCAGCATTCTCAGGGGGAAGAGTTCTACTTGAAGCAATCTGTGTCTGCCTCATGAAAAGAAAGCTCATCCTTTCTGCAGGGCCAGGATTCACCCTGACAGCTGAAAAGGAAGCATGAAGAGATATAGATATACACAAAATTAAAAAAAAGGGAGTAAATAAAAATATGTTTCTAAAACACCACAATAAAACAGCACAAACCGTCTTGCTCCTGACTCCTTCAGACCATCTCAGCATCCACAACATATAGAAAATCTGATTTATAGCCCTGAATTACTGCAGGGAGGTTGCACTTGTAGCTCTTCTGAGCAATGAATTATTGATGAAGACGGACAAAGAGACACTTTGCAATTTAGCACAGGACTTCTGGAAGGACCAAAAAATACATTGGAGGGTTGATTGAGCCAAAGAGCACCATAATATTTGGTCAGATTATAAAAAAAAATCCCTTTGGAGTTACTGGGAAACTCATCCACAATTACCTCAATTAATAGATGTGTGTCTACTCATTAACTCTGGTGTTTACCAATACACACTCCCAAGACCAAAAGGCTTTCCACCACCCATGTCCCTGAAGAGGGACAAATGCTGCAGGCTTGTAGACACTCACTTGCCTGGAGTTTGTAGGAATATAATCATGTACCTAGCCTTTGGTCAAACTAAGCTGAGGTCATCCATCAAACTCAAAAGTAACAGGAGAAAAGGAAACAAGAAGGCCCTAATAGTGGGATCATATCAGCCTTACTTCTACAGAAAGCCTGGAAAAAAAAGGGATAAAAAAACCTGTAGTGCACTTAAGAGAAGCTTTGACGCTATGGAAAAATATCTATCCCAGCCTCTGCACCATCATCTTCCCCCTGCCTCATCAATGCTCCCTGACAGCATAACAGCCACTGTCAGTCAATCAGCCATTGAAATAATCTCCCCAGGGAACTGGTGGAGTCACCAACATCGGACACTTTCAAGAGGTGTCTGAACAGGATGCTGGGGCAGCTTTTCTAGACAGGGATTTTTGTCAGAAAAGCTGGACCAAATGATCATAGAATGGTTTCGGTTGGAAGTCATATTCAAAAGTCATCCAGTCTAACCATGCAGCAGTCAGCAGGGACGTCTACAACTAGAGCAGGTTGCTTACAGCCCCAGATAACCTGACCTGCAATGGCTCCAAGGATGGGGCATCTCCCACCTCTCTGGGCAACCTGGGACAGGCTTTCACCACCCTGTCAAAGATTTCTCGCTTCTCTCCAGGCTGAATCTCCCTCTTTGAATTAAATGCACCAGCCCATGTCCTGTCATAACAGGCTCTTTAAAGGCTCTTTCCAACCCAAACCATTCTGTGATACTATGATGCTCATCCCACATAGGTGCCGATAGATCCCCCATTTCACACCACCCTGAAGAACAACCTCCTGTCCCCACACTGCTCATGCTTCTGTTTCCATTTTGCTCCCTCCAAAACTTTGTTTATTTTCCATCACCAACGGGCGCACTCAACCCATCAGGCTCTGTTTCCTCTCTCCAGAGGGTGGCTTTGCTCCCTTTCGTCCTCTTCCAAGGCTGGTGGTCCCAAGGGATGGCTGGGCTGTCAGTGCCGTTTCCTGACCCACTCTACTGGAACCCCCAGCCTCTCTCCTGTGCCGCCGGGACCACCAAAACCCAACCCCTCTGCCAGCCTCTCCGCTGGGGCTTGCACCCTGTGCCGCATACGAAACCGTCCTCCATGGAACAGGAGAAAAGAAAGGGAGAAGAACAAAAACAGAGACTGGATCTAAGATATTGCTTTTTTGCTGTGAGTTTTTTTCCCCCCCTTCTAGTTATCTTCACAAAACTTCCCTTCTTTCTTCTGTCTCGCTTGAAACAGCCTTTTTTTATTGTGATAGTGGGATGACAGGTTTGGCGTTGTAGAGTCCTCACTCTGACTTTCCTTCCCAGATGGATGGTAATCTCTGAAAGCTAAAATGGTTGGTTGTTTTTTGGGTTTTCAAATTTTGACACTTCCCCCCCCATCTTTTTCCTTTCCATTTCCCTTTCCTTTCCCCTTTCTTCTCTCCTCTCCTCTCCTCTCCTCTCCTCTCC
>VWZI01010456.1:296709-320386 GCA_013396835.1 Psilopogon haemacephalus
TCTCCTCACCTCCAGCTTTGCTCCATTTCCCCTAGTCCTCTCACTACCTGATAGCCTAAAAAGTCCCTCCCCAGCATTTCTGTAGGCTCCCTTCAGATACTGGAAGGCAACATGAAGGTTACCTGGGAGCCTCCTCTTCTCCAAACTGAACAGCCTCAACTCTTTCACTCTGTCCTCATAGGAGAGGTGCTCCAGCCCTCAGATCATCCTTGTGGCTCTTCTCTGGACAAACTCCAGCATGTCCACATCCCTCTTGTAATAGGGGCTCCAGAACTGGATGTAGTACTCCAGGTGGGGTCTCATCAGGGCGGAGTAGAGGGGGAGAATCATCTCCCTCTACCTGCTGGCCACACTTCTCCTGATGCAGCCCAGAATCTGGTTGGCTTTCTGGGCTGCAAGTGCACACTGCTGGCTCATATTGAGCTTCTCGTCTACCAGCAACCCCAAGTCCCTCTCCACAGGACTGCTCTCCAGCAGTTCAATGTCATTTTTCAAGTAAAGGGCCCAAAATTGAATGCTGATGCCAAAATCAGTAATTTTTTAATGGGTTTCCAACTTGCATGTGCCAATGAGAAGCAATTCCCTCTCTATTTTGCTGTCATCCCCGTATGCTGCAGAGGAAATTTGCTGTAGGGGCATCCCCTCTGAGGAACACTGGGGGTTCCTGCTCTTGCATCCCTCCACAACCAGCACCTCTACAGATAAAATGCAATTATTTCCAGTTCAGCTCCACTGATCATAGAATCACTGAATTGTTTCCATTTAAAAAGACTCTTAAGATTGTTGAGTCCAACCATTCCTTAACTCTGCGGACTCTGGTGCAAAACCACGTCCCTCAACACCACATCTCTGCATCTGTTAAACACCGCCAGGGATGATGGTCCATCAGGGACTGAGACAGTAACAGGAGAGGCCAACACATACGGTTTAAAGTATGAAACATTCATGTTCACACCTTCTAACCACCAGAAACACCAGAAGAAACTGGGAGAGCCATCTGAGAGTCACCTAGATGGAATGGATTAAAAAAAAAAATTTAAACATATAACTCTGAAAAAAAAAAAACAATAAAAAGGCTGTTGGAGTCACTACTAGCCACTACATTGTGTTTCACCACCTCCTCTGCACACTTCCCAGCACCATCAGCACACTGCTCGCTCCCTTTCTAAAACCAAACTCTATGTCCCATGGAAAACAAGCTGTTTACTTGGCATTAATTAGAGCAAATAAGATAAAGCAGTCAGCTAGTGAGGTTCCTTCATTTTATCATTACTCTTGTTTGACTGTTGACAATCTCTGTGGGGTTACTCTGTGTGTCTATGGCAAAATAAATCACATTTGAAGTTATCGCTTCTTGCTCAGGTTTTAATTTGCTGGACTTCATTTGGGGGGAAAAAAAAAAGCCCAACACAAAAAACACAACAAAAATCAACAACCATGCACTTGCTCCCTCAAACATTTGCAGTAATTAACAGGATGCCCATCTTCCAGTCCTAATGAATATCTAATCTTACTAGTGCGTGTGTGGAGTATTTTAATATTTCATACTGGTTTATTTCGACGGTGCTTGGGCAAAGGCGCTGTTGAGTTTTATCTGCAGATTAAATTGATTTAAATCACTGAAGGAAAAAATATTACTTCATTTCTCTGTCTTTCCTTGACAATGCAAAATTAAAGGAGTCACTCATTTTTAAAGATCTCGGTGGGGGGGGGGAAGTTCTCTCCTGTTTTTGCTTCATAATGCAGCACCTTGGCTGAGCCACTTGCCTTCCACCAGCAGCTGTTAATCAGCAGCAGAAATGATCCCATGGCAGAATTCTACCACTTAGGGACTGATTTCTCACCTTGCCCCACCCCTTCTCCAGCATATGACAAAAACTGATGGAAATAGTCCATAGTCACTGCTGGAATTCTCTCTCTACACTGACACCATGCAAAGATCAGAGGTGTAAAGGCTTTGTTTCAGGCTGCAAATTCCTACAGAAAAATTACAGAGATGTGGCTGTGGCACATTTGACTGCAAGAGTCAAAACCAAACTCAATGGAACATAGAATGACAGAATTGTTTTGGTTGGAAAAGATCACAAAAATCATCAATTCCAACCATCAGCTTAAGACCACCATGGCCATTAAACCATGCCCCAAAGTGCCATGTCTTGAAACACCTCTAGGCACAGTGACACGACCACCTCCCTGGGCAGTGTATGAACTGGATGACATTAAAGGTGCCTTCCAACAGGAATGATTCTATGATTCAGTATGAGTGCAGTTTGAAACACTGTAAGGATGCTTCATCTCTGTAATATGGAAAACTCTTCTACACAAAGGGTGTTTAATAGCCCGCACTTCCCTTATTCCAAAGCTTTACCATGCAAGGACAGAGAGCAGAGACCACACCTCAACAACAGAATCAGGTCTTCTTGTTATCTAAATACATAAATGGCATAGAATCATGGAATCATAGAACTGTCTTGGTTGAAAGAGACCTTTAAGGCCATTGAATCCAACCATTAACCCAGCACTGCCAGGTGACCACTAAACCATGCCCCTCAGCACCACATCCACACAGCTTTAAAATCCCTCCAGGGTGGGGACTCTGCCATTGGCCTGGGCACCAAAATTTCTCTGCAATGCTGCTTTGTGTAAAAAATCCAAATGGAATCTATTATAACTTTTGGCACTGGTGAGGTGTCTCATTCCAGCTGCTGTTGGCAAAATCCCAGAATTCAGACATGACGGGGGTCGGAAGGGACTTCTGGAGATCATTTACTTCAACCCTCCTGCTAAAGCAGGGCACCCACAGGTGCAGCTTGCCCAGGATCAGTGTCCAAGTGGGTTTGGGATGAAGACTTCACAACCTCTCTGGGCCACCTGCTCCAGGACTCCAGCAAAGATCTTCATCATTTTCAGATGGAAAATAACAAATTATAATTTTAGATTTTTATGGTCAAATCCCTTTGGTACACGAAACCAAGCTCTTTTCTTTAGGTTCCTCTAGAATGTAAGTACTGAATACAGATGGAAGCTTGAGGAGGGCAGATTTTGACTGGAGATTAAAAAGAAATTCTTTACAGTGAAGACCTGGATGAAGACTTGAGCAACCCTGTCTAGTGGAAGATGTCCCTGCCTATAGAAGCATGGTTGGAACTAGATAATTTTGAATGTCCCCTCTGATCAAAGCCATTCTAGAATCTATGAAAATATAAAAATCTCCTGACAACAACCCTCTGTCCCCATTAATTTCCAGATCTGAGGAATTTGTTCCATATAAACAAACATGTTACTGTATAATAAAGCTTGTTGCTAAAAGTATTTTATATTTGTCATGTTTTAGTAAGTAGCAAATTCTCATTAAAGCAGGCATGGTGCTTGCACCACTGACTTCCATGAGTCTTCACTTAGCCAGAACAAAGAGCAGCAACATGACCACGACATCTTTGTTTGCAGAAAGAATGGGGTCCTGGTTGGATACTTCTCCTGATAAAAGCATCGTTTGTCTTTTGGCAGTGATGCCACTACACTGATGTGCACCATAAAAAGCCATGATGGGAATCCAAATTTAATTATTTAAGGGTATATCCAGACACAAATGTGAACATTCACACATGACCTTCTTCCAGGTAACACAGGACCAACCCACAGAATTTGAGGTGATGGGGCAAAACTTGATGATCAAGGTCAGGCTGTAAGGACAGAGTGAGAGAGTTGGGGTTGTTCAGCCTGAGGAAGAGAAGGCTCCAGGGAGGCCTTCTGCTGCCTTGTCAGTGCTTAATGGTAGCCAATTAGAAAGCTGGGGACAGAGTTTTTAGCAGGACCTGTTGGAACAGTACAAGAGGTGATGGTATGAACTAAAAGATGGAGACTCAGACTAGAGAGAAGGAAGAAATGTTTGACAGTGAGGGTGATGAGACACTGGCCCAGGTTGTCCAGAGAGGTGGGAGATGCCCCATCCTTCTGAGCAACCTGATCTAATTGCAGATGTCTCAGCTGACTGAAGGAGGGTTGGGAAAGATGATCTTTAATGGTCCCTTCCAACTCAGTGCATTCTGTAATTCTATGATTCAAAGTTTGTAGCACAGCAGAAGAGGAAGCTGGTTTTAAAAAGAAATACCAGCAATGTGTCACTAAAATATTTATTATTTTTTTTTATGGTGACATCTAAATAACAACTGACATGGATAGCAGACAGGATGGATTATTAATTATCAATATTCCCCTGATCTGTCACCTTTTCTCCTTGCAGTTTCTGAAGGCAACCAGTCTGCATCAACATGGTCTAAGTAATCACTCTTAAGATGTTTCCCAAAATGTCTCATAGAGGCAAGCACCAATAAGCTGTTCACATGAGCTGGCCTTCCCAGGAGACCCAGAACACAACTGCTCCATGTGCAATGTCTACACCAGTGTGACCATTACAAACCAGATTGAATAGATTCAAATCTGCTTCCAAGGGCAAATAATAATGAGATTGATAAGACATAGATGCTGATTGTTTAAGAGGATTGCCTAGATGAACACGCTTAAGCAAGGAGGTTGAACTGGATGATCTCCAGAAGTTCTTTCCAACCTCTACCATTCTGTGACTGTGATACTGTGACCCACAACTACATGTGCGACAGAAGAGGATGAACTGTTGGACTTGATGACCTTAGAGGTCTTTTCCAATTGAAACAATTCTATGATTATACGATCACCTCAACTTCAACAGCCATATCTGAATTATTTCAAGCCTCAATGGGTACTTTAAACAACCAAGACAGCCAAAATGCACAGCAAACTTTCTGCTTAAGAACATTTCTATCAGTGAAACCACAGGGTTTTGCATTGTATGTTGACTTCATAAAATAATTAAATGTAATTTATACCAATCAGCCTGAGGTGAAGGTGCATGAAATTAATTTGATGCAGTACATTCTGTGTTTTATCACACCACGTGCTTTAAAAGCTGCATTAATAGATGTGTCGTTGACAGAAGTGAGCCAGCTCTCTAAATTAAGACTAAAAAATGGTGCTGGTTTAGACATATATACATCTACAGATTGAACTTCTTCAGCCATTCATGTTCCATGGAATAATCTATCAATTGGTCTTGATCATAACTGCTGAACTTTCTCAAACACTGTAAATAAAACTTAGTGATGCCCCAATACTCTCACATTGAAAGCAGTTTCAAAACCATAATTGATGGTTCATTGCAATGGGACAAAGCAGTGAACAGTTAGTGACCGTCTTTGACAGCTCCTGGAGCACAGCTGAGATCCCAGAGGATCTGTGAAGACGGGGGGAAAAGAAGACAGGAAGGAATTATGGACCAGTCAAACTTTGATATTGGGAAAGATAATGGAAGAAATTATTAAAATATTTATAAGCAGCTTGGGTTCACAAGGTCAGAAACCACCAAACAAATCTCATCTTTTTCTTTGACAAGATAATTGGCCTCACAGATAAGCAGGAGGCAGCAACGAGGTGAATTGCAGAGCGATTTGATCAGGACTTTTATAAACCTTTGCTGATGATATCCTCATAAAAATGGGTGGAGATCCAACCTCTGTTAGTGGAGGCTAAAGCGGGTGCCAAGAGAAGCTTTAAACAATTTAAGCGGAACTATTAGATGTTAGCACTCTATGATCTTCAATGTATTTTCCAACATAAATGATGCTGTGATTAAGAGTGAATTAAGAAGAGTGTAGCAAGAAGGCGAAGGGCGGTTCTCCTCCCACTCTGCTCTGTCCTAGTGAAGCCACACCTGGAGTACAGGGTACAGTTCTGAGCTGTCCAGCTCAAGAGAGACAGGGAAATGCTGGATAAAGTCCAGTGGAGGCTACAAAGATTTGAGGGTCCTGGAGCATCTCTGTGAGAAGGCAAGGCTGAAAACCCTGGGGCTGTTGAGCCTGGAGGAGTGCAGCCTGAGAGGCAATGTTATCAATGCTCAGCAAGAGTGAAAGGGTAGGGGGCAAGATGATGAGGCCATACTCCTGTCAGTGGTGCCTAGTGACAGGACAAGGGGCAATGCACACAAACTGGAATCTGGAGGCTCCATCTGAAGAGAAACTTGTTTGACATGAGGGTGATGGAGGCCTAAAGCAGGCTGCCCAGAGAGGTTGTGGAGTCTCCTTCTCTGGAGAGATTCCAACCTCACCTAAACATCATGATCCTAGGAAACCTGCTGTGGATGACCCTGCATTAGCAGGGCAGTTGGACTAGATTATCTCCAGAGTTCCCTTTCAACTCCTATCATGCTGGGATTCTGGGATTTACTGTGTGGTTATAAAGTAAATGGAAACCTCTGAAATGCTATTTTCACAAGATCACAGAATCACAGAATGCATTTTGCATTAACATTGCATAATAATGTTTAATTAATCCAGCTGAAAGTCCCAGTCTACCTGTTTTACCACCAGTAAGATATACCTCAATATACTGGGATACCCCAAATCCCTGCTATCAGACTCTGACAGGCATTGCACCTGTAGATTCTGCAATATTTGGTTAAATCTGAGTTGATTACAGAGTGTAGTTATAAATCCGCACCAGCTGAGATACAGCTCAAGTAGCTTATGTTAAAGAATCAGAAATCAGAATTATTTTGACTAATTAAGACAAATAATCCAAACCAGCAGACAAGGGAATCATGATCAAGTGCAGAATGCAATCTGCAGGAAGGGAAAAATCAATTCTACCCCCAGCAAGCGATTCCCTTCTTTGGTAAGCTGTAGAGATAAAAAAGTCCATGTGTCACGTGCAGAAAAATCACTGAGCTCCTATAGATAGATTCTTTATAGGTCAGGCCTCTGGAGGCAGCATCCTTGGAAAGCTTGGGAAGACATTCAGGGCATTAATTCTCTTCATCTTATAAATCTATTTTGGCAGGCTTTGAAAAGCAGCCATGACCCAACCTGCAGTGGTAGCTTCCATGGCCACAACATTTCTCAGTAGAGCTGCCACCAGTGTGTTGGTGGCAACAATCGGGGTCATTTGTTATACAAAGGATACTGTCAAACATGATGTTTTCTAGTCCTTCCAAGAGCAGGTCAGGTTGACAATCATACTAACAGCTTGTTGACACAAGTCATCCCTTTGCTGACATAGCTTATGGCAATGAGGATGTTAAACCAAACATCTAGACAAGGCTAAAAAGGTATTTATTTCAGTGTGTCCTCATAAAAATAGAATCATAGAACCATAGAAGAGTAGACATCGGTAGAGACCTCTGAAGATGGAGGCCAATCCCCTTGCCAAAGCAGGATCACCTAGGGCAGGTTGCAGGAATGTATCCAGATGGGTCTTGAAAGTGAAAGTCTCTAGAGAAGGAGAGTTCAGGATACCTCCCAGTCTTCCTATGGTTTGTTCAGGGTCTAGACAGGAGTCAGACAAAGGAACAGTTTGGGAATATTTGGCAACTATATCCAGTTGAATTCATTCAAAATGAAACTTGTGCAATACAGAAGAAATACTGTCCTATTAACGTACTCTTGTGAATGGAGAGAAATCATCGGCATTGCTTCTTCTTGACAAAAGACTTTGTTCCAAATGAATAAGCACTAACTAAAAAAATAATTGTACTTTAAATCCTGTAATTGTATCATTTTCTACAGCATCATTACACTAAGGAGGAATAGCAAGAAGTAAACTTATTGTTAATTAAAAGTCTGCATTTTCCCCACCACTGTTTTGGTCCAGGAGTAGACAAATCTCCATGCTCCTGATGCCTATGAAGGAGAAAACAATGAATAGTGATGTACCACAGCATCCATGCCCTAAGACACTTGAGTCAGGAGGAAAACCTTCATGTTTTTAATGCCTAACATTTCAATACTTACCATAGCAGACAGTCACATCGACAAGACGTATATGACCCTGCTCTGAAGTGAAGGTCATTGTTGAACTGAGGGCTGCCAGGACATCATGAGGTTTATGCTGAGGCTCTACAGAGAGACCTAGATTGGCTGAGTTGTTGTGTAGATGTCTATGGGACGTGGTTAAACAACGCCAACTGTTGAATCCTCCACTTGGGTCACAATAACCCCATGAAGGCTTGGGTCAGAGTGGCTGCAAACTGCCTGGTGGAAAAGGACCTGGGGGTGTTGGTCAACAGCTGGCTGAAGACAAGCCAACATGTGCTTGGATGGCCAAGAAGGACAAAGGTATCCTGGCGTGGATCAAGAATAGTATGGCCAGCAGGAGTAGGAAAGTGATTGTACCCTGTATTAGGCAGTAGTGAGACCACACCTTGAATTCTAGGTGTCTTAGAAAGATGTTGAAGTCCTGGAGCAGTCCAGAGAAGGGCAACAAAGCTGGTGAAGGGTCTGGAGAACAGAACTTGTGAGTAGCAGCTGAGGGAACTGAGGGTGTTCAGCATGGAGGAAAGGAGGCGAGGGGAGACCTCAGTGCTCTCTACAACTGTCTGAAAGCAGAGTTGAGTGAGGAATTGATTGGTCTCTTCTCCCTAGTATCAAGCAATAGAATAAGAGAAAATGTTCTCAAGATGCACCAGGGGAGGTTTAGGTGGGACTTTGGGAAAAGTGGGCACTGGAACAGGCTGCCCAGGAAGGTGATGGAGTCCTCATCTCTGGAGATGTTCATAAAGCGTATTGACATGGCACTTCAGGACGAGACTCTCCTAAGTGGTGCCAAGAGAGAGGATGACGGACAATGGGCACAAACTGAAACCCAGGAAGTTCCACCAGTGCTGTGAGGGCACTGCAGCCCTGGAGCAGGCTGCCCTCAGAGGTTGTGGAGTCTCCTTCTCTGGAGAGATTCCAAACACATCTGGACATTGTGATCCTGGCAAGCTGTTGTTTTAGCAGAGGGGTGAGACTGGATGATCTCCAGAGGTCACTTCCAACCCTCATCATACTGAGATTCCAAGATTCTGCTGTAGCTGCAGGATTCAGCTGTGGTTTTGGAGGCAAAGCCCTCATGTCCCTGGGGAGGTGGTGAAGGCTTGGCTGCTTACACCAAACCTTACAGAATACCCACTTAGTAGCAGCTCAAAAGGTCACCTCAGCAACACAACTTCCACCTTCACCAAAAAGCCATCTCTTAAGGCTTGACAAGTATTTGGAGTTCTGATTCTCCAAATATGATTTGTCAAAACAACACAGTCTAAAGCACTGTTCCCCAAGTTCCTCTATAAATAGCAGGAAAAAAAAAATTTAAAATGTTGACTTTATCTGCTGCATGTGAGAGAGGAGGTAAGACCTAAACAAACTTTCACCACCAGCTGAGTTTACATATTTCAACTCCATCAGTGCCAGAGTTGCAGCCTTGCTGGCACCGCAGGAAAAAACCTAACAAAAAAAGTCATAGATTGACAAAACACACAGAGTCATAATAAAACCACATCCAGTTAATAACTTTGAGGACTAATGTTAACTCCAAGCACAATGGAGAAGTCTCCTTCAACACAATAAAGCTCTTGATATAATTTACTCTCAGCTCCTTCTCAAAACATTACTCTCTGCCCACAATCACATTCAGATTACCAAATTCCTTTTGTAGTTTTCTTCTAGCTGTGGGAATAAAATAAACCACTTAGATGACAGTAAAGTGTCTGTAAAATATATAACAGCAATAACTCCTGGTGGAAATGCAGCAGATATTTATACAAGAGCCCAAGCGTGGAGTGCTGTGAATAAGGCCAGGGAAGGGAGGGGAGTGGGGGGGGGTTGTTTAGAGAGGCCTCTTCTGGATGAGGTCCTGCTGCTTCTTCCTTCTTCAAGGGCTTTAGTCTGATACCCAACATGAGGTATCAGTGATGGAGGAAGCCTTGACAGCTCCAGACCACCAGTATGTGAGCTGTTTGGAACATAGAGTGAGCACCCACTCCTTGAAAGCCTGGAAGAATGAGTAGAGCACCAAGACACAGAAGGCTTCACAGATTGCACTGGGTTGGAAAGAACTTTCAAAAGTCATCTTGTCCAACCCCCTTGCAGTGAGCTGGGGGTTGGTAAGCTGTAGAGATAAAAAAGTCCATGTGTCACGTGCAGAAAAATCACTGAGCTCCTATAGATAGGCCTTCTTTATAGGTCCAACCCCCTTGCAGTGAGCCTCCAACTAGATCAGGCTGGCCCCAGGGTAACCACATCTCTGGGCAACATATTTCAGCATTTCACCACCCTCATTGTAAAGAACTTCTTTCTAAATCTCCCCTGCTCCAGTTTCAAACAATTGCCCCTTGCCCTATCATCACAGGCCCTTCTAAATAGTTCCTTCCAAGCCTTCCTGTAGGTCCCCTTCACACATTGAAATGATGATTTCACTCCCAGAGCCTTCTCTTCTCAAGGCTGAAGAGCGCAAACTCTCAGCCTGTTCTCACAGCAGAGGTGCTATGGCAATGGTCACAAACTGGAACCCAGGAGGTTCCATCTGAACAGGATTAACTTCTTTGATGTGAGGGTGCTGGAGGCCTGGAGCAGGCTGCCCAGAGACGTTGTGGAGTCTCCTTCTCGGGAGAGATTCCAGCCCCACCTGGACATTGTGATCCTAGGCAACCTGCTGTGGGTGCCCCTGCTTTAGAAGGAGGCTTAGAGTAGATGATCTTCAGAGGCCCCTTCCAACACCTACCATGCCTGGATTCTGTGAAGAAAGGATCTTTTGGGGTTTATACATTGAAGACATCTGGGTAATTTTTCTCCTAATTTAAAAGATCTCTAGAGGAAGACAAGCCAAGATGACCATCACGGACATGACTACACGACATGGAAAGCCATGGTGAGACAATAAAAGTATGTCAACAACAATTCCATCTGTGCAAATCCTCAGTTTCGTCAGTCCTCTGCTGTTGCTTACACAAGCTGTCAAGGAGGAAAAGAGAAGGCAAAGTCTTCCAAGATTCCATTTCTAAAAGTTACTGCACAGAATCATAGAACTATTTTGGTTGGAAGAGACCTTTAGGATCATTAACTCCAACTGTTTACCCAGCACTGCCAAGTCACCACTAAACCATCACTCTCAGCACCACATCTCCATGGCTTTGAAACCCCGCCAGGGATGGAGACTCCACCACTGCTCTGTGAAGGTTGTTTCAATGCTGGACATCATGTTCAGGCATCTGGAAATCTATCCCCTGCCCTTGGTTATGGGGGTCTGCTCTGGCACAGAGCTGTCCAAGCCCATATTACATCAGTTCAAGCTTCATTTCATGGCAGATTCAGACCTTTAAAGGTCATTTAGTTCAACCCCCCTCCAGTAAGCATGGCCATCTGCTACAAAAAAAGCTGGAAAGGGACTTTCTACAAGGGCTTGTAATGCTAGAATGAGGGGAAATAGCTTTGAGCTGGAAAAGGGGAGATTTAGACTGGAGATTGGGAAGAAGGTCTTTACAGTAAGGGTGGTGAGACACTGAAGCAGGCTGCTTAGGGAGACTGTGGAAGAGTTCAAGGCCAGGTTGGACAGGATGTTGCACACCTTGGCTTGGCAGGAGGTGTTCCTGCCCAGAGCAAGGGGTAAGAACTAGATGATCTTTAAGGTCCCTCCCAGTTTAAACCAATCTGTGGTTCTTTGATCTGCAACTAGATTACATTAGCAGAAGGACCTTCTGTCCAGATTTCTCTGCCATCCAGTACCACACTTTAGTGCACCAAAGCAAAGTTGGGGCTGGAGTCAGTGATTTTCGTAGGTCCCTTCCAGCCCCTACCATTCCATTTCTCATGGAGCAAAGGGAGATGTTTATTCTATGTTCAGTGCTTATGCCAGCACCAGAAGGATGGATCTGGACCGAATTCTGAAGCAACAATTCCCCAGGCAGACACTCCCCTTCCTTTAGGTCTTAAAACTGCCTTACTCCAATCACCAGCCACATCTGTCTGCAGCTGGAGACCACAGTCAAACCCTGCCCATGGGCTTTGCTGCAGCGACAGGAGTCAGTAGGGTCTTTCTACGATCGGAGAACAAATGCATTAATTTGGATATATAAAAAGTTACATCAAATTTGAGGTTGGCCAATGTAAATCAAATGCCCTAATGAATGAAGAAGCCCTGGACAAGCACATTATTATGTGCGTTATGGGGAATGTACCCTTCCAGCATCATTCACTGGTTACATCTTTCTACTTATGTTTAAATATGTTCTCAAGGAATTTAACCAATTCCTTAATTCCTCAATGAAAGAAATTAAGCTTCTAGATCTAAACCTACATTTTTAAAGGTGAAAAAATAGAAGAAAAAGAAAATATTGGTGTATCTGCTACAGCGAATGACACCTTCCTGCTGAATCAGTGACTTTTCAGAGAACCACAGAATGGGAGGAATTGGAAGTGACCTCTGGAGTTCATCCAGCCCAATCCTCTGCTAAAGCAGGGGCACCCACCCATGGCAGGTTGCCCAGAATCACAGTGTCCTGGTGAGCCTGGAATCTCTCCAGAGATGGAGACACCACAACCTCACTGGGCAGCCTACTCCAGGACTTGGGCACCCTCAGACCACAGAATTTTCTCCTCATCTTCAGAAGGAACCTCCTGGGTTCCCATCTGTGTCCACTGCCCCTTGTCCTGTCACTGAGCACCACTGAGAAGAGTCTGGCCCCATCCTCTTGCCACCCACCCTTTAGCTTTTGCTGAGCAATGAGAAATCTCCTCTCAGGATGCTCCAGGTCTCTCAGACTTTTCTCCTCAGAGATGCTCCATGGTGCTCAGCATTTTTGCAGTCTCCAGTGGATTCTCTACAGTAATTCCCCATCTTTCCTGAATTGGAGAGTGCAGAACTGGACACAGTAGTCCACCTGTCACCTCACTAAGGCAGATTAGAGGGGAAGAACCTCCCTTGACCTCAATGATAATTAAGAATGGTACTTCTTAATAATGGCTGAAACACTTTGTGAGCCAAGACATTGGAAGGATTGTTGTAACTAAGCTAAGTTCAAAGCACCACCTATAACCCCTCTTTTTCCCCAGCCCATCCATCATCACTCCTAGAAGGCGGTGGTAGGCAGGAGGGGCTGGGCAGGGCCTTTCCAACCCAACACATTCTGTGAGTTGCAGGGGCAGAGGCAGTGATCTGAGAACTGGAGCTGTGGCTACAAATGTTCTACCAATGGATACAAAGAGACCCTGAAGAGCTCTAAGTCTGGCAGCCAAATGTAAACATTGGAGTAGTAAGTTCAGCCCCTGTAGACTCCACACCTTCATAATGTTCTGCCGCAAGTTCTCCATGGCCAAGAAATACCATTTGGCTTCTTGGATATAATGATTTCTTGCGACCAAAGTAACATGTGGCAAAATAAATGATGGAAGCTGTTGGTAGGAAACAGCAAGACCACAAATCCCTAATCAAAGCCAAGGATGATGGACGTTTTGAAGTCCATCAGATTTAGTCACCTCCTAAATTTCAATGTATAGGCTTTAACAATCTTCACAAATAATTCTTCAACTTTTTGCTGCACACTAGTCTCCAAGTTGGAAACCTTGGAACCACACATGGGCTTTCTGCATAAAGTATCACCTTATCTCTGAATAAGCAAACTATTTGAACTCCCCAGAGCTATTTAGCTAACCACTTGCTGTGACCTCTGAATTCTCCTCCTGAATTATATTTTTATGTGCTATATAAAGGTACTGTTATATTACTGTTTTTATTTTAGGTGCCAAAAAGGACAAGTTTACTGCCAACTGCTCACTGTGTCATTCCTTTTTTTTTTTTTTTTTCTCTTTTTCTTTTTTTTAATTTTTATTTTATTTCTGGAAGACTTCATGGACTCAGCAGCACAATTTGTTTTTAATTCACACATGAATGGCTTATTAAGAAAATCATATCCAGTATGAAGTGAAAAAATAAACAAACCCATGATATTTGGAGAAAACTACCAGTGGACAGAAGTGTCACCCTGTTGGCATGACTGGAAAGCACTGTACCGGCACTGAGAAGCCCTCTTCTTGGTGTTAGGTTTCCTTAACATGTTGTTTGCATTTATTAGTAAGATGGCAATACTTTGGAGATGCCCATCATGGAGGTCTTGCAGCCAGAAATGCCAGCTGCAAGCCTGTATCACGAAAAAGATGAACTAGAACATGTCTGCCTTCAGGCATGAGAGGTCTTGGCAACAGAGCTCAGAAAAAAGAGCTTCTCAAGGGAAGCAAAACCCTAATGCCTATCTCCAGCATCAGCATCCTTCCAACACCACTTCACTAGATGTCAGCAATTAAAGAAACTAAAAGGTTTTCCTCTCAGGCTGCTTCTCTACCAGGCTAAACAGCCCGAGGTGTCTCAGCCTTTCCTCCTCACAAAGATGTTCCTGTGCCTTTAGCACCTTCATAGCCTCCACTCAGCTGTCTCCTCTACTTCCCTATCTCTCTTGAACTGGGAAGCACAGAACTTCAGACAATACTCCAGCTGTGGCCTCACCAGAACAGATTAGAGGGAGAGGAGAACCTCCCTTGACCTGACGGGTACCTTCTTAATGTCCCTCTTGGCCACAGGAGCACATTGCTAGCTTGTGGGAAACTGTACTGTTCACTGCACTGATCTGAGGCGGGTAAGAGGAGGACACAAGGAAAACTGTTAGCAGGCAAGGGATAAATAATTGGGGTGCTCTCAGAAGGTAAAAGAATGTGGAAAACCAGACTGAGCTAGATCCACAGTGCTGATAGACTTTGGGTTTCAATAGGCTAGCAGGGAAGCTGTTATCTCTTAGCTTTTCACATCCACAATGAGAATTAATTGAAATAAAAGTGGAACTACATCTCACAAGGCGTTAATGAAGGAACACAATAAGAACAGATCTTGACTGAAACCCATGTAACACTGCAGAAAATGGGCTTCCCACAAAAGTCCTACTATCAACATTTCTGAATAATTAACTGAGAAATAAAAGCAGTCTCAAGGTTCCTTCAGTGCTCCTGGAATATTTCATAATATTCCACAATTTCCAGCACAACACTGCTCTTGCAGTTGTCTGTCACATCAGACCCAGCTGACCTACGGAAGCACAGAAATAGAGGGGAACAGTACAACATCATCTCCTACAAGGAAATAAAAATCAAACATAGTCAAGAGATGAAAACGCAATTTAATACATGTTCCTGAGGGATGGAAAAAGAAAAAAAGGGAAGGGTTTATTGCATTGGATTGGTGGAATGAGATGCAAAAGGCAGATGAAAGCTTCCACTTCAGTCCTGAAAAGCTCACGCTTTGGAAACGTGAGGCTCTGCAACGAGCAACACTGAGGTCTGGTGTCAATTTAAATGCACTGAACACCAGGAAAATGCCCCCAACTAAGGCTTCAAACTTGTACAGCACATTTCCACTCAACCCAACTAGATTGCCTGTCACATCTGACATGGCTTGTCAAAAGTTATCCTTCACTGCTCATGGGCAACATGGAGGGTCAAAAGACCAAATACAATGGTCCAACCCATCCCATTTTTTTTCCTTCAGAGCAGCAGATATTGAACTCGAAGATGACAAGACAGAGCAGGTTGAAGGGGCTGCCAGAGAAAGAGAAGCTGTCCAGAGGCGCTGATCTGAAGGAGAAAAACCAGCCGGTCTGTGCATGTCATGGCTGGGGCTCAGGTGCTGACAGTCTCACACAAAAGGGGAATGAAAAGCTGAGAAACTTGAAGTGGCCTTTTACAAAATCAGCTCAGCTGTTAAGAAAGGAAAGAGGCACTCACCCAGGAACATGAAATGTACCTCAGAAGGGACTGAAGGGGAGAAGATGCCCCCCGTTCTCTTAATCTGCATCCATATGGACCAGGGCTGATTGTGCACTCAGAAACAAAAATACTAATTTTCACCGCTTTCTCACTCACAGCTTCAGAGGAATAAAGCCCTGAAATGAACAGCTGAACAAAGCAACACCTTTCAAAAGCAGCTCAAAAACCTTGATCAATCTTTTCAAGCCAGCCTCACTCCCTCTGACAGGAGACATGAAATGATAATTTATGGAAAAGCGATTTATTAATCTCTGCAAACACAGAAGGGACCATAAGCCTGTTACAGTTAGTAGTCTTATGCTGGTTTGAATGGACAACTGAAGTGATTTGCCAGTTACCATCACAAAAGATGCAGCCATGAGCTGCACTGCAACAAATCCTGGTGCATCCTGATCCTTCCTTACCTTTCACAGACTGATTTGGTGGGGACATTTAAATGTTCATGTAGTCCAACCCCCACCCTGCCATCAGCAGAGACATCTGCAACTATAGCAGGTTGCTCAGAGCCCCAAACAACCTAACCTGCAATAGTTCCAGGGATGGGGCATCTATCATGTCTCTAGGCAGCCTGGGCCAAGCTCTCATCATCTCCTGCATCAAATATTTCTTCCGTCTCTCCAAACTGGATCTCCCTCTGAGTTCAGACCATCACCCCTTGTCCTGTTACAACAAGCCCTGCTAAAAATTCTTTCCCCAGCTTTCTGATTGCACACTTGAAGCACTGCAAGGCCACCAGAGGGTCACTCTGGAGACTTCTCCAGGCTGAATAACCTCAGCTCTCACCCTGGCCTCCCAACAGGTAGCTTCCAGCCCTCCCATTATTGCTGTGACCTCTTCTGGCTCAGCTCCAACAGGTCCATGTCTCTGCTTTGCTGAGGACTCCAGAGCTGACCCCAGTACTGTAGCTGAATATGCTTAAAATACACCAGCATGGATATGTTGAGATCCTCAGCTCTTGGCATGCAGATGGGTAACACATGGTGAGTGACTGCCCTGAGAAGCAGCCACAACCATGGGTTAATAACAGAATATTTCCACCCTTAATCCTTTTTTTATATGGCTTTGTGCTTTAATTATCTCAAAAGCAACATCAACTTAAATTAATAAGGGAATCCAGAGCTGCCACCACCGAGCAGCCTTCTGGAGATACTCAAAATCCGCCTGGATGTGTTTCTGTGTGATCTGGTCTAAGGTGATCCTGCTTTGGCAGGGGGGTTGGGCTGGATGATCTTTTGAGGTCCTTTCCAGGCCCTGACATTCTGTGAATCTGTGATGCAGAAAGTTCACATTTGCTGGTGGTGGCTGTGGACATCAGAGTGACATTTAATTCATGGGTGGCTAAAAATAAGCATTTGAATATGAAAGTTTACAAATACATGAATATTTTCATATTCGGTGAAGATGGAAGCTAAAATTTAAGGGGTTTAATTCTTTTCAGACTACTTTTATTTTGATTGGATAACATTTTCATCTAATCTACCACTGAATTTTAGCACATCAGATGTATTCAAATATACTCTTTTATTTCATAGGTTTTTTGGTTAGCTGTTTTTGTGGGGATTTTTGGAGTGGCTGCTGTCTTTCAGATCACTTACATGCATATATATGTTACTAGAGATTATCTACTTCACCTTGCTTGCATAAATGATCCTCATGAATGAAAAAAAGCTAATATTCCAGACATTTTAAAGAACTTAATCTTCAGTTAAGAAGCCAAAAGGAAAAAAAAATTAATTTCCTAGGCTCAGATCCAATATTTGCCTTTTCAAAGTGTTTCTCACCCCTGTTCTGCTCCTATACCTCTCCCTGGGTCAGGAGGTGAGGATTTGGAGATGTCCATCTCCTTGCCACCACTTGCCATGGATCTGCCTGCCCACCAGCTTCACTTTCTTTCAACATCTCAAAGCTCTTGTCGTATTCATGAGTTGCAATTTAATTCAAGTGCACTTGAGCTCCAGCAAACACAAAGCGGCCAGAAGCGTGGTGGCAGCTCCATCTGAGGAGGGGAAATGGGTAAATATCACCGTGGCGGCCAGCATCAAAGGATAACCTGCCCACACATACACCAGCCCAATTAGCCCAGACAAGACGAGCTTTTATTCCCCAAAGAGCTAAAGAAAGTCTTAGAGATGCTCTCCACTATCCATTCTCAGATGAAGCTACTGAGAGAAACGCTGAGAGATCTGCCACTGTTTAGTTGTGAGAATGCTGAGAGCAGATCTTATTAACATCTGTAAGTGTCTGAGAGGTGGGTGTCAAGATGAAGGTGACAGCCTCTTTTCAGTGATGCCATGGGACAGGACAAAGAACAAAGGGTATAAACTGGAACACAGAAAGTTTCACTGAAACATGAGGAGGAATTACTTTACTGTGAGGATGATGGAGCCCTGGAGCAGGATGCTGTGGAGTTTCCTTCTCTGGAGACCTTCAAAACCCACATGGATATGTTCCTGTGTGACCTGCCCTAGAGGATCCTGCTTTGGCAAGGGAATTAGGCTACATCATCTCTTGAGGTCCTTTTGAACCCCTAACATGCTGTGATTCTATGATACTGTGTGGCGCAGTATGACCTATGCAGCAATAGGTTTAAAAGCTGCACCCTCCACCTCCCAAAAAGAGGGAAGCTGAGGATGCAGAAGATTAATTTTACTACTAGAGACTCAGAGTGGTTCTCTGTAGTGTGGTAAAATATGGAAGGGAACAGTCTTACCTCTGAGGGAAGAGGGATAAGCACCTTTACTTGATACTACCTGAGCATGATTGAAAACCCACCACCTGAAGTGGTGCAATGGCCTTTATGTCCTCAAAACTGCACAAAGAAATCTTTAAGATAAAAAGTCTAAAAAGAAAAAGCTAGATAAAAGAGGAATTTTCAACTTGAAAAGAGTTGCCAAAAGAATATTAAACACAGCCACCTATAGTGCTGCATCCAGCTCTGTAGTCCTCAGCAGAAGAACATGGAACTTTGAAGCAGCTCCAGAGGAGGCCACAAGATATGAGGGCTAGAATGACTCTGCTGTGATGATGGGATGTGAGAGCTGGGGTTGTTCAGCCTGGAGAAGTTTTGAAGAAAACATTATAGTCCAAAGGCTTTCAAACCCAAAAATACCTGGTTTAAGATAATTATCTGGTCTCTTCTCCCAAGGAACACACAATAGGGCAAGAGGAAACAGCCCTGGAGAGATTCCAATCCCATGTGAACATTGTGATGCTGGGCAAGCTGCTGTGGGTACCCCTGCTTTAGCAGCAGCATTGGACTAGATGATCTCTGGAGGGCTCATGCAGACCCTACAATTGTATGATTCTATAAATTCCATGATTCTAAGATCCTATGGTTCTCTGACTAAAAATGCTCATCAATTTCTAAGCAGACAAAACTCAATTAAAATCTGTGGTCCTTTAATGCTACTGCAGCTCTTCACCACCTCCCACAGCTGCCCAAGCCTAAGTGGAGGAGCATACCTCTGTGATCACACCACCTCCACAGAGTGCTCCAGGCTAACCACTGTGTACATATCAGTAAATTCAATAGCCTCTTTAACATCCCAGAACGAATTACTGACAAGTCATTTTTTGCTCCATCCATATTGCAAGTCAATGTGGCAACCCTAGGTTGTTGTTTTTTTCTTCCTATTACAAACATGTGCTGTACCTAAGCTCGGAGCCATTTGGATGCTGATACAAGATTCATAATGGCTGTCAGAATCTGCAATTTTTCCTTTTGTTTTATGAGGTCAGGCAATATTACCTGCACTGATGTATTCCATTTCCCCAGCTGAAAACCTTCTCATTTGAGCACGACAGGTTGAGGGAGTCATGATTTTACAAACCTAACACTTGAAACACAGCATACGGGAGGCAGGTGCCTAACCCCATGTTCTCTTTTTGCTCTTGTCCACTGGCAACAGTAAATTAAACTGTCAAAAGCAGAATTGTCCTGTCATCAACAAAGCTAGAGGTTCATAAGGATTGCAACATCAGAAAGATTTGTAATTCTGCATTTCCCTGCACCTGGAATTTGAACTCACATTTGGGCTATGGTGAAAAGTTGTGCGGGAGACACTAGTGCCGCGAGCTTCCTGGGAGCCTTGATGTGACATTTGCAAAGGTGGAAATTAATGAACAAAGTGGGCAAGTAATTTTTTAACATTTATTTATTTATATGAAAGTGTTTGGCATGAGGTCCTGACCTTATGAATTGCTCCATGTCCTGGAGGGGGACAGGGATCTTAATGGGCTAGGACATGTGGTATGTGGCTCATTACTATCTGAAAAAAGTACCAAAATTCAAATGTATTTCAAGGCATTAACAGCCCAGAGCAGTGGACCTGAGATCCAAATCATGGAACTCTTTCATTTGGAAGGTATCTCCAAGATAAGTCCAACCTTCAACCTAACACCATCATAGCCATTAAACTATGTCCCAAAGTGCCACATCTACACATCTTGAACACCCCATGGACATCCCTGGGCAACCTATTCCAAAATTTTGAGATTCCACAGCAGAGACCATAAGCACTTCCAAGAAGTTTTCTTTCCCACTGAATGAATTTCATTCTACTGAGTTTGTGGCATTTTGTTTTTTACTTCAAATCCAGGTCACCTCATTTCAGATTTGGAATACTGAATCCTTTCATCATGTAGTTCTCCTGAATTCATTTTAAAGGAACATTATTAACTACAATCTTCATTTCAGGCTTTAAATATGTTTTCAGTTTTCACTTGAAGCCAACTCTACTTTTTTAAAATCCAGTTTAGTTAAGTTTAGAGTCCAAGAAGAACATCAAACTGTTAAAGCAGATCCACAAAGATGATCATAGGGCTGGAACATCCCCACTATGGGATGACGCTGAGAGAGTTGGGGCTGTTCAGTCTGGAGAAGAGAAAGCTCTGAGGAGGTCTTATAGCAGCCTTCCAGGACCTGAAGTGGTCTAGAAGAAATCTGGGGAAGGACTTTTCACAAAGGCTTGGACTGATATGTCAAGGGACTATGATTGAGCTGGAAGAGGAAAGATTTACACTGGAGATTAGGAAGAAATTCTGTACAGTGAGGGTGACGAACACTGGAAGAGGTTGCTCAGGGATGTTGCGTATGCCCTCTCCCTGGAGGTATTCAAGGCCACGTTGGATGAGGCTTTAAGTAATCTGTTCTAGTGGAAGATGTCCCTGACTATGGCAGGGGGAGTTGGGACTGGATAATCTTTAAGGTCCCATTCAACCCAAATCATTCTATAAATTTGTATCAATCCTTAAGGTCTCTTCTGACCCAAACCATTCTGTGATTCAAGGAATGTACAAAGTTCCTAACTGTGTGTATTACAGCCAAGTACAAACTGAGAGTAAGATGGTTCTGAAAATGAATAAAATATTATAAAAATCTTGTTTAAATGTGTACTGAACTAAGCACAAGCATGATACAAATTACCACCAGAAAAGCCAAAGGAGCACCTCCTTTGATATGCTGACAAACAAGAAAAAAAAGGGCTTGTTATTAATTCAATGCAGCAATCATCTCTTGCTTTAGATTACCTCTTGAAAAAATCCAAGCTTATCAATCATTAAAGTGTGGACAGAAAGTTAAATTGAGATAAGAAATCATTTCACGAAGCTTAATGCAGTCCAAGTACCTCAATATTCCTTTATTAATTCTCATTTAATATCACTTTAAATTGCCGCCATTATTATCCTACCGCCTACAAAAGGCTCCCTGTAATTAGTCTGCATTAAGCCCTTTTTATTTAGAAGGAGCCAAATAAACAAACCCACTTTAATTACCTGGGTGCCACAATATTGATCTGTGCATCCCATTTGAACAGGGACTTGATTTTCCCCTTTCCAAGCAGGAGGGGTGGTTGAGAATGCTCTGGCAGGAACAGTGGCGTGGGGATAAAAGGAGGAGGTAGGGATGACTTTGGGAAGGCACCAAAGAACCAAAAGTCAAGGAAGGCTGGGAATCTTCTCCCTCCCAAGCCTCGTTCTCTCCCACTTCAGCACACGGTGTTAACGACAGACAAAATTTGAGGTCATTAAGTAGAAACAGGGATTGAAAGGGAGACAGGCGCTCTTGCTGGCGATGCCGATGTCAGCATTTCAAGTACTCTCCTAATCCCACACTGCAAGTTTCAACGTTATTGTCTCAATTTAACTTGCATTAGTACCTAGCACCTTGATTACACTGTTGGGGTGGTAATCTTCGTCTGCATATGCCATCATTACTTATGTCAAGCCTCTCGAGTTGTTATGAATACTATGTTGTTTTACGAGAGAGAGGAAATTAGTGCCAGTCCCCCAGAGTTTTGGGTGCTTAACACTGAAGCACTACACAGCCCTCTCAAATCCCACAACAAATCCTTGTTTAGTGCCACACGGAGATAAGGACTTTGCAGCAACATCCCAGCATAAATAACCCACATCCTTCTTTAGGCAGAAAATGTAAAAAAAAGAAACCCAAATCTCCCTCTTGTGTTTTTATTTCTGTGCCTTTTTCACCCAAAGTGTGGATTCTCTCAAAATGCAGGGGTTTTTGGGGTTTTGTTTTGTTTTTTACTCAAAATGCAGGGATTTGAGGCTTTCCTAATAAAAGTTAACTTCTACAACTCCCTTCCTGTATTGCTATTTTTTTTGGTGGTGTCTCTTCCACAAAAAGCACTCTGAGAAATTAATCACATGGGATGTTCCACATTAAGCACAACTAAACCTTTTTAAGGATTCCCTTTTGAGGTATTATTTCTCCTAGAATGCAGGTTTTGGAGGCTTTTTAAACAAAAATAACTTCTCCAATATCCCTTCTCTGTTATTAGTTTTTGGGTCTCTTTTCCATTCAAAGCACACTAAGCAGCAAATCACACAGGATGTCCTGTATTCAGCACAAGAAAATCTTTTTAAGGATTCTCTCAAAATGCATTTTAATATTCTTTCCCCTCTCAAAATGCATTTTTGGAGGCTTTCTTAATAAAAATGAACTTTTCTACTCCTTTTCTGTATTATTATTATTATTATTATTTTATTTTTTGGGGTGTCTTTTCCACCCAAAGCACTGTGAGCAATGAATCATACAAATCATACAGGATGTCACACATTAGTACAACATCAAGCCCAGCAAAACCTTTTTACGAATTGTCTCAAAATGCAGGTTTTTGAGGCCTTTTTTTAATAAAAAAGAACTTCTCCAACCCAATGCAAAGGCTCTGTATTAAGATGAGCCTTCCCTCTGGAGTGCAATAAAGGGAGGAATTGTTGCCGCGCACGCATCGTCCTCTCGGTATTTTCTTAAACATGATCCACTATGCTGTTGAAAAGAATTATTTTACAGTATTGGAAAGGATTTTTTTTTTTTTTGCATTGTCTGTTTATTCTGTTTACACAGCAAATGAAACCTTTGATATGAAGAGGTGAACTCCCCAGGGAGGGAAAGAAATTCAGGAATGATGTACAGATGGGGACAAGGGGCCGGCGGAAAGCGAATATAAATTAATGTGCCCTCAACAGCCACATCTGGAGCAGAACAGGGCCAGATAAATAATTCTGACATTAAAAAAATGAAAGATCAAGCCCTATAAAGAGCAGAATAAGTTTCCTTTAATGATATTACTGCATGGTATAATTGAAGCCACACCTGAAATAAATATAATTTTATATTATTTTAGCCCAAATCCTTCTCAATTTTCTCTTTGGAGGCTATTTTCAAGGACAGCACAAAAAAGATGCCCTATGTTGTTTGCAAAAGTTCCCCTAACAACAAAAAATCTGCCTCCTGAGGTTGCCTGAACATCTTCCTGCATGAAAAAACAGTCTCAGTGGGCTTGCTTTTTCAAACCTGTACTTGTACCAAAAAATGTTTTGTGTTCTTTTCTCCTCTTTTTCTAGCTTTAAAGTATATATACTTAATTTTGTTAAAAATTAATATCTCTCTTAAAAGGGCATGGTGTTTAATTGTGGTATCTCTCTAGCTGCAGAGAAGCTGTGGCAGGTAGCCAAGCATTAAAAAAAGGGAATAAAACAAGGGGAAAATAAAAGTCAAATACCTA
>VWZI01010456.1:325444-348950 GCA_013396835.1 Psilopogon haemacephalus
GTCCTGTGGTGGTATGTCTCCAAGTGTCAAGAAGCCTTAGGCTTCAACAAGAGTACTTACAAGAGCACACATGATGGTTGGGTATGTTTTTTCATGTAGCCCCTGGAGATTTTTTCCCCATTTATTTTAGGCTGTAGCAACATGAGTTGGAAGACAGTAACAAAAAAAAAAACCAAAAAAAAAGAGAGAGAGAGAAACTCCTTTTCTCCCTTAAAAGAAGTCCTGCATTGGTCTGATGGGTCACCAGCAAGAAGAAAATCAAATCACAACTGCAGGTTAGATTTAGACTGGATATTAGAAGGAAATTCTTTACAGTGATGGTGGTGAGACACTGGAATAGGTTGCCCAGGGACTGTACCTGGAGTTGTTCAAGGGCAGGTTGGATAAGGCCTTGAGCAACACGGTCTAGTGGAAGGTGTCTGCCCATGGCAGGGGGGTTGGAAGTCCCTTCCAACCCAAACCATTCTATGACTGTGTTAATTTGGGGAAAAGAAAGAGAAGCAAGGCTGGGTTGGTTGGTTGTTTATTTTTTCTGGATAAGCGATTGGAATCACTACCCAACATGATATTCTTCAAATGTTACAGAATCCCAGCACAGTGGAGGTTGGAAGGGACCTCTGGAGATGATCCAGTCCAACCCTCTTACTAAAGGAGGTTACACTAGCAGGTTGCACAGGATCACAATGTCCAGGATGTATTTGGAATCTCTCCAGAGGAGACTTCACAATCTCCAGTTCCCTCACACCAAAGAAGTCTCTCATCTTCAGATGGAACCTCCTGAGTTCCAGTTTGTGCCATTACCTTGTTGTTGGGCATCACCGAAAAGACAAACTAAAGTCACCATGGCTAATCATAGAATGGTTTAGGTTGGAAGTGGTCTCAAAGATCATCCAGTTCCAACCCCCTACCATAGGCAGGGACACCTCCCACTAGAACGGAGTAAGACTCTTATAGCGTTAAATGTCAAGTTCTTCCTGTGACAATAAAGAAGTCACATGGCTTTTAATACTGATGATGAAGAAATGCACCATATTTATTTATGACAGGCTGAGTAATTCGATGTGTAACACATCTTCCATCCACTTCACTTTATGATAGCCTTATATACTACCGGCATTTGTGCAGTGTAACTCCAGAAAGTAAACAGGTTACATAGCGATGTACATGGTGACGTCCCATAAAATATGCATTTCTGGTTTTAAGTAGAGCTCTACATGAACCTAAACACCAGACACTTTGAGACACATTACCTACTCTCCAAGATACATTTTGCAATTTGTATGTTTTAAGTAATCACTCCTACTACAATCTAATAAAACAAATTCTCTGACTGCCTTGGTGTTGGTTCCTCCTCGCTCCCACCAATACTTCTTAAAACTTTCATGCATCTTCCATGCAGCAAGCTTAGCAGCTAGGAAATTAAGCACAAAATGTAACTCTAGTCTAGTCACAAAAATGTAGTTTTGGTTAAAAAAATTATAAAAATCAGACTTGTAGAAGATGTGAATCCAACCAAATCAAATCCAGCTAACCAGTAAAAAAGCCATTAATCTAACCAATCAAATCGAACTAACCAGTAAAAAACATGAATCCACCCAAATAAAATCCATTTAAAGAGTAAAAACCATTAATCAAACCAAATCAAGTTAAAAAAAATTCATCTAACCAGTAGAAGATGTGAATCCAAACAAATAAGTAAATGAATAAGCTACAGAATTACAGAAAAATAAGGCTCTGGAAAAAAATGACCCTGGAAAGTCTTAGAGAATCATAGAACTGTTTCAGCTGGAAAAAAACTTGTAGGATCATTGAGTCTAACCATCATTCTAAAACCACCATGACCATTAAACAATGTCCCAAAGTGCCATATCCATGCATTTCTTGAACACCTTCAGGGAAGGTGCAACACCACCTGCTTGTGCAACCTGTTACAAAGCCTGTCCGTTTTCAGTAAAGGATTTTTCCTAATATCCAAGTTAAATCTCCCCTGAAGGGTTGGTTTGAGTTGGAAGTGACCTTAAAGATAATCTCCTTCCTGGAAGTGTTCTAAGTCAGGTGGATGAGGCCTTGAGCAACCTGGTCTAGTAAAAGGTGTCCTTGTCCATGGCAGGTTGGAATTAGACAATCTTGAAGGTCGCTTCCAACCCAAACTGTTTTATGATTCTATGTGAACCATAATTTGCCAGATCCACAACAGTTGTTGCCCCCTTCTTTGTGAGCATCCAACTGCTTCCAATAAGAAAATGAAATACGCCAAAGGAAACACAAGTCATATAATTTTCTAGACTCATTTTATCCTTTACCTGATGTCCCTCTATTAATGGTAGAGTCTATATGCCTCTCCCCGTTGGGTCTAAGAGGTTGTCCAGCCTCCATGGATTTTCCAAAGTGTCTGCTCATGCTTCTGCCAGTCCCTTAAGTATCCTCAGATTAAAACAGCCAGGCCTTTCCCAAAAGACAGGGCTCGAGCAGTAGAATCTCCTAGGCTGAGATCTTACTCCATTTTCTGCTGGTATTAATTGTGCTAACCATCTGCTCACTTCTGATTTTTTGTTTTAATTGAAAACAACTGCAGAAAGCCATTGAACACTTCAGTCTCATTTGCTAATAGCTCCCTGCTTCCCTCAAGTAGCAGACCAGAACACTTTACTTGGGCTTCCTCTTATTACTAACATACTTACCAATCCATCTCCCAACCTCTCTTGCTAGTTCCATCTTATTTTGTGTCTCACTTCTTATTTTGTCTGCATGCTCTGGTACTACCACTTCTGTACTCTTCCTTTTGAAGTGAGCTGCCCTAATTCTCTTTCATTCTTCTGTTTCAGGTACTTGAAGGACCAGTTCACGATGTTGCCATACAGGTTTGAGCTATCAGAAAATCCTAATATGGTGGGTGTTGGAGGAAACCCCTGGAGACCATGCAGTTCAACTCCTCTGTTAACGCAAGGGCACCCACAACAGGTTCAGTGGGGTTGGAATTACTCCAGAGAAGGAGACTCCACAACCTCTCTAGGCAGCCTGCTCCAGTGCTCCAGCACCCTCACACCAAAGAATTTTCTCTTCCTCCTTAGATGGAACCTTCTGCATTCTAGTTTATGCCCACTGCCCCATGGCCTGTCACTGCACATCACTGAAGAGAGTCTGGTCTCATTCTTTTGCTCCCTACTCTGTATCTCTTGATGAGCATTGAGAATAGCCCCTTTCAGGGTGCTCTTCTCCAGGATAAAAAGCCCAAGTGTCTCCTTGTGTTTAGGTTTCTTTCTCTTCCCAATACCAAAATGTCTCTTTTCTTTGATCAGTGACGGATCTCAAGCAGTTTTGTCCTTTGTTTCCCACCTGTGTCCATTTGAGCTAGATTTCTAGCTCAGATATAGGAAAAAGTAGTGAAGAGGTGAACATTCTAGGGCTAGGCTATATAACAGCAACAATGGAGAAGTTAATATCATTTCATTGGAGCATCAAGAGCCTTATGTCTGGAAGTACAGCTTGTTCTGCCCTTCTGCTGCTTACTGCTGCGCCTGCTGCTATCTTTCCCCCACCGCTGTTTTGGTGGCTGCTTCTGCTGCTTTCGTCACTGCTTGACCCCTTCCCCATCCTCCTTAAGGTTATATATAGTATTTTGGGATTTTTTCCTTCCTCTCTTGTAGTAGTATATTCTTTTTATACTGTTATATTTAGTTTAAACTATAAGAAAATACAATTTCATTTTTCCTGACTTTCTAAGAGAATCTGTGTTGCAGTGAGTTTATTCTACTGGGGGAGGGGGGAATCTGCTCTAACCCAGTACATTAATGTTTGGCACCCAAGGTGGGGAAACACTTTGGATCAGTTTCCTTTTTGATTGATAATCAGGAAAAATGGATTTGTTTGGTATTTTATTGCCCCTTATTGCTTCAGTTTTGACTTTATCAGTTCAGCAGTGTATCATCACCCTGATACAATATCATGTGTGTTTCTTTTTTCCTGAGATGGTTTGGAACTGGGTCAAAGTTGTGTTAACAAAGGCTGGAAATTTTGTTATAGATGTGTTAGGGTTTAGAAATGTTGCTGAAAGTATGCCGTATGTTATGCTGGTGTCAGAGACTAAGATTTATCTGGGAGAGATGAGTTATCCAGTCATTTGCTTAGTATGTTTGAATTTGATGTTTTTGGCTGTTACTGTAGGTCTGATTGTAGTTGGAGAAGAGAGAAATGCATGAATAAACAGGCTGTGAGTGAGGTTTTTACCTTCTCTGGACCCAGTAACAGGGAGTAGGCATTAAAGATGCAATCGGCAGCTGGAGCTGAGGAGGGGAGGCCAGGACTCTGGGCAGACGGATTGCTGGTAGGGCAGCAAAACATCCTGCCTTGGAAGCTTTGAAAAGGGAGAAATTAGCTGGACATTCCCCATACCCCATGGACACAAAAGTGTGGAATCAGGAAACTATCTGTTTCCCTTTAGTACTAAACAGAACAGAGGAAAATAAGGGTAAAAGTGGTGGAACCCCTGCAGCAGCAGTGCCGGATTTGGCTGAGAAAAGCGTGGGATATGGCAAAGTGCCTCGGATGGATAAAGTTGAGCAGCTTGTTTGCAAAAATGCGGGTCGAACGTTTTGATCAGTAGAAGAGTGTCTGACACCAGAGTGTCCACCATTAAAGGGGCTACTGAGGCACAGGTACTCCTGCCTGCAACCAGGGGACCGGAAGCAGTACTGGAGGATGCAGTGGGGTCCTTGGAGGGTGATCCCACTAACTCTGCTGCTCCTGCTTTAGCCCCGCTTGTCTCTGTAGAACCGCCTCAGTCCCAATTCTGCCACCACAAAAGGAACAAAATCAGACAGATAGTAGTGAGCATGAAGATTCAAATGGAAGAGTTAAGATCTCCATTGCTCCAGTTAAAACAAGGAAAAAGCCGGCAGCTAGTTTTGGGGGTCACAATAGCTCAGATGATGATTAGGATAAACCAGAGCAGGGTAATCCCAAGGAGGAAACTGCTAGGGACCCTTTTGCTGCTGTTGAGGGGTTTTGGAAGTTTGCTGAACTCATAAAGCAAGGGCAAGAGAATCCAAGAGAGTGCTGGAGTGACGGCTAGTACCCCTATGGATAAAGAAGATGGAAAAGCTACTGCTAAGAGGAGATATATTCAGAAAACAGATTATAGTGATGATGAAGAGAGAGCCCCACTAGCAAGGAAAGAGGTCAGGCATATTAGACAAGATTATGCCTGGAAAGAGCGAGAACAGTTGATGACTTGGTTAAACAGATTTGGACAATACCATTAAACACTGTGCCAACTGCACTTGTAATGGTCAGCATTAGGGGGGCCCTGCCTCTTACCAGGTGGAGGTCAGGGACCAGGAAGATAATGGAATATACTGGAATTTATATATTAGATGGCCTGGTACCTTGAAGGCTCATAAATACAGGGCTCTAGTTGACACAGGGGCTCAATGTACATTGATGCCCTCAAATCATAAAGGAATGGAGTCTATTACTATTTCTGGAGTTACTGGATGGTCTCAAGAATTGACAAGGTTGGAGGCAGAAATAAGTTTAACTGGGAGTAATTGGCAAAGACATGCCATTGTAACAGGTCCAAATGCACCCTGTATTTTGGGTATTGACTTTCTGAGGGAAGGGCGCTTCAAAGATCCCAAGAGTTATAAATGGATCTTTGGAATAGCAACTGTAGAGGCTGTTGGAGATAGATTAAAATTGTCAGCTAGGCCTGAACTCTCAGACGAGTCTGCAGTTGTTGGACGGCATAGTATAGAGGATGTGAATTTACCAATTGCCACTCAAATCGTACACCATAGGCAGTACAGAATGAACCATGACTCTTTGGTACCCATATATGATCTGATTCGTCATCTGGAGTGCTAAGACGTCATTAAGAAAACCTATTCACCTTTCAACAGTCCAATAGGGCCGGTACGAAAGGCTAATGGAGAATGGTGATTGACAGTTGACTTCCGTGGCCTAAATGAAGTAACTCCGCCCATGAGCTCTGCTGTGCCAGACATGTTAGAACTCCAGTATGAGCTAGAATCCAAGGAGGCCAAATGGTATGCAACCACAGATGTTGCTAATGCATTCTTCTCCATTCCAATAGTGGAGGAATGCAAGCCTCAGTTTGTTTTCACCTGGAGGGGAATTCAGTACACGTTTAACAGTTTACCCCGGGGGTGGAAACACAGCTCAACAATCTGTCATGCAGTGATCCATGATGCGTTAGACAGAGGTGGAGCTCCAGAGCATCTGCAGTTCATTGATGACATCATTGTCTGGGGGAACACAGTCAAGGAAGTTTTGAGAAAGGGAACAAAGTAATTGACATTCTGCTGAAGGCAGGTTTTGCCATAAAGTGAGACAAGGTGAAAGGACTTGCTAGAGAGATCCAGTTTCTGGGAATCCATTGGCAAGATGGTCGCTGCCACATCCCACTGGATGTGATAGATAAAGTTTCCACCACAGCAAATCCCACAAATAAGAAAGATACATTATCTTTCTTAGGAACACTTGGATTTTGGAGACTGCACATCCCTGGATATAGACAAATTGTAAAACCTTTATATAATGTGACTCGAAAGAGGAATAACTTTATGTGGGGATCTGAACAACTAGTGGCTTTTGATCAAATAAAGCAGGAAGTAGTCTATGCAATGGGACTGGGACCTGTTCGAACTGGTTGGATGCTAAGAACATCTTGTACACACCTGCAAGTGATAATGGTCCAACCTGGTGCCTATGACAAAGAGCCCCAGAAGAAACATGTGGTCGACCACTTGGTTTCTGGAGTAGAGGATATAGGGGGTCAGAAGCAAACTATACACCAACTAAGAAAGAGATTCTTGCCACTTATGATTGGGTGAAAGCTACTTCTAAAGTAATCGGAACAGACTCTCGACTTCTTTTGGCTCCCAGATTACCAGTTTTGAACTGGATGTTTAAAGGAAAGGGATCATCACCACATCACACAACTGATGTTACCTGGTCTAAGTGGATGGCTCTCATAACGCAACGAGCACGCATGGGGAGTTTTGAATGACCTGGTATAATGGAGATGATCACAAATTGGCTGGAAGGCACAAACTGTATAAATCTTCCAGTAGAGACAGTAACTCAGGCTGAGGAAGCTACTCCTTACATCAATTTGTCAAACGAAGAAAGGAGCTATGCTTTATTCACAGATGGTTCCTGTCACCTTGTCGGAAACAAGCGTAAATGAAGGGCTGCAGTTTGGAGCTCTGTGCGAGCAGTGGCTGAAGCAAGAGCTGGAGAAGGGGAATCAAGTCAGTTTGCAGAAGTAAAAGCTATCCAACTTGCTCTCAATGTGGCTGAGTGTGAAAATTGGCCCATGCTTTACCTCTATACTGATTTGTGGATGGTGGCCAATGTCTTACGGGGTTGGCTAAAGGACTGGAAAAGAAATAATTGGCAATGGAAAGGAAAGCAAATTTGGGCTGCTGACTTATGGCAGGACATTGCTACCTGTCTAGAGAAAATTCCTGTAAGAGTATGACACATAGATGTTCACATGCCCAAAAGAAAAGCCACTGAGGAATATCAACACAACTGTCCCGGTATGGGGTGACAAACACCCTAGAATTGGTCCAATCCCTGGGCTCTCTCCTCCCCTTACCGTCCAAGGTCCAGTAGGGGTTGAGGGGCGGGGGCACCCCATGTGGCCCCGGGAGCCAGGGATACCTCGAGCGGCACGCATGCATGGAGCTTTTTGAATCAATTGGCCAGCTGGAGAATGCTGAGCACCTGTTGGTCAGTTTCACACGCCCCCTAGGGTATTTACGGGGGGGCACAGCAACCGTTAGTGCTCTTCTTCTGCTCTTTCTCACTCTCCTCGCTCATCGTCGTCTCCTGCAGTGGCTGTGAAGAGCCCAGCCACGTGCACAGCAGCAGGCAGCAGGCAGCGAAGCATTGCAATGGACACAGAGAAGCGGCAAGGCTGATCCTCTTCTCTCTCTCTCCCTATTTCCCTATTCTGGGCTAAGTCATTTTTTTTCCCTTCTTCCCCTACCCCTCGGGTCCGGGAAGGAGCATGTTTCCCCCCTTGCGTCCCGCGGTATTTTTGTAGGCGCGGTAGGGATTTATTTGTATGTAACCTCTCTGTGTATGTAACCACTGCTGTTTTGGCTGCTGCTTCTGCTGCTTTTGCCACTGCTTGACCCCTTCCCCATCCTCCTTAAGGTTTTATATAGTATTTTGGGGTTTTTTTTCCTTCCTCTCTTGTAGTAGTATATTCTTTTCATACTGTTATATTTAAACTATAAGAAAATACAATTTCATTTTTCCTGACTTTCTAAGAGAATCTGTGTTGTAGTGAGTTTATTCTATTGGGGGAGGGGGGATCTGCTCTAACCCAGTAAACCACCTGTAAGAACTCTGCCACCCTCTGAAATGATTAAATCCCATTTCCAAAGAGCACCACTTTGATTTTGCACATTTTCCCCTTTCTTCTTAGGGACATCTTGGACCATTGCTTCTACAGACATTGAATCGTATTAACATTTCAGTTGGAAAAGACTTCTAAGATCATTAAGCCTCATCAACCCAAAACCACCATGGTCATTAAACCATGTCCCAAAGTGCCATGTCCACACATTTCTTGAACACCTCCAAGGACAGTGACTCCACCACCTTCCTGGGCAACCTATTCCACACACATGCTACTTCATGTAAAGTACATGAAGTACTACGTACATGACTTAAAATCACTATAGCAGAATAAAACACTAATCTCCTCTCACCTCACACCAAAGCATCACTTCATTGAACCTGCTTTGCTGAGTTTGTCCCCAAAGATGTGCCTGAGGAGCTAAAGCCTTATCACTCCATGATGTCTTGGACTCTGTTTTGTGCTGCTGATGGGAACACTTTACCTTAGTGGTAACTTTACACCCTGATTTGAAGTCTTGGGAACTAGTGCAACAAAGGGAAGTTAATGTATAACAAATTATTATTTAGTAGTTAGCAAGAGAAGAATTAAAATTGTCAGTGGGTAAATCCTCCCATATTTCATTTCATGTGCCAGCAGCTCCTGACACAACTAGAGCCATCAGCATTTCTCAGGCATTTCCAAGTGAACATTGGGACTCCTTGGGAGGATTTATTTTTTGACAATTGTCTTCAACTGACATTTCCCTACTTAGAATCATAGAAGCAGTCAGGGTTGGAAGGGACCACAAGGATAGTTCCAACCCCCCTGCCATGCCCAGGGACACCCTACCCTAGATTAGACTGGCCACAGCCTCATCCAGTCTGTCCTTAAACATGTCCAGGGATGTTGGCCCCAAACACCCCCCAAGGCAACCCATTCCAGGCTCTCACCATTCTCATGCTGAACAACTTCCTCCTCACATCCAATCTGAATCTCCCCACCTCCAGCTTTGCTCCATTCCCCCTAGTCCTGTCACCACCCGATAGTCTAAAAAGTCCCTCCCCAGCTTTTCTGTAGGCCCCCTTCAGATACTGGAAGGCCACAAGAAGGTCACCTCAGAGCCTCCTCTTCTCCAGACTGAACAGCCCCAACTCTTTCAGTCTGTCCTCATAGCAGAGGTGCTCCAGCCCTCTGATCATCCTCATGGCCCTTCTCTGGACACGCTCCAGCATGTCCATACCTGTCTTGTAATAGGGGTTCCAGAACTGGACACAGTACTCCAGGTAGGGTGTCACCAGGGTGGAGAAGAGGGGGAGAATCACCTCCCTCGACCTGCTGGCCACACTTCTCCTGATGCAGCCCAGGCTCTGGTTGGCTTTCTGGGCTGCAAGTGTACACTGCTGACTCATGTTGAGTTTCTTGTCCACCAGCACCAGCACTTCAGGGAAATGTCAATGTCTCCAGGGACAGGACCTCAACCACAGCCCTGGACAACCTGTTCCAGTGTCTCACCAGCCTGATTGTAACAAACTTTGCCCTTACACCTAGCCTAAATCTACTCTAGTCTAGTTTGGAGCCAATGCCCTATCAGCACAAGCCCTTCTAAACAGTCTCTTCCCAGCCCTCCTGTAGGTTCCCTTCAGATATTGAAATGCAGCTCTAAAGTTTCTCTGAAGCCTTCTCTTCTCTGGGCTGTAGAGCTCCAGATTTCCCAGCCTGTCTTCATAGAAGAGGTGCACTGACCCTCTGACCATCTTTGTGCCTCTCCTCTGGACCCGCTCCATCAGGTTCATTTCCTTCTTGTGTTGGGTGCTCCATATCTAAGAACAGTATTGAAGTCTCATGAGAGCAGAGGGGCAGAATCACCTCTATCTGCTAGCCATGATTCTTTTGTTGCAGCCTGTGATGTTTTCTTACTGACACTGGAATATGCATACATAAAATGAACCTAGAAAATGTAGCATTGCTTTATCAACATTAAAGGATGCTCAAGTAGTTTAAATCTAGAGAGGGAGAGGAAGAGGGAAAGGGAGAGGGGAAGCGACAGAAACAATAAGAAGCAGAAATTCCTTCTAATGTGGAAAAAAAATATATAGACATGTTCAGAAAGGAACTAGGGGATTTAAATCTGGGATTTCCTCAAGACACAGCAAACTGAAGCATCCCGGATCTTGTATTTAATATACAGCCTCCGCCTAACAGCTCAAGGAAGAGCTGCTCAGGCTGTTGGATTTATTACAACTTTCCAATGTGAGTTTGTTTTGTGTTGTTCGGCTTCTTTTGGTTTTTGGTTTTTTTTTTTAACAGTAATTTTTTTCTGTGAATAACAACAGTGGTGGTGTTTGGAGCAGCCTGTGAAGCAGAGGCTGGGGGTCCTTGGCCTCTTTGTTTACAGTTATGCTGCCACTTCTCATGTTGCCTGCAGAGGTCATATGGGAATAGTCCAAAATGTACCAATACATATTTTTTGTCTCCTCAAGAACAGTGTTTTTCACACTATTATAGTTAAAGAGCATGCCAGGGTTTACACTTTGTTTTTTATTTTTCAGAGGTGCATAATTATAACCATTTACTCCAGCATCAGCTGCCTACGCCCAGCCCTATGTCAAGAGAGAGCCTCAAAGCATTGAACCAAAGATGTTTAAAGTCAGATATTCCGCTCGATTTGCAACGTGGGGGCTGAAGCAGCACAGGATATGGAGCCTTCCAGTTCTGCATCTGTACACAGCCATCACAAAATTGGAAAGAAAAAGCCTGTTTCCCATTCCTGAAAGCTGGGTTTCCTGCTGGAGCTGAACACTCCACATTCTTTCTACTAAAAACTATCATGAAAAAAATTGTTTACCCTTTTCTTTGTTGCCATTAGATTCCAATGTCACGTGCTCCTCCAATGTTTATCTATCTGAGGAACATGGGAAGCTTGAAACCCTTTTATTTTTGGTGTGTCAAATAAGTTACCCTGACATTTCTATTATTTCACAGAATCCCAGTGTGGTGGGGGTTGGAAGACATCTCTGGAGATCATCCAGTACAAGTGCCCTGGTAAAGCAGTCACCCACAACAGTTTGCCCAGGATCACAAAGTCCAGGTAGGTTTGGAAGCTCTCCAGAAAAGACTCCACAGCCTTTGACTCTCTGAGCAGCCTGCACTAGGGCTTGACAACCCTTCTAGGGAAGAAATTTTTCCTAATATCTATATTAAACCTCCCTTGGCACAATCTGGGACTGTTTCCTCTTGTCCTATTACTTGCAACTTGGGAGAGGAGACCGACCTCTCCTCACTCCAGCCTCCCTTCAGACAGCTGTAGAGAGTCAGAAAGTCTTCCCTCAGCCTCCTTTTCTCAGACTGAAAAACCCCAGTTCCCTCAGCTGCTCCTCACCAGTCCTGTCCTCCAGACCCTTCACCAGCATCATTGAGATTCTATGTGCATGCTCCAGCACCTCAATGTCCTTTTCACAGTGAGGGAACCAAAACTGAATACTGTATTTGAGGAATCCTCACCAGTGCCCAGCAGAGGAGGATGATCCCTGCCCTAGTCCTGCTGGCCACATTATTGCTGATCAGAGCCATTCTAATAATCTCTGCCACTAAACCAGTTCTGGCCACAGAGACCTTAGGGTTAGTAGCACTCAATAAATGTGGCTTAAAGATCCAAGGGGCAAGACAGGTTCATTCTCTTGAGAAGTCGAACTTTCATTCAGCACTTCACTCAAAGACTCAGCAACTTAACACTCTAGGGACTCAGATGCATCTTCAAGAATGCATCAGTTTGACTTAGAAAACAAATGTTTTGTTTCAGATGCTTTTATATTTCAGTTGTTTATCTGAAAGCACCTTGTTCATCGGAGGAGATAAATCTCTGCCAAATCTCATGCTATGCTGATGTCTCATGGGGGAGAAGTAAGACGAAACTCAACAGTGAGTCAGACCATGCGCCCAGACTGTGTGTGAATGAAATTACCATTCATCACACAACTGTGGATATAACTGTAAGGAAATACAGACTTTAGACATACAGATGGGGTCAAACTATCAACTAGATACTTTACAGAAGATTGTAGGTCTAAGAATCTATGTCAAAATCCAGTCACCAGCCATTTGGTATCAAGCACTACGGACAGCTGCTGAGATCTATGCTCTTGCTGTTCATTTGTCAGAGCAGAAGTTCTTCAGTGATTCCTCGGCCAAGGACAGCAGGAATCCATGTTGAATACTTAGTGAACCAGCCTCATAATGAAGGATAATGTCTCTGGTTATCTTTAGCCAATAAAAAGAAAAAAAACAAACCTCCAAACAACCAAGTGTGTCTGACAAGGAAGGACAGGAAGTATTGGAGTATTCTGAAACATTAAGACAGAAAGGTTCTTATTTCATTCAATTTGAGAGGTGAAGAGGGAACTGTGCCACAGTTTGGAGGCAAGAATAAAAATTCTATGAAACAGTCTCATGAGACAGCTGATAGCACTCATCCATAGTTGGTGACACTCTGACTCTTTCATGAAAAAGGCAATTTTGCTGCCCAGAAAAATATTCTGGCACTGGGGATTCAAGAGGACAAGGATCTCAGAGTGATTCCTGACATCTTAACCCATATTAATATCTACAGTTATCAAACCCAGAACTTCAAACTGTGACTTTGTTACAAAGACAATTCTCATAACAAATAAACAAACAAACAAAAAAAATCCCAAACAACTCCCCCACCCAAAAAAACCCCAAACCAACAAAAAAACCCACCAAAACCAAACACACACCACCAAAACGCTCTTTCTTTTGTCATGTATTTACAGATGAAGAAATCCCAGCTACCTGGGCAATCCTTTCCCAAGAAAATCTGCTACTTTTTTTCAGAGCTTAGTAGAAAAGTCTTACCAGGAATGAAGTTTGAGTCATGGTCTACATCTCAAACCTCTGCTGGCAGATGAATATACCATGAAAATAACTGAAAGTATAATTTGATTTTATAGAAAGAGTAATCACTTTAAAAAAATCTTAATTCAGCAGAACAGAATAGAAGATTTTGAGCAATTTTTTTTTTTTTGTAACAGAATACTTAAATTCCTCCTTTGATGCACGGTTCTGTTTACTTAATTGCAGAATCATAGAATCACTAAGATTGGAAAAGACCTCCAAGATCATCAAGTCCAACCTTCTACCCAGCATCTCCATGACCTGTAGACAATGTCCCACAGCGCCACACCTACCTGCTTTTTAAAACACCTTCAGGGGAGGTACTGCCTTGAATTAATAAAATTGTCCTTGTACCTGGGATCTTAAACACCTGAAATTCTATCTTGCCTTAAAAAGCAGCCCTGAGGTACGCTGTAACTAGATAAAACCATCTCCTTAACAAATGAGTTGGAACAGGACATAAGTGAGACATTTTGGAAAGGCATGGTTGGTTTTCAAGAAAACACACATACCAAATATGTATTTTGGACAACTTTTGTGAAAAGAAAATTTCCCTCTTCCAGAAAAAGGACAAATGTTGTTAAGCCTTGGAAAGCAGCACTTAAAACGATTGTAAAATCAAAAAAGTTAGATCTTTAAGATCATCAAGGTCAACTGTTAACCTTGCATTTCCAGGTCACCACTAAACCACATCCCTCAGTACCATGTTTACAGTTTTGAAAACTCCCAGGGATGGGGACACTGCCCTGGGTAGCCTGGGCTAGGCCCTGATGACCCTCTCAGAAAATATTACGTTCAACCTAACCCTCCCCCAGGGCAACTTGTCCTATCATTTGTGATTTGAGAGAAAAGACCAACCTCCACCTAGCTACAGCCTCCTCTCAGGGAGTTGTACAGAGCCAAACAACCCCAGTTCCCTCAGCTTCTTGTCAACAGACTTGTTCAACAGCTCTGTTGGACAATCTCCAGCACCTCAATGTCTTTCTTGAGGGGCCCAAAATTGAACACTGTATTTGAGGTTTGGCCTCACAGTGCTCAGTAGAGGAGGATGACCCTTGCCCCAGTTTTGCTAGTCACACTAATGCTGATCCAGGCCAGGATGCTGGTGGCCTTTCTTGGCCACCTGGACACATGCTGGCTTATTTCCAGCCAGCCACTGCTGACCATCATTCCCAGGTCCTTTTCCATCAGGCAGTTTCCGGCCACTCTGTCCCAAGCTTGGAGAGTTCATGGGGTTGTTGTGACCCTAGTAGCCTTGTTAAACTCCAACCCACTGGCCTCAACCACTCAATCCAGCCTGTCCCGATGCCATTGTACAGTCTCCATTGCCCTCACAAGCAGATCAACACTCCCACCTAAGCTGGTGTAACAGAATCACAGAATTAACCAGATTGGAAAAGACCTCTAGGATCATCGAGTCCTACCTGTCACCTAACACCTAAACCATGGCACTTAGTGCCTCATCCAGCACCATGGATGAGGACTCTACCACCTTCCCATACAGCCTGTTCCAGTGGGCAATCACTCTTTGTAGAACTTCTTTCTAACGTCCAGCCTAAACCTGCTGTGGCATAGTTTGGGACTGTGTCCTTTTGTTCTGTCACTGGGTGCCTGGGACAAGAGACCAACCCCCACCTAGACACAACCTCCTTTCAGGTAGTTGTAGAGAGCAATAAGGTCTCCCCTGAGCCTCCTCTTCTCCAGGCTGAAAAAATCCCAGCTCTCTCAGCCACTTCTCAGGGCTTGTGCTCCAGCCCCCTCACCAGCCTTGCTGCCCTTCTGCAAACTCACTGAGGATGCCTTAATCCCTGCATCCAGGTCATTGACAAAGATATCAAAGAGGGCTGGCCTCAGTACTGAGCCCTGGAGAACAGCACTTGTGACTGGGTGCCAACCAGATTTAACTCAATTCTCCATCACTCTCTGGGCTTGATCATCCAGCCAGGTTTTTAGTCATCATAGAGTAGGACTTTTGGGGTTTGTTTTTCTGGAGATGGAAACAATTACACAAAACAAGGGATGAACATTTCTAGAAAGAATGGAGCACAATTGGCTATGGCAAACATTTAGTGTGGGTTGAATTAATTTTGCATTGTAGCCTTTTGCACTTTTGAGGAAATTAATTCTGGGAACTACAAGATGAGAAGCCACTGGCTGGTTTCCAGTACCTCCTCGCAGTCATCTGCTTGGAAATCAGCTTCAAAATTGCATATTTATTTTGGATGAATTATCCATTTTGAGTGTTTTGGACAGCAAAAAGACAGACAACTAAAATATTTACATTAAAGACTAGACACCAGTAGTAGAACCGCTAATTATCTGCAGGCAAAATGACTGCTCCTGAAAAATAATAAAGAGCAAGAAAGAAGGTGGCTGAGGTTTTAGAAACCATTCAACCTTTTTTCCAAGGCAATGGTTGGACTTTCAAAATACCCTTACTATCCACTCACTGCTAATGAATTACTCTTAATTAAGTATTATAGAGAGTGTTTCACTTCACAACTTAACTCAGGACTGATGACATGGGCTGTTGCATCGACTGAAAATCCATGACAATACTTTGAGTCAGTCATGTGTCCTTGGGGCCGCATTCAGAAGAGTGTGGCCAGCAGATCAAGGGAGGTTATCTTCCACCTTTAGACTGCCTTAGTGAGGCCACAACTTGAGTAATGGGTCCAGTCCCGTGTTCTCCAGATCAAGCAAGACAGGCACTACTGGAGAGAGTCCAGTGAAGGCTCTAATGATGCTGAGAGGACTGGAGCATCTCTGTGAGGAAAGGCTGAGAGGCTTGGGGCTCTTAAGCCTGGAGAAGAGCAGCCCCAGAGGGGATCTTCTCAATGCTCAGCAAGATTTAGAGGGCCTGTAGGGGTGAAAAGGATGGGGCCAGACTCTTTTCAGTGGTGCCCAGTGACAGGACAAGGGGCAATGGCACAAACTGGAACCTAGGAGGTTCCATCTAAGCAGGTAGAGTTTGGTGTGAAAGTGCTGGAGCAGGCCACCAAAAATTGGTTGTGGAATTGTCTTATCTGAAGAGATTCCAAACCCACTTGGCCATTGTGATCCTGGGCAAGCTGCTGTGGCTGACCCTCTTTTATAGGGGGATTGGACCTGATGCTCTCCAAGGATCCCTTCAAACCTCCACGATGCTGGGATTCTTTAGTATTCTTAACTGTAATGGATTTCTAAACAGGAACATGGGTTGATGATCCTAGAGCCCAAATCTCAAATACTTTTGCAGAACCCTCAAAATAAGTGGGTTTAGCACATGAGAAGCTCATAACCAGAATCCAACTCTGTCACTCATATCAAGTCTGCTTGCTTGAGGAAATGTCCAAAGTGCAAGACAGAGTTGTTGCTCTAAACAAAATAAAAGTTCATTCATATTCCTACATCCTTAAACATGGTGACACATAAACAGTTAACAACTGCATCTTATTTCTGCTCTTAGCTATACTTACTACTGTGCTGCAGTGTGAATTAGGTTGTTAAAATGTGAGGACTCAGCCTGACATTTCCTCCTCACTCACAGACCATCAAACCTCTGCCACTTGGAAATATGAAGTTGCATTTGTTGGGAACGTTGCATTTGGCGTTCTGCTGTGGTTCAAGGAGTTGTAATCTGTACAGGAACATTCTGCCTGCCTGGCAACAAGAATGATTTCTATTTGCATGGTAATGAGACATTTTATTTGACAAGGTGTTGAAGGAAAAGATGCAATAATCTTAACAGTTGGGTGTTACACTTTAAAACCCATTCAGTGTATCTGGGGGAAAAAGACCTACACAAAACAAAACCACACAAAACAAAACACTGCTTAAAAACAAACTTCATGCAAATGGATGATGAAGAAGGCATCAGATCCTACTGAAAAAATAAGCACAGCATCCACTTGGATTTATTGGAATATTAAACTGGAGCATACAAAGGAAAACTGTTAGAACCACAGAATCATTTTGCTTGGGAGAGACTTTTAAGAGCATCAAGTCCAACTGCTAAGCCAGCACTGCCAGGTTAACACTAAACCATGTCCCTCAGAACCATATCTACACAGTTCTGAAATCCCTCCAGGCATGGGAACTCCACTACTGCCCTGGCCAACCTAGTCCATGGTCTGACAAGAAATTGTCCCTCATGTCCAACCTGAACCTTCCCTGACACAATCTGAGTTACTTTTCTCTTGTCACTTGTTCCTTGGGAGAAGAGATCAACCCTCACCAGGTTCCCACCTCCTTTCAGAGACTTGCAGAGAACCAGGTTGTCTCCCTCCACCCTCCTTTTCTCCATTCTGAACAACCCCAGTTCTTGCAGCCACTCCTCACAAGACTGGTTCTCCAGACCCTTCGCCAGCTTTGTTGCCCTCCTCTGGACACAATCCAGCACCTCAATATCCTTGTGGTGAGGGACCAGAAAGTTAACTGAGTACTGAAGGTGTGGCCTCATCAGTGCTGAGTACAGGGGGACCATCACTTCCCTACTCCTGCCTGCAACACTATTGCTGGTCCAGGACAGGATGCTGTTGGTCTTATTAGCTACCTAGGCTCATACTCAGGCAGCTGTCAACCAACAATCCCAGGTCTTTCTCCACTGGTCAGTTCTGAGGAAAGAAGATTTTGATAGAGGAACGGTCAGAAAAGGAGGCTGAAGGGAGACCTTTTCACTCTATACAAGCCCAGGTGGGGCTTGGTCTCTTCTCCCAAGGAGGAAGTATCTGATGAAGAAATGGCCTCAGGTTGCACCAGGGGAAGTTTAGGTTGGACAGGAGAAAAAAACTCTTGACCAAAAGGGTTCTCAAAGACTGAAACAATCTCTCCAGAGAGGTGGCTGAAGCCCCATCCCTGGAAGTGTTTAAAAGATGCAGGATGTGGGGCTGGGGGACATGCTTTAGCACCAGACTTGGCAGAGTTAAAGCATAGTTGGGCTTGACGATCTTAAAGGTCTTTTCCAATTAAATTGATTCTTTCTATGAATAAAGGTCCCAACAGTCCATGGTGGGAAGGGAGGAGGGCTGAGGTCCAGTGCTCCAGGAATCTGCAGTACAGAGATGATGCGATTAGGGAAATTTAACAAAGTACAGCAGCACATTGCTGCAGCCCATATTCTCCTGTATCACAAACACTGTTGTTTTGATTCATGTGTTTCAACTGCAGCAAACACCAAAAGCAATTTGTGTAATAACACAACACAAAGTTAAACAAGAGTAAGCAAACGTCAGGAAATTCATCACTGGAGAACACAACATCAAACAAGCCTCGTCCCAAGGAGCAATGGTGAGAGGATGAAGACAACAACACGACGGAAAGAACGCATTCAGTGTGTACAAGAGGGGAAGCAGAGCGAGGGCAAGAAGCCAGACACATTACATATGACATAAGTAAATAAATCAAAGGAAGTGAAGATTAAAACCTGAATTAACTGGAGGAGGGGGAGAGTGATAGCACCTGCATTGAGGTGTCCGCCCCATGGAGATTAATATCACGCAGTCTATGAATAGCCTGATTTGTGGTAGCTGAGCTAGGAGAAGCAGAAAAAAAAGATTCACATTTCAAAAATAAAAGGGCTGGAGAAATAACCAGTGTCACTGTTCCCTGGGTTTCAAACTGCAGCCTCCTACCTGGAAAGACAAAAGGAGTGCTCCAAAATTTTCATGCTCATATGGGTTTTTATTACAAGAAAACGATGACTTAGTTTTGGTTTCAACCTGCTGGATGGTTTAGTTTTGGTTTAGACCTGCTGGAGAGGGTCGAGGTGGCCACAAAGACTATCAGAGGGCTGAAGCACCTCTCCTATGAGTACAGGCTGAGAAACTTGGGGATCTTCAGTGTGGAGAAGAGAAGACTCTGGGGAGACCTTAGACCAGCATTTTAGTATCTGAAAGCGACCCACAAGAAACCTGGGGAGGGACTTTTTACAACAGGTTGCAGTGCTAGAAGGAAGGACAATGGCTTTGAGCTGGGCAAGAGGAGATTTAGACTGGAGATTAGGAAGAAACTCTTTACAGTAAGGGTGGTGAGACACTGGAACAGGTTGCCCAGGGAGGTTGTGGATGCCCCCTCCCTGGAAGGATTCATGATCAGGATGGATGAGGCTTTTGTGCAACCTGGTATAGTAGTAGGTGTCCCTGCCCATGGCAGGATCAAATAAACTAGATAACTTTTAAGGACCCTTCCAACCCAAACCATTCTGTGATTCTAAGACAGAGAAAACACTGAGGCTGCAAAATAACAGCCTGGAAGTTTTACTTTCAGATATGCGAGCCCACAAAATTAATGAGTGTCTTTGGAGTAATAATTTGTAGACTTCACAGAGAACCAGGGAAAGATTATAAATGCTGCTGACCTAGAAGAAGTAATAGAGAATTCAGTATTCAGTACTGAAGAACAATTTAGAAGGGAATAAAGTCTAGTATGAGGTATGGCTGCTTTCTGTTGACAGATGGCAGAGAAGCGTCTTCTTCACTCTCTCTCATTAAAATAATTATGGCAATGTATGTTAGCCTCTCCTCCAGCCTGGCACTTTCACAGCACATAGAGGGGCAGCATCATTGTGGGAATAAGGTTAGATAATAATGGAAACACATTCCTGGCATGCAAAGGCCGTTTGATAAGAAACTTACCTGCTTCCAGAAATAACAGCAGGGAGAAATTTGTTACCTTAGAGTAAATGAAATGATTTATTTTAACAGGAGGTTAATTAGAGCTCTCTGCTAACTTGAGAAATGTGTCCCAAAAACCAGGTCAAGCCACGGTTAGGCTGATGAGCCTTTGCCTTACCTAACACCTCCAGAACCAGGGCTCATTTTTACTTTGGCTGCCAATTGCTCACTGTAAAACTGCAAATCAGATGCACTCCAGTGTGAAACTTCTTCTCCAGCTGTCAAATAATAAAGTCTGCAAAACTACGGAGGGTTGGGGGTGAGGCAGGGGGAGTAATATAGGTTACTAGAAACCATGGAAAAAGAAATATTCTACGTTGGAGTGTTATTTCTTGCATGGCTGATGAGTTTGCACCTGCTGCTCCAGCAAAATCCCAAGAGGCAGGGGGGTGGGCAGGGATGTTAACCTGGTTATCTCCTAATTAGTCTGATGGGTAGTTAGTGACAGAAGTTAATTACTACCACCTTGTCACAGGGTTTCACAAAATCATAGAATGGCTTGGGTTGAAAGAGACCTTACAAGATCATCTAGTTCCAACCTCCCTGTCATGGGCAGGGACACCTTCCACTAGCTCAGGTTCCTCAAGGCCTCATCCAACCTGGCCTACAACATCTCCAAGGAGGGGCCATCCAGTAACCCCCTGGGCAACCTGTTCCAGTGTCTCATCACCCTCACTGTAAAGACCTTCTTCCTAATCTCCAGTCTAAATCTCCCCTCTTTCAACTCAAAGCGATTGCCCCTCATCCTATCACTACAAGATCTTGTAAAAAGTCCCTCTCCAGCTTTCTTTCAGGTACTCTTCAGGTACTGGAAAGCTCCTATAAGATCCCCCCAGAGTCTTCTCTTTTCGAGGCTGAACAGCCCCAGATCCCTCAGCCTGTCCCCATAGTGGAGGTCCAACCTTTTGATTGCCTTCAGCTTAAGTGGCTGCTCCTGCTGTAAAGGTGTGAAATTAATACAGCATAACCATAGAATCATGTAGGAGAATGGTTTGGATAGGAAGGGACCTCAAAGATCATCTAGTTCCAAAACCCCCTGCCACAGATAGCGACACCTTCCACTAGACCAGATCGCTCAAGGCCTTGATGTCATGGCTAGAGCAAAAATCACCCTATGTCAGCACTGTAGATTCTGCCATTCCTTGCTGCTGTTCTCCCCAATATGATTCACTTTCATTATTTATGAGACTTGTCTCACTAACCCTCAGCAACGCTTCCAAATAATGATAGGAATCTGTCAGTGTAGGATTGTATTTCTCCAAACAATAACCACAGTTCCTGGAAATGTCAATATGTCAATTGAGGGTAACACATCTCTCAATAAACCAATATTTTGTAAAAACAAAAAAAAAATTCTACATGCACACAAAATAATAAAAAAAATGCACAGAAAAGGGAAATTTGAGCTTCACCAAGCTCTACTCTTACAATGGTTGCCAGAAAAATTCAACCTTCCTGCCAGGCGGTGGAGACAGAAAAGCACATTTTTATTTTTCTCCAATTCCAAACTTTGAGTAATTTGATATTTGAGTGCTTGATAGTAATGAAACATCACAACAAAGGAAAACAGGATGTTGACAGAAGTCACAGCTCCATGCTGCAGCAGAAAGCAAACTTCACAACACAATGTGCAAAAAAACCTGTACCAAGGATAAATCCCATAATTCCAGCACGGTAGGGTTGAAAGGGACCTCTGAAGATCATTCAGTACCATGCCCTGGCTAAAGCATGACCACACACAGAAGCTTCCCCAGCACCACAATGGCCAGGTGGAGTTGGAATCTCTCCAGAGAAGGAGACTCTGTGACCTTTGTGGGCAGCCTGCTCCAGGGAGCACCCCCACATCAAGTAAGTTTTTCCTTATCTTCAGGTGGAACCTCCTGGGCTCCAGTTTGTGCTTTTTGCCCCTTGTCCTGTCACTGGGCACCACTGAAAAGCTTTTAGCTTTTTAGGTTTTACTGAGCATTGAGAAGATTCCCCTCTGGGGCTCCTCTTCTCCAGGCTCAACAGCCCCAGGTCTCACAACATTTCCTCCCCACAGAGATGCTTCAGATCTCTGAGCATCTTTGTAGCCTCCAGTGGACTCTCTGCAGTAGTTCTCTGTCTATTTAACTGGAAAGTCCTGAGCTGCAGATGTCGTCCCCCTAGCACAGAGTACAGTTTAATTTACACATTCACCTGCTGCTGACATCACACACTGCACACAGTATCATGTGAAGCTGGTATGTTTGGTTCACTTTCTCTTAGACCAGGTCTCTCAGCTTTGATAGTAACTTTTCTGTAAATTCTAGAAATTGGAATTTTCTGGTAAAAGTCAGAAACAAATGGATCAGTCCAGACCAAAGTCTCATGCAAGCAGTGGACAAAGATGTACTGTATTAGCCAAATACAATGGTCTTTGGGCTGATTAAATTCTGGATGATTTGTTAGGGAGGACTGTCTAGTTATTTGTAGTTTGTGTCGTGGGTGGGGATTTATGGCTGTTGTGATAAATTTATATTCTTCCAAACAGATAGGCTGCATTTTTCCTATTCCCAACACATGGTTGCAAAGGGGAATAGAAATTTTAGTGCTTTTAATATTCTTTGTATCGTGCTTTTGGATAGTTTTGCTTTTTTAGCTTAACTTTCCTCTAACAAATCAATATTTACTTTTTTTTTTTCTTTCCCATAGACCTTCAGTTTTGTAGAATCATAAAGGCCTCCAGGATCACTGAGCCCAACCTTCAACCTAATACCATCATGGCTATTAAAGCATGTCCCAAAGTGTCATATCCACACATTTCTTGAACACCTCCAGGGATGGTGACTCCACCACCTCCCTGGGCAGCCTGTTCCAATGCCTGACCACTGTTGCAGGAAATAAATTGTTCCTGATATCCAACTTAAACCTCCCCTGGCACAATTTCAGGCCATTTCCTTTTGTCCTGTCACCTGGCACTAGAGAGAAGAGACCTTACCCAGCCAAGTACAGCAGGAGAGCATGTAGAATTTAACCATGGGCTGGCACACCCATCAATCCCCAGCAAACTTCTCATAAAGCAATCACAGCTTAATTAAAGGCAGAGAGAGGTCACTATGTTCATCTGCAAGATGATTCAGGATGATGTCACTTGGGTGCAATCAATTAACACACAGAGGGTATTTTTCAAGTGGGAAAACCTGAACTGGGGGAGCCTGATGTCTATTCAAAGGTTTGGCAATGCTGTAAAAGCTTAATTGAATATTATTTTTAAATTATAATTCATATATTATTATTTTTCTATTATTATAGTATTTTTTAATTCCTTATTTTTATGCACAAAAATAATGGCTATATCAGCTATTCAGAGGTGATTTCGTTGATTGATACCAATTTCTCTTCATAATACGATGAGCAAATAAAAACTGCAGCAGTTCTAATCTGAAATAACAAAACAACAGCAACAAAAAATATAATAATATAACGTGTGACAAGGTTTCCTAAAACATTTCTATTTTGGACCTCACAAGCTAAATTGCTTTTGCTGGCCCTTTCCACCTCTCAGCATGGTTGACAGACAAATTGATCGAAACATCGGAAAATAATA
>VWZI01010456.1:349141-418226 GCA_013396835.1 Psilopogon haemacephalus
AAAAAGAAAAAAAAGAAAGATTGCCTCCTTGATTTTTTTCCTCTATTATGCGTCCCCATCTTATGTACTACAGGAGCATACAATACTTCAAAGAGCAGCAATACATTGTAAACAAAATGTAGAACATTTTTCATAGAACACCCAAGCTGGGTTGAAGTTAAGAGACTTGGGTAGCAGGCATCTTTGCCCTGCAGATTATGTTGTTCAATTATAATGAATTCATACATTTGAAGTTGCCTTAGGGCCTCTCATTAGACTTAGGGGTGTTTATTACAGGAAATATTGCTTGTATCATTTAAGAAGCAAGAAGGCTAGATGATTTGATTAGAAATGTTGACAGTTGAGGTGTGTAAAAAATATGTCATTCACCCACATTTCCTCTACCTCCCCCCTACACTTTAATATTAGGATCCTTCATTTTTTATGAATTCTTTAACCCATTCCTCCCCTTCCCCAGAGCTCATGGCTGTTACAGCACAGGATCACCAATTCTTCACCAGTAAACTGCTTGTTCTGACACTGGCTGATGCTGTTCACCTGGCAACAGGAGGAAAATACAAGAGTTGGTGAGGACGCATGCGTGGGAACAGGAAAATCAGCCTTCTTCCTCATGGTGCAGGAAAAAAAGACAGGATCTCATACATTTAAATTCTCTCCTCATGAAATTCAACCAAATTATTTCCTTCAATCATGCACAGGAAAGCCCAATGAATAGTTTGTCAGCTTTTTTTTGTCCAAATTAAACAAGTCCTGAGAGGTTAGTTTGAATTAGAGCAGTCAGGGATGTTGATTAAGGGACTGATCAGAAAGTGAGGGGATAACAAACAACCAAAAACCAGTGTTAGCTCATTTTTTGTTACATTTTCCTCCAAATCCCCCCATAAATCCCAAAATCCCAGCACAATGGAGGTTGGAAGAGAACTCTGGAGATCATCCAGTCCAATGCCATTGCTAAAGCAGGGGCACCCACAGCAGCTTGCCCAGGATCACAATGGCCAGGTGGAGTAAAACATCTCTCCAGAGAAGGTGACTCCACAAACTCACTGAACGGCCTGCTCCAGGGCTCCAGAACCATCACACCTTTGAAAGAAGTTTCTTCTGGTGTTCAGATAGAACCTGCTGGGTTCCAGTTTGTGCCCTTTGCCCCTTGTCCTGTTCACTAGGCATCACTGACAAAAGTCTGTCTTCATGTTCTTGACCTCCACCCTTAAGCTACTGAGTAGCATTGAGAAGGTTTAGTACTCTCAATAATTTCTTTCTATTCTTATACTATGCAAACTGACCTCTGTAATTCATAGAAAACCTTTTTTTTTTTTGCACAAATTCACCTGATACCCACTAGTCTGAGTATTACCCGTCTCAAACTTGATCTAAATAACTACAATAGTTTGAAGTCGCTGAGCAGTTGGTCTATTAATACAACATAATTTCATAAAGACACAGAATCATAAATTTTGGAAAAGGCTTTTAAAATCATCAAGTCCAACCTCCTACTCAACATCTCCATGGCCACTAGATGAACATGTTCTTGAAAACATATATCCTTAAAGCATGTATAGAAAACAATGCACAAGAAGTATTAAGTAATTCAGGACTGATAAAACAGAGAAGAAAATTCAACTTCTAGGTCCTAGTTGTTTATTATCTCCAGTTTTGCCTGGCTCATCTTTGGCTTCTGCTCTCCATGCTCACATGTAGCCAGAGAGATTTAAATAAAACCCAGAAAAATAACTTAAAATATGTATTTGAGGAGCAAACAAAGATCTTTCTGACTTCAGATTTGATCCCAGTACTATTTAAAAAGGAACAGGAGAAAAAAAAAGTTATTAAGAGTGAAGCATTTGTATTTTTATGCTGGAGAACTTTTCCCTGTGCCAAAGCAGCTCTGCATATAAATGAGACCTAAGTGACTACCCTTGTAGGGACATTATTGTTACCAAAGGGTTAAAGAAACATCAATGGTCTTGAAAGTAATTAAGCTAAAATATGTGATGTATAACAATAATAATAATCTTGGGAAAATTTCTACAATAAGTAGTAACTGCTATTCTCCTCTGAGGACCTGGCATTTGCCGCTTCAGCCTGGCTGTGAAATATCACAGAATGTTGGTAGATTGCAGCCAGATTTGATCTTCCTACCACCAGTCAACTGAAACTAGACTGAAAAACTAATTTCAGCAGGTTTGGAATTAATTTCATTAGTTCACTTGCATTTTTTTCCTGTTTTGCTTGTAAGGTACTAAGTACACACATGTAGAAATAATGATTTACATTGAAATAACATATACTTTTAAGAGATATTTGTATATTTAGTGCATTTAGGCCCCCACTCGACCAAAATGCAATTATTACTCTAAATGCTAGAAGAAGCCATCCCTGTCCACAGTAGGGGCTTGGAACTAGATGATCTTTAAGGTCCCTTCCGACCGAAACCATTCTATAAATCTATGAATCTATTAACAGGGTCAGAAATTTAATCTCTACAGACACAGAAGTGTTCAGTGCTCACACCCTCCACATAAGAGTCCTCTCTCCTGTAGATCCAAATGAGCTCCACATAATGCACAATCTCCCTAAGGAAGCAGCTGACAGATGTACATCCCACTGGAAAGCAAGAAGCACTTAAACACCCGAGGAAATCTGGTTTTAAGGTGTGCTTATGCCAGTCCCACATTGGAAACCCCAAAAGGGCAGTGCTGGCTTCACTCAATACCCAACCTATTTTATATTGACTGACATAAAAACTTGCAACCAGTTCATAGATTCATTCACAGATTCACAGAAAGGTCTGAATTGGAAGGGACTTTGAAGATTATGTAATTCCAACCCCCCTTGCCATTGCAGTGACACCTTCCACTAGGACCAAGTTGCCCAAGGCCCCATTCAACCTGGCCTTGAACACCTCCAGGGAGGGGGCATCCACAATTTCCTGGGCAATCTGTTCCACTGTCTCCCCAGCCTCACTGTAAAGAATTTATTTCTAAATAAATATTATAGTATTGAGTTACTTATTTATAATTTTAGCTGTTTCTAAATAAATATTAATCAAATATTTTTCAGCTCTCCTGTGTCACAAGACATTAAAACTCAGGACCTTTCTCACCAGCACCATATCAGCTTTGCATTTGCTTCATCGAATCAACCCATGGACCTTCAGAAGTTGGTAGTCTGCATTTAAATATTTCTTTAAAATGCTGAGCTATTTTAAGGATGTTTAAAACAGGAGCTGCCCTCTGTCTTCAAATATCTATAGAACTACCAGTAGCCTTCTTAAGTTAGGAGTGACAAATACCAGCAAACCTCCACAATTTGGCTTCCATATCTCTGAATTGGTATTTCAGTGACAGATGTTTGTTGCGGCAAAAACCTCTGTCAGAACAAAATTAGGTGATCTATCATTTTAAGATATGGTCTTCATATACTGTTTACTCGAAGATATCACTTGCCTCAAGCCAATTTTGACCAAGAACATTTTGTGATATGGAAGTGATTTGTATATCATCATTTTTGTGATAAATGTAGCTCTTGAACACAAAATAACCTACTATTCCACAGTATTACAGTTAAAACTCCTTCACCAGTAAATCTGTACTACTGCTTTTATTACTACAAAGATACTGCATCTCGACTTCAATGCATTTCACATTTTTATTCACTCAATAGGCTTGTTTTCTTGGTCCTCTCCCTACCTTTCCAAACAGATATGTTCCTCTGATTTTGGAGCGTGGAGGGGGGTGTGGCACAGGAGGAACACAGTACCCAGCCCAACATGGAGTTTGTATTTGTTTTGGAAAGAGAAATAAAAAGCAATGCAAAAATGACTTCCAAAATGACAGTTCCAAGAGGCACTGAGTGTCACAGAATCATAGAATGGTTTGGGTTGGAAGGGATTTTAAAGATCATCTAGTTCCAACCCCCATGCCATGGGTAGGGACACCTTCCACTAGAACAGGTTGATTAGGGCCTCATCCAACTTAACCCCGAACACCTCCAGGGAGTGAGTATCCACAGTCTCTCTGGGCAACCTGTTCCAGTGTCTCCCCAGCCTCACTGCAAAGAATTTATTCCCAATATCCTGTCAAGATCTCCTCTCTTCCAGCTTCAATTCATTCCCTCTTGTCCTGTCACTACAAGTCCCTCCCCAGCTCTCCTATAGTCCACTTCAGATAATAGAAGGCTGTTACAAGGTCTCTCCCAGAACCTTCTTTTCTCTAGACTGAACATCCCCAGCTCTTGTGTCCTAGTTGTTCATGTGACATGACACGTCCAAAAAAAACCCATTTGGTTCCAATGCCATTTATTTTAGAAGTATCATTGCTCCTCCAAAAGTCTAAACCCTTTTTATTCACAGATGATTAAACTAGCACACTTCACCGCACAGAATCAAAGAATGGTAGGGGTTGGAAGGGACCTTTGGAGATGATCTAGTCCAACCTCCCTGCCAAAGCAAGATCACCTAGGGCATGTCACACAGGAACATATCCAGATTGGTCTTGAAAGTCTCTAGAGGAGACCCCACAATCTCTCTGGACAGCCTCATTTTCCTCAATAGCAGAAGGAGACATGATAACGTAAGTCAAACACAGAGGGCCAAGAACCATCATAAAATACAAGTTGGACAAATGACAGGTGTAGGGAAATGGGACAGAACAAGACCACCAGACTCTTTCCAGCAGTGCTCAGTGACAGGGCAAGGATCGTGTCTTCTCATAGTAACATCTGACCTAATATTAATGTGACCCATGGACCAACCAGACCACCACCACTGTGCTTGAAGACTGGTCCCTCAGTCATCAACTCACTGGATTTGAAGTCAGCCTCGTCAATGCTTGCAGCAGAAGTAAACACCAGTCAAGAGTTGACTTGACTCACTGCCTGCTCCATCATGGGAAAGTGAGACTACAGAGCTTTTTATTTGTTGTAACTTAAAAAAACAACCATTCTTTTCAAATCAAATGGTGCCAGTCCACTTGCATCTGGAGTAAAAATGGTCTAACTTGCTCTGGAATACAGGCAAAGAAATCATAGAGCAAACTCAATGGTTTGGTTTGGAAGGAACCTTCAAGGTCATCTAGTCAAACCCCCTTGCAGTCAGCACGGACATATGCAATTAAAGTAGGTGGCTCAGAGCCCAAATCAACCTGACTTGGAATATTCCCAGGGATGGGACAAATACCACCTATCTGGGCAACCTGGGCCAGGGTCTCACCAACCTCAGTGTAAACCCCTTCCTCTACTACAAAAAGTGGTAAAGTCCCTCATTTAAGAGTAGGATGAACCCACCAGGAGAAACTCCTTGACAGTAGATGGGGCCTGGCATAGCACAATCTCAGTCCCAGGGAGTCAGGGGGGGCTTACACTCTATGGCTAAATTCCTTATGTTCTTACACTCATCCTGGCTTCCCACACATCGGGAAGGATATTTAGCAAACGATCTGCTCTCTGCTTTGTCCATCAACTATCAGACTGAGCTAAACCAGCACCTCAGAACCCTGGCATGGTGCGGGTTGGAAGTGACCTTTGGAGATCATCCAGTCCAACACTCCTTTTAATGCAAGGTCACCAACAGCAGGTTGTCCAGAATCACAATGTCCAGGCAGGTTTCAAATCCCTTCAGAGATGGAGACTCCACAACCTCTCTGTACAGCCTGCTCCACGGCTCCAGCATCCTTGCAGAAAAGGAGTTTTCCCTCATGTTGAAATAGAATCTCCTGAGTTCCAGTTTGTGCCCACTGCCCTTGTCCCGTCATTGGGCACCACTACAAAGAGTCTGGCCCCATGCTCTTGACCCCTGACCTTTAGATAGTGATCGGCACTGATCTGATACGCATCACGTCTGGCATTAAGTTGTTAACATTATCAAAAATGTTAACATCATCTGAAAAGATAACTTTTAATCTCCTTATGATGGCAGCAGAAGACACTGGGAAGCAAAAAGATTTTTCTGGAGGAGGGACAGTCTTATCCTTAAACCCAGAAGGCTTGAAAACAACATTCCAGTCCAGAGCTACACCACCAAGAGAAATTAATTTAGTGGAACCATGAGTGCTGTGGCCTTTGTTCAAGATTTATAATAGCACAGATCAAGCCACATGGTGGAAAAGAGGACACCCCAGTCTCCAGAGCTCAGTTAAAAAGCCATGCTTCAACAGGTCTTCATTTTACCATGTGGACCGACAGTTCTAAACTCAAATAGCTTTCATGCTGGGAACTGTGTGTACAGAACTTAGCAGCAGAAAGATTTTTATGCTATTTAATGACAACTGTCCAACCTTTTGCTTGCGACAGGCAAGCAAGGTAGCCTGCGACAGGACAAAGGGCAACAGGTATGAACTGGAACTCAGTAAGTTCCGCCTGAACATGAGTAAAAATATTTTTGCTGTAAGGGTGTATATTGTAAAAGTGTATATTCCATCCTCTGATCTTTTCACTTGTTCAGATCAATACGTGCAAGATCTCACAAAACGGAAATTCACATTTGTAGCTGCTTGGGAAACTTAAATGAGAAAAAATCAAGAGTGTGGAGCTAGCAAATCAGAAAGGATGTGGAAGAAGGACAAATTTTTAAATGAAATATCAAAGTGTGTATTAAAAGGCATGAAAGAAAAGCTAAATCTTTCAGTGGAGAAAAAAAAAAGACTAAACTTTTACTTCTCGGGGAGTTTTGCCCATGATTAGTTTCCATCTGTCACAACTGTCAAAAGCAGCAATTATTTCCTTTTTTGCTATTACATAAAAAAGAAAAAAAAAATTAGCAGAAAACACCATGATTTGGCCTACAGCAACATAAGCAACAAAAAGAATTTTTTTGCTACGGGTTCAATTTGCATGATAAACTGTTGTTAACAGATACCATCTGTTTTTAAATGTAGGAAAAAGGGCCCATATTATACAGATCATTACAAATATTACTAACTCTTAGACAATGACTCTTGTAAAGTGTATCTTGGAGCTAATGAAGTAGAAAGCTTCAACAACAAATCATTTACAAGTTAGGTTTGGTGTTTTTCTTTTTTTGTGTGTGTGTGTACAGTAATGCTAATGGACGGAGTTGATAATCAAAGGAAAAATGTAATCACTTATGTTAAGCAATCCATGGACCCAAGTCAATGTAGCACAAACAACCATTATGCAAAATTATGACATTAAAGGAATAAAAACCACACTACTGCAGACTTTGCATTTTACACAGACTAACAACTCTGGAGGAATTAACAGGTGACAATCACAGAATCACAAATGGTAGAAGTTGTAAGGGACCTCTGAAGCTCATTAAATCCAACCCCCCTGCCAAAGCAGGATCATCTAAGCTAGGTCACAAAGGAATAAATTTAGATGGGTCTTGAAAGTCTGCAGAGAAGGAGAGAATCCTTGCTTTCACCCAATCTCAAAAGCATAGAAACATAAAATCATAGAACAGCTTAGATTGGAAGGGACCTTAGATATCATCTACTTCAACCTCCCCTGCCACAGGCAGGGACACTCTCAGCTCAAGGCCTCATCCAGCCTCCAGGGAGGGGGCATCCACAATCACTCTGTGCAATTTATTCCAGAGCCTCACCACCCTTGTACTGAAGAACTTCCTAAGATCCAGTTTAACCTGCCTTAGCTTAAAAGCCCTTTGTCCTATGGCTAGATACCCTTACAAAAAATCCTTCTCCAGCCTTTCTGTAGACTCCCTTCAAGTACTGGAATCACAGAACAGTAGAGGTTGGCAGGGACCTATGAAGATCATTGAGTCCAACTCCCCTGCCAAAGCAGGATCACTTAGAGCAGGTTCCACAGGAATACACTGAGGCAGATTTGTAATGTCTCTAGAGAAGGATAAACTCCTTTCTTCCAAAACACTGATTTTATTCCACCCAATCTCAAAAGCACAGAATCACAGAATTCCAAGTTGGAAGGGACCTCAAGGATCATCTGGTCCAACCCTTATTGGCAAAAATATGGTCTAGACAAGCTGTCCCAGCACCCTGTCCCAATGAATCTTCAAAGTGTCCAACACTGGGGACTCTACCATTTCCCTGGGGAGATTATTCAATTATTTCAATGGCTGATTGTCCTTGTTGTGAAAAAATTTCCTTTTGTGTTCCACTGGAATCCCCCTAGCAGTAACTTGTCACCATCACCCCTTCTCTATGTGACTCCTTATAAAAAGAGAGTGACCATTTTATAGAGACTCTTTAAAGACTGGAATACAGTGACAAGGTGCTTCTTTTCCCAAGGCTGAACTAACTCATGTTAGAAGAAAACCTGGGGGAACGAAGCACCATCCTCTCAGCACACAGTAACACGACTGCAACACACCACACCCCATAAAAAACCCCCACGCTTCTATTTCCATCCAGTTAACAGCTGATCAAGAAACTTCTCCATATACTAATTAAAACTCAGAGGCAGTAGAGGTGAGGTGTTGGTTTCTTGGGTATACATATATATTTTTTTTTATTTCACAATCATGGAATCATAGAATTGGATGAGATTTCCTTCTTCAACCTAGAGTGAGATTTGGTGCTCTGAATTAGACCTGACACCAGTAACAAAGGGGATTCTGTAATGGACATCAGCTTTTACAATACAGTGCATTAACAGGCATCATGGCAAACATAATCTGTCAGAAATGGTCACAATAAATATCTTCTCCTGATTAATGTTCCACTAGGTCTGCATTTAATAATTGATATAATTTGTATTAACTTTCAAATTGCCATGACTGTGGTGGACAAGGTGAAAAAATAACCCACAAACAATTCAGTGTGATAATTTTACAGAGGAAAACATTCCTCTGCAATTAAAACTGGTTGGTTCATGCAAGTTCAAGATGTAGAGTTATGAATTATTGTGGAACAAAGCTGTGCTTTCAAATAATATAAGAAAGGAAGAATTCTAAGACATCATAAATACTTTATAAATCACATTAATATTACGGTTTGGCATTAGTGCATTTTATAATCTGAGAAATTTATAATCTGATAATTATTTTTCCCTGAATTCTATGCTTCTATAAAATTAAGAAATTTTAAAATTCATGAGTTTGCCTTATAAACAACACCTCCATTAATTTTTCTGCTCTTTGTATTGAGAAATAGTGATGTTAGAGTGGTAAAAAATGGTCATTCTACATTCATCCACCCAATCCTTGTTTTTATACAAAGACCTGAGCATCTCTTCCTGAAGCATTGGTCAAGAATCTCCGACACTATCCTATCAGGATGATTAATGAAGGCACCTTTCTCCCAGAATGTCAGGCTCTGCCTTTTTAACAACTGACCTTTCATAGAATACTACTGAACTCATAATTCCACTTTTGTTCAGTTTCTTATTAGTGGAGTTAAAATTAATACTTATGGGAATGATGGCTAAGGTGATGCACAGTAAATCTTCCAGCACATCAACCTTCTGCACTGGCTACCCAAGGAATAGCACCTGCATTTGGCTGCTTCAATAGCATAAGTATTCCACTAAAACTCTGTGTCCTTTTAAAAGACAAATTAGGTCAATATTCCATCCTCTTTCAAGCACAAAGCTGTACATATGGAGAGAGGCTTTCAAAGTTCAGATATCCTCACAAAATAGTTAATGGCTACTGTAGCTAAAGGAGTATTTTGGTCCCATTGCACAGCTGGAAGCTTCCAAGATGATGTTTGGTCCCTTCCAACCCCTAACATTCTGTGATAATTCCAATGTTACTGGAAGGACACAACTCTATTGCTCTGCTCAAATCTGCTGAGACCTCATCTGCAGTGTTGGGTTCAGCTCTGGAGTCCTCAGTACAGGAGAGACATGGGCCCGTTGGAACAGGGACAGAGTAGGGCACAGGAATGATAAGAGGGTTGGAAGTCCTCTGCTAGGAAGTCAGGCTGAGAGAGTGGGGATTCTTCCGCCTGGAAATGAGAAGGCTCCAGAGAGATCTTCTGGTGATTTTTCAATGATTAAAGAGGTCAACGAGAAATCAGGGGACTGACTTTTCAGCAGGGCCCACTGTGACAGGAAAAGGGGTGACAGTTTGATCTAAAAGAAGGAGATTCAGACTGGAGAGAAGGAGGAAGTGTTTGACATTGAGGGTAGTGAGAGCCTGGCCCAGCTGCCCAGAGAGGTGGTAGATGCCCCATTCCTGATCCCTATTCCAGGTCAGGTTGTCTAGGGCTCTGAGCAACCTGCTCTAGTTGCAGATGTCCCTGCATTATTTTTACATTGCACAGTAAAAGGGGTGGGAAGAAAAAAAAACAAAAACCCAACAAAATAGTTCATAGAATGGTTTGGGTTGGAAGGGATCCTAAAGATCATGTAGTTCCAACTCTTCTGTCATAGGTAGGGATATCTTCCAATAGGCCAGGTTGCTCAAGGTCCCATCCAGCCAGGTATTGAACACCTCCAGGGAGGGGTTATTCACAACCTCTCTGAGCAACCCATTCCAGTGTTCCACCACCATTACTGTAAAGAATTTCCTCCTAATACTTAGACCAAATTTGCTCTCCTTGAGCTTTAAAAAGATGGGAAATTGAATTAAGATGGGAAAAAACCACAACATGTGCTCTGGCATGTCAACTGTCTGAGCCATCACCCGACTGGCAGCAATCCTGGTGTAAAACACAAAATAACAGAAGCAAACTGCAGCTTAATTTCTCTCCCCACGTTCATTCACATTCACATGGAGCCCCTTCATGTTCATTACCAGAGAAGGCAGCTGGGTTATGGCTCCATATTGTGTCTTGCAAATACAGTGCCATTTGCACTGCTCCAACTCTTGCAAAGCAAAGAGGCCAGGAAGATTTCACCCTAAACAGAGGTTTCCAGAACAAAGTTAGAGTATGCTGGAATGGATTTCAACCTCATTTTAGAGCTTGGTATTATTTGAAAGGTCAACTAGGCTGAAACTTAACTGTTGCGTAACTAGAGAGCAGAGACAGAATCACAGAATCATTTACGTTGGAAAAGATCTTCAAGTTAATCAAATCCAACCTTAAAGGTTATCTAAGGTCCAACACCCCCTGCCATGGGCAGGGACACCTTCCACCAGACAAGATTGCTCAAGTCCTTGTTCGATGTGGCCTTCAACACCTCCAAGGCAACATGTTCCAGTGTCTCATCACCCTCCCTGTAAATACTTTCTTCCTAATCTCCAGTCTAAATCTCCCCTTTTCAACTCATTGCCCCTTCTATCACAACAAGCCCTTGTAAAAATATCCCTCCCCACCTCTCTTGTACTTCAGGTACTAGAAGGCCATTTTAAGGTCTCCCTGAAGCCTTCTCTTCTGCAGGCTGAACAACCCCACCTCTCACCTATCTGTCCCCACAGGCTATGTGCTCCAGCCCTCTAATCATTTTCCTGGCCCTTCTCTAGACCCAATGCTTAACCCAAACTGAAGGTTGTTCACGGTGGTGGTGGAGTCACATTTGCTGGATGTGTTCAAGAAATGTGTGGATGTGGCACCCGGGGACATGATTTAACAGTTATGATGGTGTCGCAGTGAAGGTTGGACTCCATGATCTTAGAAACCTTTTCCAACCAAGACAATTCAATGATTCTTTAAGCTAAATAAAATTCCACCAAAAAACGTTTAATCCTAGCACAGAGGAGTAAAAAAATCACTAAAAGTGGTGATGCTGCACTCAAAACAAGAAATTTTACTGTACATGCAGTTTTGTAGCCTATAAAAGAAGTCAAGATTCACATTCCAGGGAAGCTCAGAGCCTAAATATAGCACTATCAGCAAGTATAAAGTGTTACCAAGAATGCGCATCCCAGCTACTTCTTGCTTTGTTTCAGCTTCCTTATACCTGGAGGTTGTTTTTTGGCCATTTGGCATCTTTTTTCTGTGATTTGTCATTACTTCAGACTATTCTTTGTTCATTTTCAAATTACCTGCATTCAGACGTACCATGAGCGTGGGTTTTTGTTGTTGCTGGATGCTTTTGTTGCCTGCCCTTGTTATTGCTATAAGTTGTATGAAAAGAGAATCTAAAGCTGTATTTCCCAGAACAGGCAGGAAGCAAGGCATGCTATCAGAACCCTGAGGATATCCTCTGTTTCACACTGAAACGTAAATCTCAAAAACCCAGAGAACATCTGCATAAATGAAGAGTATCTGGACAACCTCAGAGTCACAAGCAATATTAGCCAGGGCACACAAAACTTCTGACCTACAGGGCTTGATAGTTGATCCCAACCATGACCAACAGACACTGCAACCAGGCTTGGAGCAGAGTCAAATGAGGATCTGGTTTAATGGACACAACCAGAGCAGCTAAAGCAGAAAAACTTCCCAAAATTGAACCATAGAATCATCTCAGTTAGAAAAAACCTTGACGGTCACTGAGTCCAAACATTCTCTAACTTTACCAAGGCTGGTGCTAAACTATGTATCTCAGCACCATCACAGAATCTTAGTTTAGGTTGGAAGGGACTTTAGAAACCATCTATTCCAACCCTCCTGCCATGGACAGGGATGTCCCTCATCCAGACTTGGTTGCTCAAGGCCTCATCTAACCTATCCATGAACACCTCCAGGGAGGGGGAATTTACAACTTCTCTGGGCAACCTGTTCCATAGTCTCACCACCTTCATACTGAAGAACTTCCTAAGATCCAGCCTATCTACTCTCCCTCAGCTTAAAACCATTCCCCTTTGTCCTATCACTAGACATCCTTATGAGAAGTCCCTCTGCAACCTTCCAGTAGGATCCCTTCAGGTATTGGAAGGCAGCTACAATGTTCCCCTGGATTCTTCTCTTCTCCAGACTGAACAACCCTAGCTCCCTCAACCTATCCTCATAGCAGAGGTGTTCCAGCCCACAGATCTGCAGCTCTGAAATGCCTCCAAGGATGGGGATTCAACCACATCCTTGTGGAGCTTGTTGAAGTATTTGAGAATCCTTTCAGTGGAGAAGTTTCTTCTAATATCCAACCTAAACCTCACTTGGTGCAATTGAGGTTATTTCTTCTTGTCCCATCTCCAAGTGCAAAAAAGTCTTTGAAAGCAAGCCACAGGAAAAAAAATCCACAAAAGACCACATCCATCGTCAGTAGTTGTCCCTGCCATCACTGATCAAAGAAATCACACTCTTTCAAAGGATCCAAGTTAAGGTGGATAGAGTCAAGCCAGTCTGAGGTGCTCTGTGTCAGGAAGATAGAAGGGGTATGATGCAGAGATCACAGAATTGTTTTGGCTGGAGAAGCTCTCTGAAATCATCAAGTCCAATCATCAACCTAACACCACCATGTCCACTAAACTACATCCCAAAGTGCCACATCCATGGGTTTCTTGAACATCTCCAGGAACAGTGACTCCACCACCTCCCTAGGCAGCCTGTTCCAATGGCTGACCACATTCATGGCAAAGAAATTTTTCCTAACCTCCAACATAAACCTCCCCAGGCAGAATTTCAGGCCGTTTCCTCTTGTTCTATCACCTGATACTAGAGACAAGAGACTAAACCCCACCTGTCTCCAACCTCCTTTAAAGGCATTCCAGAGAGCAATGAAGTCTCCCTTCAACCTGCTCCTCTTCAGACTGAACAATCCCAGTTCCCTCAGTTGCTACTCAGAAGACTTAAATTCCAGGCCCTTCACCAGCTTTGTTGCCCTTCAGGTCAATCTGGACTTTGGAATTTCAGAGGTACAAACAGAAGATACTTTCTATATTCTTCAGGTGTTCATGTCAGCATTTAAAATGAGAATAAACTCTTTTCTGAGGTGAAGAACACTGATGAGCTGTGAAGAATGACTACCTCCAAATTATTGAGGTATTACATGCCAAATTGCCTTAATATACACTAATTTATATTTATGACCAGCATTCATACAGCCTTTAAACTTTGAGAATCAAATCTAAAAATAAGGCAGGAGATGTTCTCTGTCCTTCTTCTCCCTTATACCCAGGTGTTGACTCATCAGGCTGTTCATTGAAGTTCTACATCATTGGAAGCTTTCTAAAATTTGTGTTTTACTCAGCAGGTTTGTAGTTTATACATTGACAGGGTGTCCAAAGAGGTTGTGTAGTTCTCCTCCTTTGGAGAGATTCCAAACTTGCCTGGACATTGTGATCCTGGGCAAGATGTTGTGGGTGATCCTGCTTTAGCAGGGGGTTTGACAGGATAACAGCTAGAATGGGCGATATGTAAGGAAGCTGCCCAAGCAGCCAGAGATCTGGTTAGGAAAGCCAAGGCACAGTTTGAACTGAATCTAGCCAGGCAGGTCAAAGGGAACACCAAGAATTCCTACAGGTATATTAATGGTAAAAAGAGAACTAGGGAAGGTGTGGGCCCCCTCAGAAGGGAAACAGGTGAAATGGTCACAAGTAACATGGAAAAGGCTAAAGTTCTCAACAACTTTACCTTCATTGCAAAGGCCTCCAGCCACACTCCTGGAATCATGGAATCTAATGGCAAGGACTGGAAGGAAGAGATGCCCATCATAAGTGAAGATCAGGTTCGTCATCACCTCTAGAACCTGAAAGTTTTCAAGTCCATGGGTCCCGATGGGATACACCCAGGGGTACTGAGAGAACTGGCAGATGAGGTTGTTAAACTCCTCTCTATTATATTCCAAAAGTCCTGGCAGTCTGGTGAAGTCCCCACTGACTGGAAAAGGGGAAACATAACTCTCATTTTCAAAAAGGGTAGGAAGGAGGAGCCAGGGAACTACAGGCCAGGCAGTCTCACCTCTGTGCCTGGTAAGATCATGGAGCAGATCCTCCAGGAGACACTACTGAGACAGGAGAATAGTGAAGAGGTGATTGGGTCCAACCAGCATGGCTTCACCAAGGGCAGATCCTGCCTGACAAACCTGGTGGCCTTCTATGAACAGGTCACAACATTGATAGATGAGGGGAGAGCAACTGATGTCATTTGCCTGGACCTGAGCAAAGCCTTTGACACTGTCCCACACCACATCCTGGTCTCCAAGCTGGTGAAACNGGCTGGAGAGGTGGGCACAAGCCAACCTCATGAGGTTCAACAAAACCAAGTGCAAGGTCCTGCATCTGGGTGGAGGCAATCCCAAGCACAAATCCAGGCGGGGCAGTGAGTGGCTGGAGAGCAGCCCTGAGGAGTGGGACTTGGAGGTGCTTGTGGACAAGAAGCTCGACATGAGCCAGCAGTGTGCACTTGCAGCCCAGAAAGCCAACCAGATCCTGGGCTGCATCAGGAGAAGTGTGGCCAGCACATCGAGGGAGATGATTCTCCCCCTCTATTCTGCTCTGGTGAGACCCCACCTGGAGTACTGCATCCAGTTCTGGAGCTCCTATTACAAGAGAGATGTGGACATGCTGGGGTGTGTCCAGAGAAGGGCCACGAGGATCATCAGAGGGCTGGAGCACCTCTGCTAGGAGGACAGACTGAAAGAGTTGAATCTGTTCAGTCTGGAGAAGAGGAGGCTCTGAGGTGACCTTCTTGTGGCCTTCCAGTATCTGAAGGGGGCCTACAGAAAAGCTGGGGAGGGACTTTTTAGCCTATCAGGTGGTGACAGGACTAGAGGAAATGGAGCAAAGCTGGAGTGGGGAGATTCAGACTATACGTGAGGAGGAAGTTGTTCAGCATGAGAGTGATGAGAGCCTGGAATGAGTTGCCCAGGAAAGTGGTTGGGGCCACATCCCTGGACGTGTTTAAGGACAGGCTGGATGAGGTTGTGGCCAGCCTGATCTAGAGTAGGGTGTCCCTGCCCATGGCAGAAGGGTTGAACTAGGTGATCTTTGTGTTCCCTTCCAACCCTGACTGATTCTACGATCTCCAGAGGGCCCTTCCAGCCCTCATGACGCTGAGACTGTGATTCCAAGTTGCCTAGCATTCCCACTGATTCCAAAATTAACTCACAAAGTTCCTAAACAACAGGAAAACTTTACTTTAGGAGTGACCAAGTTTAAGTCATCAAGTTCCAGGCAACAGTTTGGTACCTAAACATACTGCTAGCACAATAACCTAGAAGCTTAGGGCTTTTAGAAGAACTCTGAGGTCTGGGATATACATCAGAGCCCTGTTACATTTTCATCCTTCCTAGGTGATGTATCACTGGGTATCACAAAACAAGATGCTACTCCATCCCATGGTGAGGCAGTTTGCACTGTTCCAGAAGCACTGCTGTTACTCATAATTCTACAATTCTGAAGCAAAATGAGAAATAAGACAAGAAGCAATATGGAAACAGTACTAATTGTTTAATTCCATCAGCAACTATCAATTATCTCGTGAGTATCTTCTGATTTCAGCATCTGAACGAGACCCACAGGGAGGCTGGGGAGAGACTGTTTAGAAGGGCTTGTAGTCATAGGATGAGAATAATGGTGTGAAAGTGGAGCAGGGGACATTTATGTTGCATGTTTGGAGGTTGCATGTTTGGAGGAAGTTCTTCACAGTGAGAGTGGTGAGACACTGGAACAGGTTACCCAGGAATATGGTTGAGTGTCTGTCCCTGCAGACATTCAAGATCAGACATGATGTGTTCCTGGGCAGCCTGAGATAGCTGGAGGTGCATAAAATGACCTTTGAGGGCTCCTTCAAGCCCAATGCAATCTGTGAATCCTAGTGAGAAGATACCATGAGATGCTGCTCTGCAGTAGTTAGACATTTCCCATGCTTCGAACTAACACTGCCACCATGATTAATATTTCCCATCTCCAAAGCAGCCATAGCCTTCCAAAGAAAAAAGTCCTTGACCAAAATACCAGAGGATATTAAACTGAGAAGTGATCCTACTGATGCAAATCATTAAATCTATTTGCATTTGCTTACTGAACCCTAACACAGAAATTAAACTACATAGTGTAGGAAAAAGAGCTGGTTTTGCATGGTTAAAAGGAGACATCTTGGAAGATCCAAGCTCTATGTCATTAATTTTCCTTCTCCCCCTCATTAACAAGTAAAATGTTTTCACTGCTTGAAAAGTTTTAATAAATAGGAAAAAGCAGGGCAGCTGACATAAGTTTTTAATGTAATATACAAGAGCTTTTAATATTTTTACATATATTAATGCAAAAGCTAAAAATAAATGTTAAAAGGTTACATTTGTGAAGAAAGAAAAATGGCATTTACAGTTACAGGAGAAGGTTTGAGAAGTTAACTCCTTCTTTTCCAGTATGGACTGTTGAAGATCACTTGCTATTTAACTGAAATTCAATCTAATTGCAAAAGTGAATCACTGAAGATGGAACATGGGTTAAGGACACATATTGCTTCAGCTCTTTCTTTCAGGATGGTCTATTATGCTTTGTCCTACCAAGCCTTAAATTCTTTGTATACAGTTACTTTAACAACAGCTGTAATTACCACAAGAATCTGTGAGTCTCACTGCAAATAAATGAGACAAAGTAGAACCCAGGAATGATGGTGGGCAAACTTCCCATGAGCCAGCAATGTGCCCTTGTGACCCAAGAAGGCAAATAATAGTCTCCTGAGGTGTATTGAGAAGAGTGTGGCCAGCAGATTAAGAGAGGTTCTCCCCCCACCCCTCTACTCATCCCTAGTCAGGCCACACCTGGAGTACTGGGTCCTGTTCTGGGTTCTCTCCAGTAAAAAAGAGACAAGAAACTTCTGAAGGGAGTTCAATAGAGACTACAAAGATGCTAAGGGGCCTGGAGCATCTCTGTGAAGAGGAAAGGCTGAGAGACCTGGGTCTGTTGAGCCTGGAGAAGGATGACCTGAGAGGGGATCTGATCAGTGCTCAGCAAGAACTAAAAGGTGGAAGGAAAGAGGATGGGGACAGTGTCTTGTCAATGGTGCCCAGTGACAGGACAAGGGGCAATGGGCATAAACTGGAACTGAAGAGGTTCCTTCTGATGGTGAAGAGAAAATTCTTTGTTGTGAGAGCGCTGGAGTTCTGGAACAGGTTCCCCAGAGAGGTTGCAGAGATTCCAAACCCTCTGGGACATTGCAATCCTGGACAAATGTTGTGCATGATCATTCTTTAGCAGGGGGGTTGAACGGGATGATCTCCAGAGGCCCCTTCCAACCCCCAGCACGCTGGGATTCTGTGATAGTAGCCAAGGAAGGCCAGCTATTGCAGTTTCCACCTCCAGCTAAACCACACTACACCAGATAAACCTAAACAGTTCTGGTAGAATCACAGAATCATTTTGGTGGGAAGAGACCTTTAAGATCATCAAAAGTCCAATCATTAACCTACTCAAATTAACTATTTCTCCAACACTGTACATCCTTCTCATCACAGACTATTGTATAGTCAAGGCTCCTCCGGTAGATATCAGATACTTTTGACCAAAACTCTGAAATTCGATTCTCAAGTAAGGTGGGCCACCCATTATCCAGATGGGTGTCAGTCCTTAAACCCTACTGTCTGATCTCAAAACAGACCTGTAACTTTAAACTCTTCTCAGCATTATTTACATATCTATATGTCTTTTGGAGGACCAAGGAATCAAGATTAAGAGTTACAATATTTAAGAACATCCCCTAATTCAGATATGTAATAAAAACATAATCCATGTTATTATGCTGCCCATTTCCCCATCTTTAGAGGAAGGATTTGCAATGGAAAAATGCTCCATTTTATTAATCTATTTCTGGCACAAGATGTGGAAATGTTCCTTTCATGGCATGAATCAGAGAATTATTGGGCTGCATCAAAAGCAGTGTGACCAGCAGGAGCAGGGATGTGATTCTTCCCCTCTGGTCTGGTGAGACCTCACCTGAAGTATAGTTCTGGGGGCCCAACACAAGGACATGGAACTGTTGCAGTGGGTCCAGAGCAGGTCACAAAGATGATTAGAGGCTGTGGCACCTCCCCTGTGGTTACAGTCTGAAAGAGCTTGTTCTGTTCAGCCTGGAGAAGAGAAAGCTTCAGGGAGACCTTAGAGAAGCCTTCACTTAATTGAATGAGGCTACAAGAAAGCTGGGGAGGGACTTTTTACAACAGGTTGCAGTGATAGAAGGAGGGAGAAAGGATTGAAGCTGGAAGAGGGGGAAATTAGGAAGAAATTCTTTACAGAGAGGATGGTGAGACACTGGAGACACTGGAACAGGTTGCCCAGAAGGTTGTGGATGCCATCTCCCTGGAGGTGCTCAAGGGCAAGTTGGAAGAGGCCTTGAGCAACCTGGTCTAGTGGAAGGTGTCCCTACCTATGGCAGGGGATGATTTTTAGGCTCCCTTCCAACCCAAAGCATTCTATGATTCTATAATAAGATACACTAGGTGTGGTATCTGTGGCACAGCATGCTTCGAAGTGTCAGGGAAAAAAAAATTCTTTCTTGAGAAATTTCTTGGAGAGATGATGCTGCATAGACCAATTCTCACACTCCTCTTCAGTGAATTTTTTTTTCAGCACTATTGCAGCTCTACATCTTCTGCTTGAAAAATAAACCCATCATGTTTGTGGTATTTTCAAGTGGGTGTCTGCACAAGTTATATTATCTAATATGGTATGTTGTTATTTTTGCCAGTTTAAAATATCACCACTGTAAAAACCTGATCACTGCCTTCTTACATTTCTTGCTATAGAAGGCTCAGCCAACAGCTGAGGTTTACAAACACACCAGTGGAGCACCAAAGCTTTTTTATTTTTCTGTACACTGAGGTGGGGCTTTTAGTGCTTTGACTTGCCATTGTCCATATGAACACTAAAGGGTTAAAAACATCAGATTAGGACCATGAGCAGACACTTTCATTTTTATTTGCTTACATAGACCCCATAAAGGTTTCTCTGACTGGATTTATGGATAAAAAGACAATTGAAGATTTTATATAATTACAGAATGGAGGGGGTTGGAAGAGACCTTTGAAGATCAGCCAGTTCAATCCCTCTGATAAAGCAGGGTCACCCTACAGCAGCTTGTCCAAGATCACAATGGCCAGGAGGGGTTGGAATCACTCTAGAGAGGGAGCATCCACAACCTCTCTGGGCAGTCTGCTCAAGGGTTCCAGCACCCTCACAACAAAAAAAGTTTATCTTCCTGTTCAGATGAGCCTGACAGGTTCCAGTTTGTGCCTCTTGTCCTGTTTCTGGGCATCACTAAAAAGAGCCTGCCCCCATCCTCTTGCCACCTACCCTTTAGCTCTTGCCAAGTACTGAAAAAATCCCTTTCTCAGGTTGCTCTTCTTCAGGCTAAACAGTCTCAGTTCTTCCTCTTCACATATGTTCCTCAGCATCTTTGTAGCCTCTACTGAATCCTCTTGAACTGGGAAGCCTAGAGCTGGACCTAGTACTGCAGACATGGCCTAACTAGGGCAGAGTGGACGGTGAGGAGAACCTCCCTTGACTTGCCGGTTGCCAAACCCACTCCTCTTTGAATCTTGTAGCACTGCCTTTGACAGCCAAACAGAAGTGCCGCAGCACTGTCAGGAGAAAGCAGATCTAAAGCACAGGATTGATTACAGTGAAGTGGCTCGAGATTCACTTCAGCTGAAGTGAGAGAGGAATCTGGGTTTTGCCAATCATGTGAAATAAAATCCACCATCTACATTCAACAGGGAAACATCTCTTGCAAATCATCACTGAAAACAGGGAATTACAGATTTGAGCTGTACTATGTGCAAGGTTTTGACAGAGTCTCCACTTCCTGGAAGCTTTTAGAGTTTTAAGTTTTTTGAAACACTATTTCCAATCAACAGTTTTCATACCCTGATGGAGCATAAAGAGTCTGTAGCATTCTCCACATGAAACTTGTCAAGAAAACACCCAGCCCAGTTTATTTTTTAATAAAAGCAGGACTATGCTATATAATAACTCTTCCTGCCACATCCATTGAATCTGCTGAAACAAAGATTGATGCCTGGATATTTGGAGACACTTCTAGCAGAGAAGGTAATATTTCTTTCTTCCTTTCCTTTTTTTTTTTCCTTCTGCTTAAATAGATCACCATCTGTTATTTTGCAGTAATTTGAAGTAACAAGCATCACCTTCCTATTATCCAGTCAATTGCACGTTTTGTTTGTAAGCTAAGTGGCAGAAAACTCAATGAGATTTGCAAGAGCTTAGTGCCAAAAGTTGAAAGAAACTCAAAAATTAAAGGTTTAGAAAAATAAATGCAGAGATTCATTCACGTATTCATAGAATGGGTTGGGTTGGAAAGGACCTTAAAATTAGGTTCCAATCCCACTGCCATAGGCCAAAGAACCCTCCACTAGACTGGGCTGCTGAAGGCCTCATCCAACCTGGCTGTGAATGTATGGAACACTGAAATTCTTTAGGTGACTCTTCTACACAGGGCACCCAAAATATGCTTTCACTTTAATTATTGATATAAAAATCATAATATTGCTTCGGTTGGAAAACACTTCTATAAGACCACTGAGTCCAATGATCAACCCAACATCACTATGCCTATTAAAGCATGTCCCAAAGTGCCATGTCCACATGTTTCTTTGACATCTCAAGGGACAGTGACTCCACCACATCCCTGGGCTACCTGTTCCAATGCCTGACCAATCTTGCAGTAAGTGAATTTGTCCTATATTCAACCTAACCCTTCCCTGGTAAAGAGGCCACTTCCTCTCATGCTAACTCCTGATACTAGGGAGAAGAAAAAGACCAAATCCAACACTGGCAGGACTGTGACAGGTTATAACACAAGAGAAGCAGCCTGAAGGCCAAACCAACACAGAACACTTGTACTGCTCCACTGCCTCGCATACAGTGTTTCCCCCATTTTCAAGGGAACCAAACATGTGAACTCCTGCATGGACTTTGCCACATCCCTTAAAAAAGAATCACTCCAGAATGGCCAGGTGCTGTCCAGGCCAGCCAAAGAAGTACTTTGAAGCTTTTAACAACAAGGTATGTCCATGAAAATGGAAAATCTCCAATGAAGCAAGTTGAGGTTGTTCAGCCTGAATATTAGAAGGCTCCAGGGAGACCCCCTGGTGGCTTTTCAGGACTTAAAAGAACCAATCAGAAAACTGAAGGCAGATTTTTGAGCAGGGCCTGTTAGGACAGGACAAGGGGTGATAGTTTGAACTCAAAGGGAGATTCCGACTGAAGAGAATAAAGAAATAATTGACCCTGAGGGCCCAGACTGCTCTGGGAGGTGGTAGATGGCCGTCTCTGGAACCATTCCAGGTCAAGTTGTTTGAGGCTCTAAGCAATCTGATTTAGTTGACAATTTCACTGCAGGGGTGTTGAACTAGATGAGCTTCTTTAAAGGTCATTTGCAACTCAAACTATTTCATGATTCTATGAAGGTACTGCAGAAGTGAGACCCCACTAGGAGCACTGCACCCATCCCTGAAGTCTCCAAAACAAGCACATGGATCTGTTGGAGAGGGTCCAGAGGAGGCCACAAATACCATCAGAGGCTGGAGCACCTCTTCCATGGCTATAGGCTGGATGAGCTGAGTCTGTTCAGCCTGGAGAAGAGAACACTCCAGGCAGACCTTAGAGCAGCCTTCCAGTACCTGAAGGGTGACACAGGAGAGCTGAGGAGGGATTTTTTACAAAAGTTTGTAGTAGGACACAGGACAATGGATTTAAACTAGAGCAAGTTAGATTTAGATTGGACTTTGTAAAGAATTTCTTCTTAATGAGGGTGGTGAGACACTGGAGCAAGCTGCAAAGAGGCTGTGGACACCTCATCCCCAGAAGCATTAAGTCAAGGCTGGATGAAGCTTTGAGCAATGTGGCCTAGTGGAAGGTGTCCCGGCCCATGACAAGGGAGTTGGAACTACATGATCTTTAAGGTCCCTTCCAACTCAAGCTATTCTATGATTTCATCATTTCAAGTAATCCAAGATCTTCACCCAGTCAATACCCAAGTGCTTAACACTCTCAGACTGACATCAAATGCAGGCTGGATCTCAAACCTAATCTGTTTATATTAATACCTACAAAAGACTCATCTAATGAAGCATTTTCCAGTCACTGTAAACAGTAATTAAATACATTAAAGTGTAAAAAAGGCAAGGGCCATGAAAAGCACACTTTGATCACTGAAGAGCGCTGTCAGCTTCAACAATTATGGTGTTTAGAAGACTAAGTGCTGTGCTTTAGCTGGCAAGAATCTGGACTTGTCCACTGTCATACAGGGTTTGAACATCTTTCCCTGTGGTTGCAGATCCATCACCCTACAGAGGACAAACTCTGCTGCAGTACTTGCTAAGATAACCAATCAAAAATAAATACAGCTTTCCAAATATTAGAGAGACGTTGAATTTTGCTAGTATTATTACTCAATAGGCACAAATTGGAACTCAGAGGGCTCTATCTCAACATGACGAAAAACTCCTTTCTGTGAGGGTGCTGGAGCCTTGGAGCAGGCTGCCCAGAGAGGCTGTGAAGTCTCCCTCTCTGGAGACACTCTAAACCCATCTGGCCGTTGCAATCCTGTGCAACCTGACCTAGGTGACTCTGCTTCAGCATGGGGGTTGGACTGGATGATCTTCAGCTGTCTCTTCCAACCCAAAATATTCCATGATAAGGTCCATAAACTGCATGTTTTGACCAGTAGTTTCTTGTCTCTCACTAACTGGGGAGCCCACGTTTGGAAGCAGTACTGCAGATATAGCCTCAGAGTAGAGAGGGAGGAGAACCTCCCATGTAGACTCTACATGGACATCGGTCTTGATCTTTGAAATAACCAGTAGTATTGCTTTACTTTACCAGGAATAATGGTTGTAGATACAATTGCCAATCTTCAATGGCTGAAATGTCAGGTGGTGCAAAATGAACAAAACCCATGGTTTGGTTACACCACATGTGCTATATTTTTTCACAAAAAATTACCTTGACTCACTAGCCTATACTACCAACAGTTTAAATTTCAAGCAGATCTCTAGGACACCTTTCCCCTCCATGCTGTCGCTCCACATTTAGAAATCATCCCCAAACCATTAACTTCTTTACTGCAAATATGTGCTTTGTGTTATTCAGGTTTTCTCCTGTACTTGGTGCTGGCTGACAGATAGTTGAAGATGTGCCAGTATGTGTCCAGGTGGCCAAGAAGGTCACCTTGGATGAGCAATAGTGTGGTCAGCAGGACAAGGGCAGGGATCACCCCCCGGCTCTCAGCACTGGTGAGGCTGCACCTGAAATACTGGTCTCACGTTTTGGGACTTTGCTCCAAGAAAGACATTGAGTTGCTGGATCAGGTCCAGAGAAGGCCAGCAAAGCTGGTGAAGTGTTTACAGCACAAGTCTTGTGAGTTGCAGCTGAGGCAGCTGGGGTTGTTCACTACGGAGAAAAGGTGGCTGAGAGGAGACATCATGGCTCTCTACAACTTCCTGAGAGGAGGTTGGTGTGAAGTGGGGTTGGTCTCTTCTCCCAGCTAAAAAGCAACAGGCTCAAGTTGCCTCAGAGGAGGTATAAATTGGATATTAGGTCAAATTTTGTCTCCAAAAGAGTTGTCAAACTCTGGAATAGGCTGCCTAGGGAAATGAGTCATTACCGTTCCTGAAAGCATTGAAAAAATGTGTAGATGTGGTTCTGAGGGCCATGACTTAGTGGTATACTTGGCAGTGATTGGTTAATTATTGGATTTGATTTTGGAGGTCTTTTCCAACCTTAATAATTCTGTGATTTTAATTAGAAAACTCTCTCTTGTTACACCATAATTTGAAGGAAAGACTGAATGGGGAGGAGTTGATACCTCCCTCCAAACTACACTGCCAATAACCCTTCCTTCAAGCAAGTCACTTCAGATGTTGACAATAAACCAGAAATCTATTCAAAGCAGCTAAGCAGAGCAGTCACAAACCTACCTCCTTCAGTCAGTTTTTAGCATGCCCTGGAGCTCCACTAAGTTCCTTAGCCTTGGCTGCTGCTTATTGGAGAAACAGGAGGAGTGGCACTCTCCCAAATGCCTCCCACTTGTAGTATCAAAGTGAGATATCACTCCCAGTAAATTTTACAGTATGAGGAATGAAACAGTTAGCAAAGTTGACATTTAAACCATCATCACTGGCTGTGATTAAATACCTCAGAGATGAGCAGGGTGGTTAACACCTCTCCAAGTTATTGTTCTAGGCTCCTACCAGACTCCCTGCACTCACTGCCTTCTCACTTGAGATTATTCTTTTGAATCTGTAATAGCTGGAAACCTGTTTTAAACAGAGATTCTGGAGACTTTCTGGTAATATTAAACCAGCAGAGAGAGATTGACTGAAATCTTGGTGAACTTCTTGAACTGCAGATTCACCCTTTAAAGGTTTAGGCAGATTAATAATACAAGAATGGCCAAACTGGCCCCTTTTCCCTCCTTCTCTGATCTCACTCTCTAAGATGCAGGGAAATGAAACACTAGAAAGGAAATTGCAAAGAAACCTACAAGAAATACAGAGGGCAGATGGGATCATGCTGCTTCCAAAAGAATTCCTCTTCTGAAAAGAGCATAAAGGGAAGTCTGGGGTGTTACAAGAACACCAGGGAAATGCACATTTTGATCATTCAAAAAGCAAGTTAACCAGTCCAACCTCACTTCTCACACACACATGAAGTGGCATTAACTCCTCTGCAGTCTCTCAAATTCAAGTTGGCATCCATAACAACTAACACTTAGTTCCCCACATCTATGGTGGAAGAGAAGATCATCTGCACACCTGAAGCTTCAGGAGGGTACATTTAGACTGGATATTAGAAATTATTTACAGTAAGGGTGGTGAGACGCTGGAACATGCTGCTCAGATAGGTCACTGCCTCCCACTCTCTGGAGGTGTATGAGGCCAGATTGGATGAGGCCTTGAGCAACCTGGTCTAGTGGGATGTGTCCCTCCCTATGGTGGAGGGTGTTGGATCTGGATGATTTTGAAGGTCCCTCTCAATCCAAACCATTCTATGAATCCACTAGAGCACAAACTTCATGGAGAAAGCAACGAGCTAATCTACAATTAGGTGATAAAACAGAAATAGGTGATTTCAAGCTGCTGTTTCAGTCAGGCAACTGTCAGTACCACACTTAGCCTGAAAAATGCTTAGAAACAATTATAGTTAGTGTTCAAATTAAAGCTTTTACAGTCATATTCAGGTGAAATACCTAATTTACATATATGAAATTTTATTTTATACACATGTTCACACACATTCAAAAAGCTTGAATAACCCTCCCTTTCTCTCCTAACCATCACTCTGACACGTCTTGACTTTTAAACTCTGCCAGCATTATAAGAAGCAGAAAAACCTCAGGTTATTACAATTAGTTTCATGTCATTAATAGATCAATTTCTTCCAGGCATACTAAAAACCGAATTTTTACTTTGTTGCTTCTCCTTTTTAGGCTACGTTATAGCCTGTGTTCTTAAGTTTTAAGGACAGCCATCACAGAGTAGGCTGTAATCTCAGATGATTAATTGCACAGCATTTTACAAGCTGTAAAAGACTGAGATCTCCACAAGACCATTAACCAGATTCTCCTACAACTAACAGCTCTGATGATTGCAAGTTTAAAATATTTATATATTTCAAAGGTTTACTTATTTTTGTTGATAAAACCCCCACTTAAACAAAAAGAAATCTATATTGATTGTTACATGCAATTCTACCTGAGAAGTCCCAAGCACTGTGGAGCAGAATACCAATATTTATTACTGCTCTTGAGCTCATTATGGTTCTGTCTGACAGGGGTCCATTAAAATCAATTTTTATATGTCTTATGGTTTGTTGTTTTTGTGCTTGCTTTTTTTTTCCTACCCAACATTCTTCCCATAGTGTTTATTAGCCGGTTAGGTGAAACACTGGGCACTGGTTTATTTTTATTTTACTCTGTCAAAAATAATGAGGCTGGATTTAACAACTATTCACTAGCAATGAGTAGAAGAGATTAAATGTTATCCTTTGGCACAAACATTTACAGATGGCTTTAAAATTGCTTAGACCTTTACCATCAGGAAAGAAAAAATCAAGTTCCACCTTCTACCTCTTTTTCAAACAAATTCTTTAAGGTGAGATTATTCTCACCTTTAAGTTCTTAATTGTAAGAATATTCTGCTTGCCATTAACTTCTGAAACACTCTTCAGTAATATTCGTGAAACTTAATAAGGACTGAGTAAAGTTCTACAACCTACGGAGGAATAACCCCAGGCACCAGTACAGATCAGGGGTTGTCCTGCTGGAAAGCAGCTCCATGGAGAAAGACCTTGTCCTAGTGGACAGCAAGTGATCCATGAGACAGCTATCGGCCCTTGTGGCCAAGAAGGCCAATGCCATCTTGGGGTGCATCAGGAAAAACCTGTGTCCAGCAGGTCTAGGGAAACTCTCCTCCTCTACTCTGGCCTGGTGAGACTACATCTAGAGTACTGTATCCAGTTTTGGGCCCCCTGCTTTAAGAGAGACAAAGATGTGCTGGAGAGAGTCTAACAGATAGCTACTTGGATGACTAAGAGACTTGAGTGTCTTTCCTATGAAGAAAGACTGAGAGACCTGGGGCTGTTTAGTCTGGAGAAGGCTGATAGGGGATTCTATTAACGTTCATAAATATCTGAGTAGTGGGTGTCAACAAAAGGTTCCAGTCTCTTTTGAACAGTGTCCTGGAATAAGACAAGGAACAACAGGGACAAGTTTGAATGCAGAAAGTTTCACCTCAATGTGAGGATAAATTGCTGGAATGTGCTGGAGCCTTGGAGCAGGCTGCCCAGAAAGGTTGTGAAGTATCTTTATCTGGAGATTTTCAAGACATGCCTGGATGTGTTCCTGTGTGACCTGCCCTAGGTGATCCAGCTTTGGTAGGGCTGTTCAACTAAATAATCCCTAGATAATCCCTTTCAACAACTAATATTCTATGATTCCACCTCTAATCTCACGAGTTTTGCACATAAATCATGTAATCACTAAGTTAAATGTTATCAATATGCAGTTAAAGCCTCAACAGCTTTATGAGGCCAAGAAATTAAGTTCACCACTGAGAAAATATGAAGACCAAGATGAGATGAAAATTAAAGAACCAGTAAAATGTTCTAAGCTGCCTGATGTCTGACTGAAGATGATGGTCTCAAGATCTTTCTTCAACCATCCAACTTGGTCATGCTACATAAATCAACAGCAAACACCCCACCTCCACCTTCTCCCAAAACACTGTCCTTACAGGTGGGACAGATCTTCCCTTGCAAAACTCTCTTGAGGAGGGGACTGAGCTATAGTTTGTGCAAAGCAACATGCAGAGGTGTAGAACGAAATCACCAAGAGTTTTTTTGGGATATGAGAGTAATTGGATGGAAAGAAAATCTGTATGCTTGAAGAATGGATTTCACCATCTTGCCTCCCTACCACCACATGCTCTGAAGATACTTACTGTCCCTAAACATACTGTTCAAAAAGAGAAGATAAACCACCAAGGGTGAAATTTGAAACCACAATATTAAAAGTCAAACATGCATCTTCCGCTCTTATTTGTCTCCAGGATAGCTACACAAACAGCCCCAATACAGCCATACCTGTACATTTAACTTCTTTGTCTCTAATTAAGAGCTTGTAAGTACTTTCTTCCAATAATCTGTCATTTCACCTTGGGGCTGTATCATGTAGCATCCAGAACTTCACAACTGTTTTGTCTTCAGCTTTTATTTCCATGCAATTCAAGAATTACACAGAAGAACACACAATCTCTTGAAGCTGTCATATTTAAAAGCCCACAGACCTTTTTTCTACCATTCCTGCACCCACTCGTTGACATTTCCTTTTCTAGACAGTGAGAAGTTCTCATTCTATGATTTATTTAGTGGTTCCTCAGGCAGATGCTGCTTTACAGCAAAGACAAGATTCAGCCTTATCCTAAATACCTCTTTATTCCCATTCCTCATCAGCAGAAATCCAAGACTAGAATGAGCAGATGAAGAAACTTAAGTACTTATTTCCGTATCACTAGAGTTGGCAAATTGTTAAATCCAGAGGAGTTAAGGGGTTTTGTATGAGAGAGACACACTAAAAAAGGGGAAACATCACAAATCAATGAAGAATTTCAGAAGCAAAAAGCAGAGGAGAAAAGGACAATACTTTTATTTTAGAACATTTCTTTGCTAATATTATTTATGTAACAGAGAAACATGTCTGGAATCCACCATTCCTTAAAGGCACCAGAGCAAGCCATAATCCCAGTATGGCTAGTTAAAACCAGTACAAATAGTTGTGTCTTAGATTCCCTAAGCAGATTCTTTCCTCTGCCACATATATAAGCATAGGATTAGTAAAATATGGACTTACCGACTTGGCAGTACACTCAACTTTGGAAGTTTGATTTCATGCAAGCCTGTTTCACATCCAGAGATCTTGAGCTTCCCCACAGGGCTGAGCAGAACCACGTGTTTCTCCTTACACTGAGACTCTCCCTGTGTGGAACTCACCTGCTCAGGAAAACAAAGTCTTTTCTAATTGCATGCATTATCACCACAAATATTCATCTCAAGATCTCAAGTTTCCATAAGTCACTTAAAAAAAAAACAACAAAAAACCCCCAAAAAAATGTAAAGAAAGAAAACCCTAATTTTCAGGGCATGGAGACTACATGGGGACCTGGACAGGGTTACAGAAAAAGACTCGACAAGACCAACCCCTACCATTCTGTGATTGTGTTTCTCTTGGGTTTTTTTGTTGTTGTTGTTGGTTTGTTTTTTTCCCCCAGTTTCACCTAAGTAAACTCTTTGAAGCAAAAGATGTTTCATCTCGGATGTTCAACATTCAGCACTGATGATGATACGCTCTTAAGGTAGTGTTTGGGTCTGGACATACTTGTGGTGTTCTGTCCCATTTCTCTCCTAATGATTGCATAACCCATGCTGTAAATATGACTCAAAACACCTACCGAGTCATACTGGTGGAGTTTGTTTAGCCCAGATAAATGTGACAAGGATGTTACTGTCAGTCTTGAAGAGTACTGAGAAATGCTTGACATGTGTTACCAGCTCCATCCTATCAGTAATCACAAAACCAGACCGGTAACAATGGGCAATAAAAATTGCTTCTTTCACTAAGGAGTGATTGATATTTTTTCTTTTTTTTTCCCAGCAGACACATTCTATTTGTGTTCCAGCAGTTATTTGCGTAACTCTGCAACTCTAAACCAGTGGATCTACTTTACTGTCACAATAATCCTTTAGAAATTAGTGTCAAAACACATCAGATGTTAGCTGATAAACCAGATATGAAACTGCTGCTGGTTGAGATTATGATGAAGGTTCTGCTAGCTAACATGGTTTTTTTTGAGGTTCTGATTTACATGCTAACTTCTCAGCATGAATCATTTAAAGTTGGAATTTTGAAAATAAAAGTTGTAGTTTAGGAAACTTGAATTATGCTGTTCACATCAAATCACAGCACCATTTAGGTTGGAAAATACCTTTAAGACTATGAAGCAAACATTAACAAGTTTCCTGCTAAATCATATCTCTCAACACCACATCTATAAGGCTTTTCAAATCTTTCCAGGGATGGTGATCCTAGGCAGCCTGTTCCAGTGGTTGACAACCCTTTGAAGTGAAGAAGTTTCTTCTAATACCAACCTATCAAGACAGGCTGAAAGAACTGAGGCTGTGCAACCTGGAGACAAAGGCTTCAGGCAGAGCTTACAGCTACACTTCACTGCCTGAAGGGGACCTACAGGAAGGCTGGGGAGGGACTGTTTAGAAGGGCCTGTGGTGATAGGATGAGAGGCAGTGGTTTTTAAAATGGAGCAGGGTAGATTTAGGTTGGACATTAGGAGGAAGTTCTGCACAAGAGTGGTGAGATACTGAAACATGTTGCCTAAAGCCGTGGTTGAAGCCCTGTCCCTGGAGACATCTGATGTCTTCCTGAGCAGCGTGATCTAGTTGGAGGTGTCCCTACTCACAGCAGGCAGGTTGGACAAGATGACCTTTGAGGGCCCATTCTAACCTGATTCAGTCTGCTGATATAAGTATCCCCTTGGGGTTTCTTCCCCATTACTTCTCCCTCCTCAAGGGAAGAACATGGTTTAACTTTTTTTTGTTAGCACTTTACTGCAGAAGATGTTTTGGGTGACTGATTCAGCAAGGGGGTTGGACTATATGGTCCCCAGAAGTCCCTTCCAAGCTCCAGTATGCTTGGATTCTGTGATTAACAAATGCTTAAGACATCACTTAGACTGGTGGACACTGGAAACCTGATCCTGCCACCATCCTTTCAACACAGGCACCGTCTGTTCAACAACATCTTCCCCAGCATGCTCCTGTTGAAGCTGTGAGAACTACAAGTGAATGGCAGCTTAAAAGGAAAAAAAAAATCTAATAAATAAAAGTCAAAAGGCTTATGCCTTTATTTTTCATCTTATGTAAAGAAATTTCAGGAATTTTGATCAGGTTCTGCATGAACTCCGCCTTCATTCTGCCTTTCCACTGTCATCTGTGTCAAAATCTCTCAATGTTGAAATTAAACGAAAAAAATAGGACTTTGAGAGGAAATGCATTCTGTTATTCTCTGGAGTCATGATATAGAAATAGAAATGTAGGTGTGGTCTAACTCTGTCTCACCAGAGTGCTGAATGCTCTACAGAAAATCAGAAGACATGTCAGCCAACAGAATTAAGTCTTTTTTGTCATTACTAGCAGATGAGTACTTAAACGTTTTCACAGTGGATGATTTATCACTATGAATATTAGCATGATTTATGAGTTAATGTCCCATACAGAGGAGCCTCATTTTCCAGGCATGCTCCCATGACTTCACAGTAGCACATCTTCATGTCAACCACAGTCCTCCTAAGGGCAAAGGTCCCCAAAGTTGCACATCAACCCTGTAGAACACCACTCAGAACTAGAGATATGATGCTCAAATGGCTTTCCTGGGGTTCAGATGCCGAGAATGCAGAACAGCAGTGAGTTTTATCTCATAACTGAGGTGAACCCAAAAGCCAGCACTAGCATGATGACTTGCATAAAAGATCTTAACCTCTTCTGTTCACCACTAACTCAGTTTTACAGACCTCCTGCTGCCAAGGTTTTCAGCATTAAAACATAACGCCCATTTGATTAAACATAGATCTCATTTATAATTTGCATTAATCACCTTTCACATTCTAGTAAATAATTCAAGATAATTTTCTGTGTCCTACTGACCCTCCTCAAAACCCATCACAGGTTGGCCTGAGATCCTTAGAAGCAAATCATTATTTATACCGGAAAAGACCTCAAAGACAGACTCCAACTGTTAACCCAGCACTTCAACTCAATTTCCATAACAGAGAAAGAATAAGTTTTAAAAATGCAGAGAAATCTTGATCATAAATAAGGTTAAAAAAAAAATCCATAACAAAGTGGTCCCATGTTTCACATTCTGCCAAGAAGTTGGTGTTTTCCGAAAGACAAGTCACAGAATCCCAGTATGGTGGAGGTTGGAAGGGACCTCTGGAGATTATCCAAATCCAACCTCCCTGATAAAGCAGGGGCACCCACAGCAGCTTCCCCAGGATCACAATGTCCATGTGGGTTTGGAATCACTCCAGAGGCGACCACAACCTCTTCTGCTGTACCTGGGCAGCCTGCTTCAGGGCTCCAGCACCCTCACTGAAAAGTTTGTCCTTCTCATCAGAAGGAACCTCCTGGGCCCATTGTTGCCCCTTGTCCTGTTGGTAGGTACCACAGACAAGTCTGCTTCCATCTCTTTGCCCCTCACAGGTTCTTTATGCTCTTGCTGAGCATTGATCAGATCCCCTCTCAGGCTGCACTTCCCCAGGCTCAACAGCCTTACGTCTCTCAGCCTTTCCTCCTCACAGAGATGCTCCAGGCACCTCTTTGTAGCCTCCACTGGACTGTCTCCAGTATTTCCCTGTCTTTCTTGAGCTAGGAAGCCCAGACTGCATTCAACACTTCAGATGTGGCCTCACTACAGGGAAAAGAGAACCTCCCTCAATGTGCTGGCCATAGTCTTCCAATGTTCCCCAGGAGACCATTGCTTTTCTTGGCCAGGAGGGCTCATTGATGGCTCGTGTCTCTCAGCCCTCTCGCCTCACAATGCTACTCTATTCCCCTCAGAATCTTCATAGTTGACAGCAAATCTTACAGCATGTCCTGCACTGTTTCTGAACTGAAGGGAAAAATAAAAATTGTTATTAACATCTTCTGTCACATAACATCATAAACACAACTGCAGGACATGATCATTTAGAAACAACCCCTAACTTCATTTGCAAATTCTTTTCATATCAGAACTTTTCTGCCACCCAACCTGACTGCAGAGATGAAGATTAGTGTTGACCATGGCTGCTGGAGAGTTTACAGACCCCAGTGGTCCAGTCACCCAAGGTTTTCTTTGAATTATATCAGCACCTCCTTAATAGCTTAAAACTTCCTGTATTTGTTTTACTGGTTTCTGTGTTTACTGAAAAGGAAACAATCCATTGTATGTTAAGAATATGGGAAGAGATATTAATAGTAAAAGTAAATGCATTTGTGCACATATGTTTCACTGTGGAGAGTTATTTTCCAAACTTACATAGCTAGTCTGAGACAAGAAAAATTCTTACTCTGAAAAATTTCTGTTTTCACTTACAGCTGAGAAAAAATTAAGGACCGAGGTGGGGAGGGTAAAAAGCATGACGTTCATATAGTGAATATGTGATAAAACAAATCTAATGACTTAATCCTATTAATATCTTCATTAATTGCCAGTATTTTCACCTTCCGGATAAATAATGTCCGGTACCACACTTCAAGAGTAACAAGAATTTATGTACATATTATAAGTAATATCTATGCCGTGAGGAAAGGAGGAAAAAAGCTTCATACGCAGAAATAGTTTAATAAATAGAAGCAAATGTTTCTCATTCCATATTTTTAAAACATTCTTACATTTTTTATTATTCATAAAACAATTTGATGCAGAAGAGACCTTGAAGATTATCTAGTTGTGACCCCTTGCCATGGGCAGGGACACCTCCTAGCACACCAGTTTGCTCAAGGCCCTATCCAATCTGGCTTTCAACGCTTCAAGGCTTGAAGCCTCCACAACTTCTCTGGAGAACCTGTTCGAATGCCTCACCACCCCCACAGGGAATGTCATCCTCATATCTTGCCTAAATCCAGCTTCTTCAAGTTTGAAGCAATCATGTCTCATCCTGTTACTCTATGGCTTTGTAAAAAGTCCCTCTCTATGTCTCCTGTACCTCCCTTCAAATACTAGAAGGCTGTTCTGAGATCTTCCTAGAGCCTTCTATTCTCCAGGCTGAACAACTCCAACTTTCTCAGCCTGTCTTCATGTTCTCAGTGCTCAGCAAGAGCTAGAGGACCTGTGGAGGGCAAGAGGATGGAGTCAGACTCTTGGCAGTGGTGCCCACTGACAGGACAAGAGGCAACAGGCACAAACCCAGGAGGTTTTATCTGATGTGAAGGAGTAACTTGTTTGGTGTAAGGGCACTGGAGACCTGGAGCAAGATGCCCAGAGAGGCCATCAAGTCCCTCTTCAGAGATCTTTTTCAATCCCTACCATTCTATCGTTCTACTCTAACACAAAGTAAAAATGAAATTTTAATCAGATGAGAATTGTATCAGATTCAAGGGAACTGAAAATGGGCTAAAAGAAAGAAAATCTAGCAGGATGACTTCAATATTAGGCACCACTTCAAATTTTTATCACCTAACTCCACAAAAATTTCTTGATCTGCTTTTTGTGCTCTCCACAGAGCTGAAGTCAGGCCCAGCTAAATAAAAGATAATGCAACTAGGCATAACACAATAAAAGATATTACCTTCACCATGCATTATTGCTGCCAATTATAAGAATCACTTCAACTTAATTTCAGAGGCACAATCACCCTCAACTGTAACAGTCTCTTTTTAAAATTTCAAGCAGTATTACATTAAGGCAATAACTCACCTTCCAGCTATAATATCAGTCTCCCTTATTGCAAAAATACATTTCATAAATACTTCTCATCGACAAGGCAAGCTAATTCAGGTTAATTTTATTGTATTTTGGTGCTGCCTTGCATTTGTGTGCAATTACCTTTATCATTTTATTGCCTCACCAGAAAGTAATCAGAACAATTATTTGAGGAGGGGAGGTGTACAAATTCTAAGTCACACTTGCTGGCATTTTTGATCAAATAGCAGCTTTATCTCCAAAAGTGGCAGGGACATGGGATAAATCATACATCAGTCAAGCGTGGCTGACCCCCCAAGTGCATTGCACAATATAAGGAGTGCTTCAGAAGAAACTTCCCTGTATAATCCATCATTCTTTATAATACTAAAATAGCTATACCTGAAGAGCAGGAGCTAGAGAATAAGAACAAAAATCTAAGCAATATGAACAAACCTATTAATAGTATTTTTTAAGCGGAAGGAGAAGCAGGAATTTGAATTGCTTTGAAGGAAAGAATTACACTGAAATGATTGGAGTGAGTAGAACAGCTTTAAACAAATGAAGTAGCAAATTGTGTGTTAAAAATTCACTAAAAATACAAATACATCTACAGGAAAATAAACACATTGGAAAGATGTGTCAAAATACTCATACAGAAAAAGAATGACAACTTTATAGTCTTAGCATAAACATCTGAATTTTTCTCATCAGTCATTTTGATTCAGGACAACACAGACAAGCATCGCATTGAAGAAACAGAGCAGAGGATTGCAATACAGGTTTAAATTTACTAAGTTTACATTTAATTACTACCCAAAATTCTGAGGAACAGAACTGTATTTTAAGGCTCTACAGGCTGGATCAATGGTCTAAGGCCAATGGGATGAGCTTAAACAAGGCCAAACACCAGGTCCTCCAACTGGGTCAAAACATTCCCATTATACCTCCAGGTTTGCAGGCTGAGTGCCTGGAAACTGCCTGATATAAAAGGACCAGAGATGTTGGTCAACAGCAGCTGAAGATGAGCCAATATGTCTCCAGGTGACCAAGGTGGTGTCATGGCAGACCTGAAGGGTTAAAAATAGGCCTGTATGTGTGCTGGCTTGCCCAGACACATTTTTCTGCCTTCCCTCTGTTTTGGGGGAAGAAGCAACTGGCAGGAAAAGAGACAAAATACCATGGTGCCATGGAGTCTGAGCACTCTGGCTTATGTAACTTGTTTTTCTCCTGCTTGCAACCCCTGGTAAAGAAGGTGCACGCGCTAGCCTCACGCTATGCCTGTGCCAGGCCTATGCTCTCCCCCCATATGGTATAAGCAAACCTATGCTTTCACCCAAATATGGCAAGGCTTGGCTTACTGCCACTCTGCTTGGATATGCTAATGCCTAAAAGGGTCCAATCAATCTCAGGCATTGATACTAAAAGCAGATAAGCAGATAACACAGCATGCCTTTACCATGCTTATGCTTCTGCCATGAGTTTGCTAACATTCTGTGTTCTGCGTCCGTACCTGTAATGCCTTATTATTACTATTATATAGCTATATAAGCTATACCCTACCCTGGAACCATTGAGTCTTTCCAGGAGTAATCTGAATAGTCTTCATGCAATTAGTAGCGTGAGATACACATCTGCTGAGATACATCCCAAGACATCTGCCTGCACAGCAGCCTGCATCTCCTGAACATGACCAAGCCCTGAAGGCAACACAGGTCATTGAAAGCCAGGAACAGGTCAGAAAACCGTCTGCACCCCCTCTTCTTCCTCCAGCAGCCTGAGGAGCCTGGGGTGAATCAAGTCTCAGCCACAGCCGCAGCCAGCAGCATAAGCCAGACCAGCCAGAAACCCTGCAAGTGCTCTGGGTACTTCCAATTTATTGATAACCCCGCAAGACAGGAGAAGTAATACTTGTGAGTAAACTTAAGTTTCCACATTGCCTAGATTCTGCCATAAGCGGAAAGTGGCCTGAATTCCATCTACTGGCCAAGTGGTGCTATTGACCGCAAGAGATCTTCCAGTGTTAGTTATACTTATTGATTGTTTATGCATATTACTTCTAGATCTAGATATTGTTTATGGAATCGTTCCATAAAGGCTACAATCGAACCTGTTCAAAATTAAAAATAAGTGGTCAGGGGTGGAAAAGTTTGCATATCAGAAATTAATAAACAATATTAATTTTGGAAACCCATCTTGCATTAATTAATCATAACCCACTCCATAACAGGTGGCCACCAGCATCCTGCCTTGGATCAAGAACAGCATGGTCAGCAAGACTAGGGCAGGGATTGGGCCCCTATAATAAACACTGGTAAGGCTGTGCCTCAAATATTACATTCAGTTTTGGAGCCCTTACTCAAAAAAAATAGATTGAGATGCTGGAGCATGTCCAGAGAAGGACGAAGCTCCTGGTAAAGGGTTTGGAGCACAGGTCTTGTGTGCAGTGGTTGAGGGAACCAGGGTTGTTTAATTTAGAGAGGAGGCTGAATGGAGACCTTCTGGCTTTCTGAAAGGAGGCTGGAGTCAGGTGTAAATCATCTCTTCTTACAAGCTGCAAGCAACAGGAGAGGAGAAAACCTCAAGTTTTTCCAGCGGCAGTTCAGGATGGATATCAGGAAAAATTTCTTCTCTTAAAGAGTCATCATGCCCTGGCTTGGGCTGCCCAGGGCAGTGGTGGAGTCCCCATCCCCAGAACCATTTCAAAGCTATGTAGATGTTGTGCTGAGGTACGTGGTTTAGTGGTGACCAGGGTTGATGGGTGGACTTGATGATTCTAAAGAGTCTTTTCCAGCCTGACTGATTCTACAATTCTCAGCCATATTTCATCCTCTTTCCAGCAAACCCAACATATGTCTTGGATCACCACAACAGAATCAGGGATGGAGTGGAAGACAAACACAGTGACTCTGGAAAACATCCACATCTGACTTTCAGAAACCATTTTTCAGCAGCCTACTTAGAAAATATTCAGCACATGTCATCAGTAGCAACCAATTCCAGCAAAAACCATGTGCCAGACATACACTGTGTGTCAGCCCAATATGTGGTTATGCTCAAAGTATACCTCATCCTCCACTATAAATGTCACTAAAAACACAAGCTACATCACATATATATTTACCATGCATCCAGAACGGATGGAAAACAGAGGCAGAGGAGCCTGGACTGGGTCTGCACAGCCCCCAGCAGTTGGGCTCTGAAAGTTGATATATTTTACCTTAAACCTTGTGCTTTTTCACATATCTAAATGGGAAAACTCCCCTAAAAGCCAGTGGTGCACCTTTCAACTGGAAGTGAGTGGGAGAAATGAAAAGGTTAGGTAATAAATTAGTTTTGTGTCATTTGCCAACTATATCACACCTAGCTTTGAGTAAGAGGGAACTCTCTTCCTACCAGAGTTAGTTGTGCAGAAAATAATCAAGTATTTCTCTGCCATTATTCCAGGTACCTACTAAAAGATGTTTCTGATGGGAAAATACACAAATAACCAAATCAGATGTCTGTTTAGAAGACAAAAAGTGGAACAACAATTTATTTTCCTGAACTTCAACTGTTCCATTATAAAAGGTAATATAAATTTTCTTTAGTGTTTAAAAAAAAAAAATCTACAGAGACAGAATATGCCAAAACACTATGTCTCTAAGTCACAAAAGAAATTGTTACTTGGATTACAACCACAGGAAATGCTACTATTAAGACAGATTTAGCATCAGGAATAGTTAGAGATGCAAGTTTGATTGTATTAGAAATATTTTCCTACAGGAACTTTTTTAATGTTACAAAAATAGATATTCCAGAGGAAAAAAAGTATTTGCATCTTCAAGTTAATTTTAATTCTTTAAGGAATATGGTTGTTAAGGAATATGTGTTGATGTCTTTCAGGGAGGTAAATTGTTCTGAATGTTTAATTTTACTAAAAAGTTATGATTTATGCTTACCTTGTTGAGATTCTAAGCCTCAAAATTAAGCTTTTTTTTTTTTTTCCACTGAGGTACTTCAAGAAACGGAAGCAGCTAACATAAAATGCAGGACTGTCCCTTTAGTTTATGCTCTGTGGCAGATAGCTACGTGACGGGGAAAGGTCCACTGATGCCTGTTACCAACCATGACAGAGCTACAGAGATTTACAATGCAGCATCAATCTTGTCAGCTGGAGTCTTAATACTGACTGCTGGACACCAGGGAAAAAACAAACTATGTTATGTGAACTCTTTTGTAATGCTGGACTCTCCATGTCCACCTAAAGCAAGAGGGTTGCACTAGAAACTTACTTTTGGAGCAAGTCGTGATGCCATGGCAGATAAGGTCTCCACCTATGAAGAAAAAATGAAGTTAGATTGAGATTTAATTCCATAGGGGAAAAAAAAAAAAAAAGTATGTCAATAGTGTCATGTCCCTTAAATTACTTCTCTAGTTAAAGAAAGCAATATAATTGCAAATATAATTTCAATATAATTGCAAAAGTGAGTTTGAATTTTTTTGCCCCCATAAGCAACCAGGAATTTTAATACTCATAAGTTCATCTATTGCTTGTTAGGAGTCAAATCAAGCGGTACTTTGAAGACTTCTTCCATAAATAGTACTACACAGCTCTGGTATTTTGTATAAGAACAGCTTAAAATATCATAGAATCATAAAGGTTGGAAGAGACCTCAAGATCATCCAGTCCAACCTATCACCTAGCCATATCCAATCAACTATACCATGACACTAAGTGTCCCATCCAGTCTTTTCTTCAACACCTCCAGGGACAATGACTCCACCACCTCCCTGGGCAGCCCATTCCAAAGGCAAATCAATCTCTCTGTGAAGAACTTCCTCATAATATCCAGCCTATATCTCCCCTGGCACAACTTGAGACTCTGTCCCCGTTCTGTTGCTGGTTGCCTGGGAGAAGAGACTGACACACACACACCCCCTCCCCCTTTAGATAGTTGTAGACAGCAATGAGGTCACCCCCTGAGCCTCCTCTTCTCTGGGCTAAACACTCCCAGCTCCCTCAGCCTCCCTTCACAGGGCTGCGCTCCAGGCCCCTCACCAGCTTCATCACTCTTCTCTAGACATGTTCCAGTACCTCAACATCTCTCTTGAATTGAGGGGCCCAGAAGTGGATGCAGTACTCAAAGTGTGGCCTGACCAGTGCCGAGTACAGGTGAATAATAATGTCCCTTGTCCTGCACACCACACTTCTACCCAACACTTCCATGACCACTAGGCCATGTCCCAAAGTGCTACATCTACTTGTTTGTTCAATGCCTTCAGGGATGGTGGTTCCACCACCTCCCTGAGCAGCCTGTTCCAGTGCCTGAACATTCCTTCAGGAAAGAAATTTTTCCTAGTACCCAACCTAAACCCACCTTGGCACAGCTGGAGGCCATTTCCTCTTGTCCTGTTATTAGCTACTTGGAAGAAGAGGATAACACCATCCTCACTACACTCTCCTTTCAGGCAGCAATAAGGTCTCTTCTTAGCCTCCTCATCTTCAGGTTAAACAACCCAAATTCCTTCAGCCCCTCCTTATAAGACATGCTCAACAAAACCCCTTCACCAGCTGTAAGCATATGTACCAGATAAGGTATTCATTTAAGGAATATTTGCACAAGAATTAACACTTCTGACTTATTTAAGAAAATAGCCTTTTGTGATTTGGAATCACAGAAATGCTTTTTCCAGCCTAAACGATTAAGCCAAACCATTAAACCAACACTAACAAGTCCATCACTAAACACATGTCCCTAAGCACCACATCTACAGTTTTTAAATTCCTCCAGGGACAGCCTTAGCCAGGCTTTGACAACTCTTCAGGAGACAAAATTTGTCCTAATATCCAAACTAAACCTTCTGTAATGCAATTTGAGGTAATTTCCTCTTGCCCCGTCCCTTGCTATTCATGAGAAAAATCCAAACCCCACCAGGCTCCAACCTCCTTTCAAGGGAGTTGTCAGAAGACAGAAGGTCTCCCCTCAGCCTCTTTTTCCAGATTGAACAACCCCAGTTTCCTCATCTACTCCTTACCAGACCTGTTGTCCAGACAATTCACCAGCTTTGCTGCCCTTCTCTGGACCTGCTTCAAGATCTCGAAGTCCTTCTTGAAGTGAGGGGCCCAAAACTCAATTCAGAATTCAAGGTGCAGCCTTGCCAATGCTGACAATCCCTGCCCTGGTTCTGCTGGCCACACTACTGCTGAATCTAAGCCAGGATGCTATTAGTCTTCTTGGCCATCTGGGCACATGTTGGCTCATCTTCAGCCAACTGTCAATCAAAACATCACATCTTTCTGTGCTAGACAGAGTGGACTTGGAAAACCTGAGATGTTCCTATCATACCTTTAAAGATTTTCTGTTTCTTAAGCAGGTACACTTATGCACTCCTGTGGAGTTCCCTGACTGAAATGGGAGAGTTCCCAATAAGGTTGTCTGTGAGTCAGGATGCTGAAGTACCACATTTTAAGGCATGAAAGTAAGTGACTTCCTTGGTCATACTCTGGACTTAAAAGGAGAGGTTACAAAACAGTAAGAAAACACCCAAGAAACATTAACTTCAGTTATTATAATCCTAGTCTTACACAGTAGCATTATAAATCATTAAATTACAAGAGGTTCCTCTTTATTCCCCCCTTCAAAATAGAGAATAAGTGTTTATTCTTTGGTATGTAAGTCCTTCCTCTCTATCTTCTTCTCAGAAGAAGGTAAGATCACTGTATCTTTGTGAAAATGTCCTAGAACATTGCAGTGTAAAATCAGGGAGAATATCTGCCAAAGCTCAGCCTCGGCATCCTGACTCCCAGCCAACCTTGATGGGAACTCTTCCACTTCAGTCAGGGAACTCACTACTCCACTGGAGAGGGTCACTGTATCCGCTTCAGAAGTGATACTTCTCTTAGAAGAAATGACACAAACACCTCAAGCTTTCCGAGTCTTCTCAAGCACAGCAAGCCCTGAGGCCCAAATAAGTGACAGAACTTATAGCCAATTCCAAACTACTTACTGACTGCTCCATCAGGTCAGTCAGATTAAAAAATTTCATCTTGACTGAAGAAGCTCAGAGCCCAGCAGGCATCTCTGGGACAAAACTGGTAAGAAAACCTTTTCATTAACAGATTGTTGTTTATTTGCACCACAGTCTACCTCCCCGTTTATCAACAAAACGGGGCCAAGTACCAAAAATCAAGTCAAATTTCATACTGTTGTTTCAAATAGTATCTAATCTGTGGTGCCAGGAGCATTTTAATTGCTAGCCAGGTTACACACAGAAACAGAATTATTTAGGCTGGAACCTTTAAGATCATTGAGTCCAACCACTAATCCAACAGTGCCAAACCTGCTGCTAAACCACGTCCCTCAGCACCACATCATCACAGCTTTGAAATACCTCTAGAGATAGTGATTCAGCCACTTCCCTAGACAATGCCCAATCCAAACCTCCCCTGGTACAACTGAGGCCATTTCCTCATGTCCTATCATTTGTCTGGGAAAAGGGGCTGACCCCCACTTCATTCCAAACTCCTTTCAAGAAGTTGTAGAAGTGAGGAGGTCTCCCCTCAGCTTTCTTTTCTTCAGGCTCAACAATTCCAGTTCCTTCAGCCACTCTTCACAAGCCCATCTCCAGTAAGCCTCTTTCTCAGACATGTGCGGTCAAATTGCAAGTCTCCTGTCTCACTTCCCCTTGTCCTTTTCATCTGGATGTACCAAAGTTCTCCAGAACTTCTGCTCCTACACAAGAGCTATGTTGAGGATAAAGCCATAGTGATGAACAGCCAGGCAGCAGTGTGCTCCTGAGACACCTGGGAGATGACTTCAGGGGGCAAGCAGAAGCTTCTGTACAACAGAAGATGAAATGGTGCTGGAATCTAACATATCACAGATTCACAGATTGCATCATGCTGGAAGGAAGCCTCAAGGGTCATACCATCCAATTCTCCTGCAATCAGCAGAGATCTCCAACTAGATCAGATAACCTAGGGGCACATCAAGCTTGACCCTCAACCACATTCGTGGGTAACCTGTTTCAGTATTTTACCATCACAGACATACATTGCAAGAACTTGAAACCTTTAATTAGGTTAATAAGCAAAAAAAAAAAAAAAGGTAAAGAAAATTCAGTGGTTACACCAAAAAATCAGGTCCTTAAAGGCCATGAAAAAGTTCAGTCATGTTTTGTCTAGAACAGAAGTCCTTGGGTTTTAAGACACTTTACTGCTTGCTTTCAGAGAATTACCGGATAGTTTAGGTTGGAAGGGACTGTAGAGATCATCTACTCCAAAGTCTCTGTCACAGAGGAAACATCGCAACCTGCTATTAAGTCCCCCAAGAGTGTTCTCTTCTCCAGGCTGCCCAACCCCAGCTCCATCAAGCCTATCCTCGTAACAGAAGTGCTCATGCCCTTGAATCACGTTTGTGGCCCTCATCTACAGACTCAAACAGTTCCATGTCCTTCTTATTATGGGGACACTAGAACCAAACACAGTATTTGAGGAGGAGTTTTGGAGGACTGTAACCCAAAAAGCACGTCCGATGGCAGCACTACAGTAAGAACTTAGATTCATAGAAAGTATTTCTTCTCAGGTCATCAACTTTTAAATACTAAAGAAAGATTCTCCTTGAAAGACATTGTGTCCTGTGATAGGACAACTGGCAATGGATACAAACTGGAACACAGGAAGTTCCACTTCAACATGAGGAGAAACTTCTTTACTATGAGAGTGCCAGAGCTCTGAAGCACACTGCCCAGATTTCAAGACCCACCTGGACGCATTCCTGTGTGACCTGCCCTAGGTGATCCTGCTTTGGCAGGTGGGTTGAATTCTCTTTCTCTAGAGGTCACTTCCAACCCCTACCATTCTATGATTCTATGACAAGTCCTTCAGATCCACAGAACATAACACCCTCTGGTTCCAGCACTAAAATTTTAAACCAGACATTATATCAAGTCAGCATATGAATAAAATTCCATATGAAAACATTTAAAGTACGTTAGATTTTTTGGTCAAGATGAAAGGGTGAAAAGAGAAAAAAAAAACAGAACTCAAGCAATCTATTCTAATTGGGTTCCCATGGTAACTGTACAATTGGGTTTTTCAGTCTAACATCCCAAAGGCCCAATGCAAACTTGTAAAATATACTTCAAACAGCCTGAATTGTTTTTACATTACAGCACTCCCAGGAAGATCAATTACTATACATCCCCACCCTAACTATTAGTGGCAGGAGATGTTAACACTATTGGCCATATTAACATGTGAAAAAAAAACAAAACAAAACAAAAAACCCCCAAAAACACAGAATAACCCACACAAGCCCAAACAAAACTAACCACCACAACTCACCATCATTTTATAAAATTAATTACACACTTTAGATTCATGCTCCCAGTAATACACCAATACCAGTCTCATCACAAGATCCTGTTTCCCGAGTGCTAGAAATCAACCCCAAATACATAGCAAACTCATTTGAGTTCTCATATTGATTTTGAGGATAAACAGAATCAATCATTAATAATTACATTAGAAGATGACCCATAGGGGTTAATCATATTCTTAAACTCTCACCATAGAAGCAAATATTGCTGTACATATAAAAAAGACAACTGAAAAGCATCTTGACCCAGGCCATACCCATTGACAAACGAGAACAAGGAGCACTCACTAACATGCAACTCATCCTAAAGGTTAAATATAATCATAGAACTGTTTTGGTTGGGAGTAACCTCTAAGCTCATTCAGTCAAACCTTCAACCTATTATCACCAAGGTGACTGAACCATGTCCCACAAAGTGCCATGCTACATTTCTTGAAAAATCTTCAAGGACAGTGACTCCAACACCTCCCTGCGCAGCCTGTTCCAACACCAGAGCTGTTAGTGTTCCATTAAAAAAAAAAAAAAAAAAAAAAAANAAGCACAACCCCAAAGATGCCCTGAAAAAAAAAAAAAAAAGACAAAACCCAGAAACCATCACAGGCATTTATTAAAGAGTTTCTCTTAGATTAAGCATTTGACCTTGCTGGGCCTCAATTTAACTCTCTGACAGTACAACCAAGATCCAGCTAATGCTTCTACACAAGCCTTTTATCCACTAACCAAAGTCTCAAAGCTAAAAGGAATGAGGATCTACACTCACCAAAAAGGACTCAGAACCAACTAATTTACTTCTTTTCCAGGAACAAATTCAAACCAGAGCCAATTTTTAAAAGCCAATCTTATTTCTCAATCAACCAGGTATGTTGGCACATCATGGACTAAAGTCAGTAATTAAGCATACAAAGATAGAGTAGTTTAGGTCGGAAGAGACTAAACCATGCCCATCAGTACCACATCTACACATATTCAAAACCCTTCCAGGGAAGGAGATTCCACCACTGCCCTGGTCAATCTGGTCCAGGCCATGACAACTCTCAAGGGGAAGAAACTGTTCTTCATTTCCAACATAAACCTTCCCTGGGCAAATTTAAGACTGTTTCCTCTCATCCCATCACTTGTTCCTTGGAAGAAGAAAAAAAAAAAAAAAAAATCAATCCTCACTTTGCTCCAACCTCCTTTCCTGCCTTCCACCTCACTTTTTGCAGGATGAATAATCTCAGTTCCCTCAGCTGCTCTTCACAACCTATTCTCCAGACCCTTCAATAGCTTCACAACCCTTCTCTAGGCACACTCTGTATTTCTGGTCTCAACAAGAGACTGTACCACAGATTTCCCTTACTCCTCCGCTCTTCCCACTCCATGATGTCTGACCACACTAAATTCCAGAGGAACAAGATGAGGAGAAAATAAAGTTGTTGCCTGTGTTTCACCAGGACACTGCTGACAGCCTGAAAGTGTTATGTCAATGTTACCTGCCCATTGTTATCAAAGCGAGTTTGTACATTTCAACTGGATTTTTAGCTGCTGCACATTTCATCCTCTGGTTTTAATACGGGAAAGAAAATAAATAATCTTTTAACAGGACCTTAATGAGTTTAACTCATTAACAGACCTTCTGCATTTGAATTATTAAAACCTGGCAATGCACTCAAAAGACCAAAAGCCCATCTCTTCAGGATCGCCTGTTCACCAAGAGCACATAGCTACTGCATGTTACAAAACCAAAGCCAAGTATTTACTTGCTATTACTTGTGTATCATTACCCCCTAAAAAAAACCATTCAGAAATCCCACTTATGACTCAAATGAGCAGCAGCCCTAGCTGACTATTGCAAATCACATAGCTCAGCTTCAGTCTGAGGAGTAAAGACTTCTGCCAAGGAGGTGGTTGAGGCCCCTTTTCTGGAGACATTCAAGGTGAGGCTTGATGGGACCCTGGGTGACCTGGTCTAGTGGGGATGTCCATGGTGACTGCAACAGGGCTGGACTAGATAATCTCTAGGGATCTCTTCCAGCCCAGACCATTCAATGATTCTATGTCTGTGATATGAACCAACACGGCTTCTCCAGATTCAACCAACTCCTTCCCAGAGGATTATATTTCACACTCTCTAACCAAGAGAACAGGCCCTCCATCAGCAGTGCTGGTTTACCACCATTTAACTTGAAAAGCATAGAAGTCAGAAGGACCTTTGTAGTAATGAACTCTGTTCTTCCTTCATGAGATGACACAGTCCCAGAATGGTGGGACTGGAGATCATCTAGTCCAACCCCTATGTTAAAGCAGGGTCACCCACAGCAGCTTCCCCAGAATCACAATGGCCATGCAGGTTTGGAACCTCTCCAGAGAAGGAGACTCCACAGCCAATTTTGGGCAGCCTCCTCCAGGGCTCCAGCACCCTCACATCAAACAAGTTTCTCCTTATCTTCAGGTGGAATCTGCTGGATTTCAGTTTGTGCCCCTTGTCCTGTTACTGGGCACCACTGAGAAGAGTCTGGTCCCACCCCCTTGCCCCTCCATAGGTTCTTCAGCTCCTGCCAAGCATTGAGATGATACCCTGTCAGGCTGTTCCTCGCCAGGACACCAAATGATTTTTGTTTGTGGTATTACTAAGTTCAGGTTTCCAAACCCAACCAAGACATGCTGAAAACTGTCATTATCTAAGAAATTAAGCCCCAACAAATTAAAACCTCATGCTTTTTTCTCCTCTGGACAAAAGGAGACTGAGGGGGGAACCTTCCTCCTCTCTACAACTACCTGAAAGGAGGTGGGAGTGAGGTAGGGGGGTCAGTCTCTTCCCTCTAGTAAGAATACATGAGAAAATAGTCTGAATTTGCACCAGGGGAGGTTTAGATTGTATATTAGAAGAAACAATATCCTCACTGCAAGGGTTCTCAAAGACTGGAAAAGGTTGCCTAGGGAGGAGGAAGCTGAATTTCCATCCCTGGAGGTGTTCAAAAGACGCAGACGTGTGATGCTGAGGTCTACTATACAACATGGTCACCTTAGGTAATGGCTGGACTTGGTCTTAGAGGTCTCCTCCAACCAAAGTCATTCTGTGATTCAGCTGCTTGTCACCAGACTTGCTCTCCGAAGCCTTTCCCAGCTTCACTGCCCTTCTCTGGACACGCTCCAGCACTTCAATGTCTTTGTAGTGTGGGCCCCAAAACTGAACCCATCATGCAAGGCGTGGCCTCACCAGTGCCAAGTACAGGGGGAGCACAAATTCTGATGATTGACTGGGTTAGGCACTGGATGACTTCAGCAGCATTACAAACAGGAAATGATTCTAAGGCAGGAAACCTTTAACAGCATCAGATGGAACACTAACACCTTCAGGATGTGTTTAGAAGTTTTGCACATTAAGTATTTAACATTGTTCTGTAAAATATAAAATGAAATGTTAACATCTACCACAAGCAATGAGGTTTGGTTTTTGTTTATTCTTTTAGCTTAACTTTCTTTGCAGTTAAGCCACATACCAGGAAGAACAGCTAAATCCTGAGGCTGATGTCAAACATCAACAAATCAGGACCTACAATTTGTTCCCACAAAGCCTCAATACCAGAAAGACCATCAGTGTTGAAATCACCTTCAGTCACTACAAATAAGGTTTACACCCTTTGTATCAGACAGGAGTGGTCATGGCTCACGACAAAATTATGGTTAGAGCATAACTGAGTACAGCAGCCAGCACACCAAGGTTTAAATCATTGACATTACTTGTTCTCACTACTACAAAACCCTAATTGCTCAGGAACACTACAAAAACACTCACCCATGTCTCTACGTTCTCCTCTGCATTCTTTGCATTACCACTTCTTTTAACAGTTTCCCTTGTCACTGAAATCCATTTAAACTGAATTTCTCTGGTGCAGCCTCTCCACTTTATTCTCACTTCCCATAACTTAATACATTTTTTTTTCCTGCACAAGTCCTTAAATTAGCCATTCAAGGAAACCCCTGATAACCTTCCCAAAGGGCATGAGCTTCTCCTTCAGGCTACTATCCCTTTAGTGATGCCATTAACTGATTCTCTACATACGTTAAGCATTAAACAGTGGTGACAAGTTAATTACAGAGTTATCAAGAGATAAAGTAGTCACGGTAACAAGTTGCAATATAACTACAACAGTTTCCTATAGAGCTTCTGTTCAGTTGCTGGTGTAATTGGTGTAATTAACTTGTCATGGATCAGAATGCAGATAGGAATTGCTAAAGCCACCTTGCAAGCTCACAAGGCTACATCTTTTTTTTTATATCCTTCTGAAGCTTGAGGCTTAAAGTAGAATTGTCCAAACTCAGGACATTTCTGTTTGAAAAGAAAGCAAACAAACTTTTTACTTGTAAAAAAGATATCAGACTGACAAAACATTCAAGAATGCAGGAATGCAACATAGCAAATTTCATGTAACTGAAAGACTAAAGACTTCTGGTCTTAGATTGAAGTATTCTGCACTACAGAGGTGTTTTGTGTTTTTGTCCTAGAAGCAATAAGCTTTACAAACATCTCAGCAGCATACATTAAGGAATCTTAAGCAGCTAGGGGTTGCAAGGGACCTCTGGAGATCAAGTTCAACTCCCCCATCAAAGCAGGCTCACCTAGAGGAGGTCACATAGGAACACGTCCAGGCAAGTATGAAGTGTCTCCAGAGACAGAGACACCTCTCTGTGCAGCCCATTGCAGTGCTCCCTCGTCCTTGAAGTTCCTCCTCAGGTTTAGACGGAACTTCGTATGTTCAAGTATGTGCCTGTTACCCTGTGTCTTTCAACCGGACACCACTGAAAAAGGTTTGGTCCCATCTTCACAGAATCGTCAAAGTTGGAAGGGACATCTAGCTCCAACCCTCCTGCCATGGTCAGGGACACTTTCCACTAGATCAGGTTGCCCAGAGCCACATCCAGCTTGGCCTTAAAAACATCCAGGAATGGGGCTTCCACCACATTCCTGGGGAACCTGTTCCAGTGTCTCACCATCCTTATGGTGAAAAACTTCTCCCTAACATCTAATCTGAATCTACCCTCCTCTATCTTGGATCCATCCCTCTAGTCCTATCACTACCCAAAATCCTAAAATGTCCCTCACCAGCCTTCTTACAGGCCCCTTTTAGATACTGGAAGGCCATAATAAAGTTCTCCTTGGAGCCTTCTCCAAACTGAACAAATCCAACTCTCTCAGCCTGTCCTCTTAGAAGCGGTGCCCCTGACACCCACCCTTGAAGTGTTTGCAAGCACTGATGAACACTGTTCCCCTAGTCTGCACTGCTCCCCTAGTCCACCCCCTAGTCTGCTCTTTTCCAGACTGAAAATATCTGGTTCTCTCAGCCTCTCTCTCCCACATAAGGGAGATGATTCTATGATGACATGACTCTATGACTCTGTGAAGTCAAAAGACTAATCAAGCTAAAGATGAGAGGCAGACAAGTTCAAGAAGGCAAAAGCCTAAACCCAAAATTAATACCTGAAGAAATGCCTTGGGTTTAAAACCAGATATTCTACAGAATCTATAACTCTGCTTCACGACTGCAAGCAGCAGCCTAAAAACCAGAGCCAGGCCGTCCCACAGTTACTAACCTTTCAGGTCTTGAAACAACAGTCAGGCACCTCAGTTTTGCTCTCTTCCTGCAGAGAACACACAAAGGGGTGCCTGGGTACCAGTGGGAGAATAAAGCTTCTAGAAGACTTTAATCTCACCAAATCCTCTGTGGGCTTCCACTCCACATGGCAAGGAGGCATTGTAATGCGACAGAAGATTCTCCCCCACCGTGGCTCTGCTTAAGCTGCATTTCCATGCAATGGAAGAAAGACCAAAGGCCAGAGTGGCAGTTCAGGGAGGGAAAGCTCCTGCACTGCCAGTTTTGGTCCCCCGTGCATTAGGGAGACAGGCAGGGCTCAGAGGCCAAAACCTTCATCAGGTTCACAAGGGAACCCTGTCATCTAAGCAGACCCTTCCAGAAGATAACCCTTGTCTTCTGTGCAGGGGGATCGCAAATCTGGGCGCAAGAGTGATGCTCTGACAGTCACTTTTAAACTGTTATGTCCCAGATTATAAAAATGGAGGCTTTTGCTATATGAAACTGCAGAGAACCTGCACCTTACCATTTAGTAAGAGCTCCATTTCACAAAAATAAGATACAATTCAGTAACAGGTTTATTTGGGACTCAGGAGAAAAAAAAAAAGTATCAATAATTCTTTACATGTGCTCTGTTTCAAAAGCTGCATGCATTCAACATCATACTTATTTTACAAAAGTTTTCATATCAACAGCAAAAAGACATTTCAATGTTAGTATCACTTAGACATACATTATTTTAGTGCAGTTTCATGATAATCTGATCTGACACAGACTGCTGCCAAGAAGCAGGGTGCTGACATCCTTTCACCTACTGCATTACTTCATCCCCATCCCAGTGGAAACCAACGCTTTTGGAAGTGGATCAGCTCCCTCAGCAGAGACAAAACTGCTTTCCTTGGGCAAGGGATGGGTTTCGCAGAGCCGAGGTAGGAGTATGGCCTGGGGCACCTCACCAGCAGCATGGGGTTCCGTTTTATAATCCTGCAGGAATAGTATCCAACACATGGGCCTGGTGCTTGCTCCAGCAGCAAAGGCTTGAGGATCAAAGCAGGGATATTCCGTCTCCTAGGCCCTACAGGTGGCTGTGAACGTGGATACCAGAGAGCAAAGAAACTCCCATCACTCGTGGGCAGTAAAACCTTACGGCAGCGAGAAGCACGAAGGGGCTTTGACTGCTCGCCCTTAGCACATCTACTCAAAGTGACACAGAAGGCTCTGCCACGGCCCTGTTACCAGCAGCAGCCCCAAACCAGCTCCAGGCGAACGCCATCTTCGCCCCCCACCTCCAGATCCAGCCATAACGCAGCCGGCCCAAGCCCATGGACACCGCCCCGAGCCCGCTCAGTCGGGTCCCGCAACCGCGTTCCTGCACGGCCCTCCCGCGCACCTGCCCCTGAGAAGGAGGAAGAAGAAGGTCGGAGAGACAGCCGGAGAGCCTCCGGAACCTGCAGCCGCCACAAGCCTGGCGCCGCTGAGGAACCTGTTCCGGTCAGGCCGCGGCAGGGGAGGCGCCGCACTGCCGGGGCGGAGCCGAGCGGGCTGCCCGGTTACACAGGCGGGAGCGAGGAGCAACCGGAGATGGCTCAGCCTGGCCCCACCGATCGGCCTTGGCTTTCAGTGCTGCTGCTTGCAGTCGCCTGCACGGGGCCCCTTACCTGACTCTACCACAACTGCTCCAGACCGGGCTCCGAAGAGAGTTACGCCCCTCTCATGTGCTTACATAGCCGGGGTGGGCCATGCAGGCTACCTGCTTCAGGCTGAAAGCCAGAGCGGCTGCTGCAGGTCACACAGGTGGTTAGAAACACGGATTTGGGGCAGTAGCACAGGATAAGTCAGAGTTTGCATGGTGCTGAGTCCCTGCACCTTGGTTCTTTCTGTGACAGGTTTGTGGCTGCTGAACCAAACCACCACGTCTACGAGCAAAATGCAACCCGTGGCACTGAAGTGAGTTATTTAAAGTCATCTAGGCATGTGAGGGGAGATCTTGCCCTCTGTGACTCCTTGAAAGGAGGTTGGAGCCAGGTGGTAGTGGTCAGTCTTCAAAGTAACAAACAACAGGTCAAGAAAGAAATTACCTCAAGTTGCACCAAGTGAAGGGTTAGGTTAGACATAAAGAACAGTTTCTTCCCCCAAAACGTTATCCATGGCAATGGTGGAGTCAGCATCTCTAGACAGGTTTCAGAGCTGTGGAGATGTGGTGCTGAGGGACATACATGGTTTAGTGGTGGCCTGGTAGTGGTGGGTTAATAGTTGGACTTGGATAATCCTAGAGGTCTCCGAAGCAGAATGATTTTGTGACTGCCTGATGAAGACTGGAAGCACCGAGGACTCATCCTTTTTCACCCATTTGCAAAGTTAGGGTAAGGATGGGACAGTGAACTAAACCAGAGTTTGCGGAGGGGGAAGCATTTGGCAAATGTGATTTCCGAAAGAGGATATAAGAGGGAATGAAATGTCAGAGGAAGGTAGACTATAGGGTGAGGTTTATTTGAGGACATTAAAAAAAAAACCCTAAACCAAACAAAAACCCTGAAACAAAATTTAAAACACAGGACAAGCCAGGAAAGTTTGCAACAAGAAACCAGGAATTTTCAAGCCAGATAATTTTTCGCCGCCTGAATCTTAATCTAAATTATATCAGTGAAAGTTTTATTAGTCATATTGTATGACTCAGAAACTATCACAAAATGGAGAAATCCACTTGGGAATGATCAATAAAAAAAGAGTCATGACAGAATTTTGGGAATTTCTTTTTTCATCGGGAATGAACTTAAAAGAGCATCTAGTTAGTGCATATGTGTTAAATTTTGGTCTAAAGAAATAGAAAATACCATCCAAACTGCAGAAGTTTCGCCAATGTAATTGAAAATACCTTTGCAATAGTTGCCTTGAAGCAAACTTACAAAAGGGCGATGACTCACACTAGTGTGTAAGTCCTAAGACACTCCTGCTGGGTTTAGAAGTAGTATTTTAAACATCACACCTAGTTTTGCCCTTTGCTTTCTGGGCTGTTAACCTTGATTCTGTCAAGGAAATGTGGGCAATGAATGTTTACCATCCTATCTTACTTTGCAGTCTACTTAGGCAATGCATTAGACAGAAGTCACTGTTGAAATTGTTCTCAGATAGTAAAAATATCCAGAGCTTCCACATGACCCTGCTAAATGCAGCCTGTAAACACGCCAGTTTGGAACAAAAGTGATCTGCTTATATTCAGATGGAACTTCCTGGGTTCCAGTTTGTGCCCATTGCTCCTTGTCCTGTCACTGGAAATCACTGGTGTACACTCTCTAAGTCTGGCCTGGGTTAGTTCAGGTGGTGAGAGTCTGATCCTGCTTGTTCCTATCTTGTGAGTAATAAGTGAATGAAAAGGGTAAAGTAGATCTTTTAGAGTAGTTTCAGTTGATAGAAGGCTTCATTAATACCTCCTAAGTATTAGTGAATGTTAAAGTCCAATTTTTAGCATTTTGGAAACTTCACTCTGGTGAATTACTGCTTAAAAATGGTTTTATTCTATTTGGAAAATATTAGAATTCCACATTAAAGTTAAACAGTGCTAAACTGGATGAAATCTTCTCTCTGTCCTGATATCCTTTGCTCAAAAGTAGCTAGTTGTTAAAACTTTGTAAGTGGAAACTTTCCCAAAATACATATTAATCTTTTCTGACTCCATTTCCAAGGTGATCTCCTTATTGCCTGCAGCATGAAAATTGATTATCTTTAATATGATTTTAGTTTGCATTATAACGGGATTTGAATGAGGAATGTAAAATATCCAACCTGGCATCTTGGGTTTTGATGGTGTATCCACAGGTTGTGTGTTTGCACTATAAAGAAGTGTTTCTCACTTCACTGGACTGACACTTAATTCAGTGCCATATACTTCTGTCAGTAAATGAGGTAAAAAAGTTGCTCCTGATGGGTTTTCACTCTGCCCTCAGAATGATGAACGTCTTATTCAGATATCCTTCAGTCCTTCTACTGTCCAGATTTTCATCTCTCTTACCTTAAGTAAACTCCATTATAATTTCAACCACTCAGCTTTTGAATTTCCACCTAACTGTCCTTCAGGACAAGGATAGGACTGAGGAGACTGTTTCTAATTAGATGTATCACTGGTCAATGGCATCAGTGTGAACAAAACACATAAATATATGTTGTGGAATCATAAAATTGTTTAACTTGGAAAAGACTTCTAAGGTCACTGAGTCCAGCCATCAACACTTACCATGGCCGTTAAACTATGTCTCAAAGTGCCATGTCCACGTATTTCTTGAACACCTCCAGGAACAGTGGCTCAACCACCATTATGGGCAGCCTGTTCCAAGTCCTGATATATGTATCTCCCCTTTTTAAGGTACATAGGCCTGCTCCTACTACTGTAGTTGGTATAACTTGTTAACTTCTTTATTAAGGTAGCTATGAAGGCAACTTTGTGTCAGTTTTATTCCCAGGAGTTTCCAGTGTTCAGTTATGGTCTTGTAAGAATGTGCAGAATTTCTAAAATTTTTCAAGTCACAGAATCCCAGAATCACATCATGGTGGGGGGTTGGAAGGGACTTCTGGATATCATCCAGTCCAACCATCCTGCTAAAGCAAGATCCCTCACAGCAGGCTGACCAGGATCACAATGGGCAGAAGGGTTTGGAATCTCTTCAAAGAAGGAGACTCACTACCTTTCTGGACAGCCTGATCCAGGGCTTTACCACCCTCACACTGGAGAAGTTTCTCATCCTGTTCAGATGGAACCTCCTGGATTACAGTTTGTCCTTGTCCTGTCTCTGGGCACCACTGAAGGTTTGGCCCTATCTTCTTGCCCCGATGCTTTTGCTATTGATCTGCATTGAGACCATCCCTCTCAGGCTGCTCTTCTCCAGGCTCAACAGACCCAGGTCTCTCAGCCTTTCCTTTTCACAGAGCTGCTCCAAGCCCCTTAGCACCCTTGTAACTTATGCCAGACTCTCTAGTAGTTCCCTTTGTCTCATGAACAAAGAAGCACAGAACTCAGTACTCCAGATGTGGCCTCAGTAGGGCAAAGTAGAGGGGGAGGAAAACCTCCCTTAACCTTCTGGCCACACTCTTCTTAAAACACTGCAGGAGACTATTGACCTTCTTGGCCTCAGGAGCATTTTGATGACTCATGTGCAACTTGTTTTCTACCAGCAGTCTTAGCCCCTTCATGTCCTGTGTCCTTGCTTCTTATTCAAAGCAGTTTCCTTCAGCTCTTTATGTGTTACTAAGCCTTTTGGTTATAAGCCATAGCTCACTGAATGTGGCATTTCCAGGTAGAGGATTGTATTTTCCTGGGACTGGAACATCTGTCCACAGTTGAGTGCAAAATGCCCTTCTACTGACAGCACAGGAATTTGCTTCCAAGTAAACTTAGGCTTAAACCAACACATAAACTTCAAGGTCAAAGAATGTACCCGAGTGGGATGAAAACCTAAAAAAAGGAGTGTTTTATTAAAGGCCTTGGGATGTGAATTCACAGATATTTCAGCCTGGATTAAATTCCTTGTTAAGGACTAACCTCTGAAAGCACCTACTTTGTGCAACATCTGTTGTGGAAGAGAGACTTGGGCACTGGAGCTGTAACTACCCTCATATTAGCTTGGGAGAGAAACAGATGGACTCTCAGGGAAGATGTAGGATTGAAAATCACTCTGATTTGGACCTCACTTGTACTTCTTTAATTTCCCTCCAGAGAAAATTGTCAGATTGGAGCACAGGCATCATACATTTCTATTGCTTCTGAGTCAGAATCTGGCCTCCATCACTTCCTATGCTCTGGTGACCTCTCTACATGAACCTCCTCAGCTATGAAGAAGTGCAGCAATGTAACCTCATATGATTTCACTCCAACAAGTAAACAAGGTTTGCTTTTCACATTTAGAATCACCAGGAAAGAAAGAAAGAAAGGCTGAATGAAACCAGAAACTGTGATTTCATTTGCCAAGGAGTTGCATTTTCTCAGCAGCAGGGATGTGTCCTGTAAATTTAAATCTGAATATTTCATGTTAATACAGAGTAGAATATTTGACTGGGGCATGTAATGTGCTTTAATTGGCCCTGAAGGAGTGTGAGTGTGTGTGTGTATGTGTGTGTGAGAAAAGCACTCTCAATCTCTTTTCAAAATAGCTTTTTAATACTAGAAAAATCACTCACACAGTTTGCAGCGCATGAATGGGACTTTGTTGTGCACATATTTTAAGTGCTGTAAAATGCTGAGAATCTTAGAATGTCTTAGGTTGGAAGGGACCTCAGAGATCATCTACTCCAGCCCTCCTGCCATGAGTGGGACTCTTCTGAACTAGACTTTGTTGCTCAAGGGTCATTCAGCCTGGCCTTGAGCACCTCCAGGGAAATGACATACACAACTTCTCTGGACAACCTGTCACAGTCTCACCACCTACATACTGAAGAACTTTTACATAAGATCCAGCCTACACCAACTCTCCCTCAGCTTAAAACCTTTCTCCCTAGTCCTGTTGCTGGACACCTTTATGAAAAGTCCCTCTCCAGCCTTCCTGTAGCTTCTCTTCAGATATTGGAAGGCACCTATAAGGCCCCTCCAGAGTCTTCTCCAGGCCGAACAACCCTAGCTCCCTCAATGTGTCCTCATAGCAGAGGTGCTTCAGCCCTTGGATCATCTTTGTGGACCTCTGGGCTTGCTCCAGCAGTTCCATGTCCTTATGATGGGGATGTCAGAACCAGACACAGTATTTGAGGTGGAGCCTCACAAGAGAAGAGTAAAGGGAAGAATCGCCTCTCTTGACCAGCAGGCCACAGCCTCTTGATCCAGCCTAGGGTAGAGTTTGCTTTGTGGGCTGCATAAGTGCACTGTGTCTGGATGGCTGTGTGAGTGCAGGTGTCTCCAGGAACTTCAAAAGCAGTGAAATTTGGATGATCTGTATATAAGAAAAGAGATCTAAGGTGTAGTTCTGAAGAAGTGTGATTTTCTGGGGCTTGTTCTTCAGTCTAGGGAGAAGCAGAGTGGAGGTTTGAAGGCAAAACAGATCATGGCACATCACAGGTTGCCCAGGGAGGTTGTGGATGCTCCCTCTCTGGAGATTTCAAGGCCAGGTTGAATGAGGCCTTGAGCAATCTGGTCTAGTGGAGGATTCCCTGCCCATGGCAGGCAGTTTGGGACTAGATGATCTTTGAGGTCCCTTCAACTCCAATCATTCTATGAATTTCCAGTGCCAACTGAGATTATTAAAACACAGTGCTGCCTCAGTAAGAGGAGAATATCTTCTTTGCCTAAAAATGTGAACACTGTGCTTCTGCAGTGAAGTTCCACAATTCATGGAATCTAAGGGAATTGAAGTAAAGATCTACACATACTACATTGCCATCATCTTTGAAATAATTTGTAACCCACACTAATAAAAACCTTTTCTCTCATTCTTCCCCCAAAACATTCTCCAGGTGTGTCTGATTCCACTTTTAACAGAGATTAACTCATCTCTATTATGAAAACACAAATTAAGTTCAGAGCATGGATCTGTTGAGCAGGAATACAAGTGGTTCCTGCACTGGGAGAGGAAGGAAATTGGGTGGTTCATAGTGTAGAATTACTGGTAAGTTAAGAAAGTGTATTTTAGTAGACAAACCTTTTTCAGTACTTACAAAGAAGCTTGGCACAGGGAGAAATACGATTTCCTGGAATAAAGGTGCTGGGACTTGTTTGCCAGCCACTAATGCCTTTAGGGAAGTGTAGTAGCAAACTCTGGCAACAAAAGGGGTATTAGCAGAGACTGCCTTCATCACAGAATCACACAGAATCTCAGCAAGGTAGGGGTTGGAAGGGACCAGCATCTGGAGATCATTGAGTCAAACCTCCCAGCTAAAGCAGGAGCACCCACAGGAGATTGCCCAGGATCACAACGTCTGGGTGGTTTTGGAAGCCCTCCAGAGAAGGGCACTCCACAACCTTTCTGGGCAGCCTGCTGCAGGCCTCCAGCACCTTCACATCAAACAAGTTTCTCCTGTTCATATGGAACCTGCCAGGTTCCAGTTTGTATCTACTGCCCCTTCTCCTGTTACTGGGCACCACTGACAAAAATCTGCCCCTACCCTCTTGCCCTCCATCCTTTAGCTCTTGCAGAGCATTGAGCCCTTTCAGGCCGCACTTCTCTAGGCTTAACAGGCCCAGGACCCTCACCCTTTCCTCCTCACAGAAATGCTTCATTCCCCTCAGCATGGCCATAGCCCTTTTGTGGACTCTCTCCAGTAGTTCCCCATCTCTCTTGAACTGTGGACCCCAGAACTAGACCCAATACTCCAAATGTAGTCAAATGTTTCATAGGCTCTGCCTAAGCTGATTTAGATATCTCCTGGCTGCTCCATTCCAGAAGTTGCTGGAAAATGCTTTGACAATAGTGGCGAAGTTAACCACTATAAATTTTATCTGTTATGCTATAGAAAAGTTTGTGTGGTATAAACCCTTATAAGTGTTTAAAAAGTGGATTTTTTAGTCAATATGGCCACTGATAAATGTCCTGTTAAATTAAGTGTGCCTAGAGTCCTATATTTAGTGGTGCAGTTGCAGCTGTTGCCAAATTCCAGCAAAGCTCAAGCATCTGCAATAATTATTACAGCAAAATTTACAGTGTATATGCTTTGCTATGGACATATTTGCTGGATGAAATGCTGGACATGAGCCAACAAATGTGCACTTGCAGGGTGGAAGGCCAGTTTCATCATGGGCTGCATCCCCAGCAGCATGGGCAGCAGGTGGAGGGAAAGAATTTTGCCCTTCTGCTCCAGTTTACTGAGACCCCACTTGCAGTATCTGTGGCCAGCTCTAGAGTCCTTAGCACATGAGAGACAAGGACCTGTTAGACCAGGGCCAGAGGAGGACACAGCAATGCTAGGAGGGCTAGAAGCCTTCTGCTGTGAGGTCAGGCTGAGAGAGTTGGGGTTGATCAGCCTGGAGAAGAGAAGACTTCATGGAGGCTTTGTACAGCCAGCAAGAGTAGGGAAGTGATTGTGCTCATGTATTAATGAGGTCTTGGTTCAGTTTTTGGCCCATCACTACAAAAAAGGACACCAAGATGCTGGAGTGGGCCTGGAGAAGGGCAACAAAGCTGGTGAAGGGTCTGGAGAACTCGTCTGCTGAGGAGCAGCTAAGGGAGCTGGGTTTGTTTAGTCAGCAGAAGAAAAGCCCTGGGGGAGACCACATTGCTCTCTACATGTTCCTGAAAGGAGGTTGAAGCCAGGTGGGGGTCAGTCTCTTGTCCCCATGTGGTGGTTTTGCCCCAGCTAGGGGCCAAATGCCCACCAGAGATGCTCTATCACTCCCCTTCTTAAATGGACAAGGGAGAGACAAAAATATAACAAAAGCCAGTTATAAGATAGAAGCAATTTAATAATGAAAACAAGCAAAAGCAATAAACTGTGCAGAAGCAGAAGCACAAAGAGATGTTAATCTCTACTTCATATCAGCAGGACGATGTTTGGTCTTGGGAAGCAGAGACCTCTACACTTGGTGGTTACCTTTGGAGAACAGACACCATGGACAAATCTTCCCCAAGCTTCCTTCTTTCACTTTGTTCTTATGTCTCAGCTGACATCATATGGCATGAAATATCCCTTTGACCAGTCTGGATTAGCTGGCTTGGCTGTGACCTCTCAGCATCTTGGGGTGGGGAGATGCTAGGAAAAAACCCTGGGTGCTCAGCTTAGCAATAGCCATGATGCTGGTGCATTATCAACGCTCAGCAACAGCACCACAAAACACAGCATTAGAAATATATTTTGAGGATAATTAACCCCAGCTCATCCCAGTTCTAACCTACTACACCCCAGTATCTTTTACTGAATCATTGGAAATTGTGCCAGGGGAGGTTTAGGTTGAAGATTAGGAAAAAATTCTTCCCTGCAAGAGTGGTCAGGCATTGGAACAGGCTGCCCAGGGAGGTGGTGGAGTCACCATTCCTGGAGGTGTTAAAGAAACGTGGACATGGCACTTTGGGACATGGTTTAATGGCCACGGTGATATTTTGTTTGGTGGTTGGACTGGATGATCTTAGAGGGCTTTTCCAATTGAAAGAACTCTGTGATTCTAAATGAGCCTATGTGTTTACTGTGGTGCTCTGGAAATTAAATCAGGTTTTTACTCTTTGTTTTTTTCTGTCCATGCTGTGTCTGCATGCAGATACGGCTGCACTCTGTAAAATCGGTATTGTTTCCAAAATGAATCCACTTGAAGTTGGTCCTAACCTGCCTCCAGTACATGTGGAAATGAATATTAGGATTGCTGGGTTGAAAACATGCGCTCAAATGCGTTGAGCACCTGATACAATTTTTCAAACTGCCAAGGAGATAATGTCAGAGCATTTCTGAAATGGGAGAGTAACATCAAGATATACGGCAGCAATCAGCTCACATCAGGCAAAGTACAGCAAAAAACCCTGGCTGGAGGAGACCACTACAGAATTTCCATTTTCATTCCCTGTGTCAACAGCTTTGTAACTTACCTAGCAGATTGTTTTATGTTTTCCAGACATATTCTCAGTAGACTACGAACAGTACATTCAGCTCAGCCTTCAGAACCCAAAGAATTAGATATGCTGTAGTTTATGAAATGGATGTTTATGAAAGTATCCTTTGTTTGAATGGCTCAAAAAACCCAACATGAATTCCAACTTTGACAGCGTAAGCAGAAAATAAGAGTGCCATAGTGATCTCCCAAATGTAGCCTTAACTATTGAGGTTCTCATATTGAAAATGCAATTTTCTGTCTAGATGTTTATGAATGTCTTCAAATTCCCTTTCATAATAGCCTCTTTTTGACAGGCCTTTTTCAACTCTGAAATATGAGAAGAAAGGTTGCTGCAGAATGTACAATATACCATTACAGGAGGTACACCTCTGTCCCTCAAGCCAACAGCACTCTTTGGGAAGTCAGCAATGATATATGAGTGTGTAGGAAGTTGCAGAGCACAAGATCCATTGCAGAGAAGATGGATTCTTTTACTGAATCACAGGAAGTTCAGATGCTGAAATGCTATGTGGCACTTGAGGTAGCATCCCTATGGAAAATACATGAATTCTGTGTGATTTTGTAGACTGGGGTGTAACTCCAGCCATGTGGAACCTTGTCCTGATGTGCGCTGAAGGAGAGCTAGGTCTGGTCAGTGCTGGGACAGTGCAGTTCAGCCTTTGCTCAGGGAGGCACTTTCTAATGTGCAGGGCAGGATTAACATAGCCAAGGGCTGTGTCTAGCCAGAGAAATTTGATGGGGAGAGTTCCTGCCACGGGCTGGGCTGCACAAAGGTTCTGCCTGAGTCTTGCTCCTGGGCACACCAAGGGCTGTGCCACAGCTTGTGCCCCACCTTGTGCTGCAGCTGCAGAAAGGAGCAGCCAGAACAGGGGACCCTCAACTGTCCAACAAGGGATTGCAGCCCATGGATGGCACCTGCAGGAGAAAGCTGAGGGATCACCAGGGTCAAGCCTCTTCTTCAATGGCTGGCATCCTTTAAAGATCATCTAGTCCAACCTCCCTGCAGTCAGCAGCACATCTGCAGCTAGTGCAGTTTGCTCAGAGCTGCAAGTAGCCTGACCGCGAATGGTTTCAGGGATTGGACATCTAGCACATCTCTGGGCAACCTAGGCCAGGAATTCACCACCCTCTGTGTTAAACATCCCTCCCTTCTCTCAAGTCTGAATCTGCCTTTTTTAGTTTAAACCATGACTCTTGTGACCTCAAGCCCTGCATCATTCCTGTGGCCTCCTCTGGACCTCCTCCAGATGAAATAATACATGATTATTTTGTAAACATAAACAGAAGTAACATTCACTTTCATCTGTGTCTATGGCTATTCTCAGAAGGTGCCAATGTCGTGGATAATTGAAGAGGGATATTTTGTTTTGGATCAGTGCAGAGGAATATTCTGTTGTGGAGCAGAGCGGGCAAGCCACCTGGCCAGGAGTGCTGGACCTGACTGTGTTCCTTATACCTTCTGTGAGGTATCATCGCTCAGAAAAATGGGACTTACAGGACAGCTGGAGAGGGACATTTTGCAAAGTTATGCAATAACAGGATGAGGAGTAATGTCTTCAAAATCGAAGAGTCTGGATTTATATTAGACAGGAGGATAACATTCTTCCCAATGAAGATGGTGAGGTACTGGAACAGGTTGCCCAGAGAGACTGTGAAGGCTCCAAGCCTGCAAGTGTTGAAAGCCAGGTTGGATGGGGAATAGAGCATGTTAGTTTAGCAGGAGGTGTCCTTGCCTATAGCAGGGGAGTTGGAACTGGATGTTCTTTAAGGTCCCTTCTAACCCAGACTGTTCTGTGATTCTATGAAAACAGTCCTGAGGTGATCCAGAGTCCAGGAAATGCAGCTAGGAGGGGGATCTGCTCCCATGTGTACATCAATGTACGCAAATCTATTCCATGTTCAGCTTTCTAAGTTGGTTTAATACTACACATTAAAATGCCAACTGACCTGCAACAGGAGCAAAAAATATTGTTAGACATTAAGCACCTTAACATGAAATAATTCAAGTTAACCTGCAGCAGATTTTAAGCTTAAGCAAGTCCCTGGGTGGTAAAGGCAAAATGCAGACCCTGAAAAGGTCAGGCATCTGCTGAGCCCTCCGTGTGCTCCCAGTCCTGACAAAAACGAGATGTAGGAAAAGGCAACTCCACAGCAAGCCTCAGGAATAAGGAAGGAGGTGTGCAAGTCAAAAGAGAGGTAACATTTGTATTCTGATGATGCTGTGAGGTACCAAAAATCAGAAGCAGAAAGTGAATAACTGCTCTGGCTCCTGTATTTGCAAAATGTTTCTTAAAAGTTCTTTACTTTGGTTCTCTGTCTATGTTAACGTGTGTCTGGGGTTAAGCTACAGCAGATGTTCTATCACCTGATGACCCCTTCCCAGAAGAGAAGGATTAGGAAAAGAAGACCCAAGGGTTGACATGAAAGTGGATTTAGTGAAGCAGCAAAACTGATACAAATATCAACATATAAAACTACACTCAGCCCAGCAAAGGTCTAACAGTCACATTAATCAGGAAAGCAGTCCTCAGGAAGCAGGAGAAGAAATCATGATAGAATATGTTGGGTTGGGAGAAAACTTGAAGATCAGCTAGTCCAAACACCTGCCATGGGCAGGGTCACCTCCCACTAGACCAAGTTGCTCAAGGCCCACTCCAACGTGGCTTTCAGCACTTTCAGGGTTAGAGGTTCCTTAACTCTTCCAGGCAACCTGTTCCAGTGTCTTGCTGCCCTCATGGGGAAATACTTCTTCCTCATGGCTAATATAAAATTAGGCTTCTTCCAGGTTGAAGAGAAGGAATGGGAGCCCAAACAAGAGGAGATCAAGCAAGAGAGGCAAGAGGATCACAAGCAAGAGCAGGCACCTAAGCAGGAGATTATTCTTTCTTTAGCGTACTTCCTGTTTTATACTAAGAGTGATGTTCATGGTCTGGGACACACTTGAAGCCAACTGGGGTCAACTGTCCTGACTTACTCTAAGCTAATGTCCTGCAGTCCAAGGCTGGCCTGAAATTCTCTCCCAACCAAACCAGGACATTCTGCTTTCAGGATTCTTGCAAACCACTGTTATCCCATGTATGATTTAGTTTTGGCTGCCGTTTCTAGACATGCAAGTTTAACCCAGGGGATGGGTGTTGAAATGACGGTGCCAGTCTCTTTTCAGTGGTGCCCGGTAATAGAACAAGGAACAACAGGTGTAAGCTAGAACACAGGAAGTTCCACCTCAATATGAGGAGAAACTTCTTTACTGTAAGGGTAACATAGCACTGGAACAGGCTGCCCAGAGAGGTTGTGGAGGCTTTCAAAACCTGCCTGGATGTTCTCCTGTGTGACCTGCCCTAGGTGATTCTGCTTTGGCAGGGGGGTTAGATGCGATGATCTCTGGAGGTCCCTTCTAACTACAAACGTTTTATAATTCCATGATTCTAGTGTTGAGTAGTTTGATCCTGAACTGGAAAATGGCGTAGAGCTCATTTTGATTAGCATGTCCTGTCAACACTGGGCAAAAAGAAATGTTTCTCTTGATCTCAAGGATATTTTTAATGCTGCTTTTTAATCTTGCTTTATTTTGCTTGAAACTCCAAATGCATTCTTCCCAGAAGTTTTAGGCTTGCCCTTTTATTTTTATTTTTTTAATGGGTATCCTGTCAGTTTTTAAATACAGCCTTTTCATCTTGCCAATGAATGGCTTTGATCTGCAGATGAGAACTGATGAGATGTAGCTTCCTCATCCCTCTGCTTTGCCAAGATATTTGAGGGCGTTTGCGACCAAGCCTGTTACAGTCCTAAAATCAGGGAAATAAAATTCCTGACTGGACTTTCGAAAGCAATTTTCCCCCTATTGTCTCTAAAGCAAAAAAACTCAGGGCAAGATGTCTGTGTTTTAGTAGCATAAAAGTGAATGAAGTAAAAAGGAACACAGCTTGATTAATGTCTTCTTTGGTTTATTTCTCTAGTAATAGCTGTGAAAAAACATGATGTTCCTCTTCCTCTGTGCCACATCTTCATGTGGCAAGGGAGCTGGCAAGGGAGGATCTCCACACACAGAAGAATACCTGGGGGCTACAGAGTGTGCCCCTATAACAGTCTGAAAATATTTGTTCTGAAAATGACAATATACAGTGATGCTGCAGGAGCATAGAATCATAGAGTCATGGGATTATTTTGGTTGAAAAAGAACTCTAAGATCATCACATCCAACTGTCAACAGAACATCACCATGGCCATTAAACCATGTCCCAAAGTGCTATATCCACACATTTCTTGAACGCCTCCAGGGATGGTGACTCCACCACCTCCCTAAGCAGCCTGTTTCAATGCCTGACCACTCTTGCAGGAAATAAATTGTTCCTCATCTCCAATCTAAACCTTCTCTGGCACAATTTCAGGTCATTTCTTCTCATTCTATCATCTGATACTAGTAAGAAGAGACCAATGCCCACTTCACTTCAGCCTCCTCTCAAGGAGTTGTAGAGAGCAATAAGGTCTCCCCTCAGCCTCCTCTTCTCCAAACTGAAGAATCCCAGTTCTGTCAGCTGCCCCTCATATAACATCTTCTCAAAATGGTCCAGGTTGAATTGGAGGAAGTTTCCAGGATACTCCTCTGCCTTGTCAGAGCTGGCTTCAGGGTCAGACTTGGCTGATCACTACTTTCCCCATGCAGGCCTTGAAACCACAGAGAGTGGGGATAGCAGAGGGTGCCCCTCAGATCCTGTATCCTCCTTGGAAAGACGTTTTGCTGCAAATCCAGCGCTTCAGGTGTTTCTTAGTGCCCAAGCTCAGGAAACACCCACCCACCGTTTGAGGGGAAATGGGATTTTTTGCTCAATTTCTATCGAATTAGAGTGGTTGGTTGCAAGAGGTCACCCAACAATAGTCTCAAAAATACCACAGCTCTTTCAGATTCAGCTGAACGCTTCTTTTTAGTTTAACTGCTGCTTGAATTCTGCAGCATATTCCAGGGACTAAGTAAATAAAACACCATTCATGCCATGGGATCAGCATACTAATTTATGGCCAGATCTGAAACCTTTTCCCAAGGCAAAATACAATTAAAGCTAGGCAGAACTTGACCTGAGTGAGCACTTCAGCACTTGATCTCTGAATTTCACTTTTCTGCATTTTTATTATTTTTTAGACAGTAGCACAGGTAGGGTTTTTTCCTGCTGGTGGTTTTACATTGTGCCAGAGACTGAATTCCTTGCAGTAAAGACCTCACCTCTGGAATCCTAATCTTCTATAGCATGCTACCTAAAGAACTTCATTCTTATCGGGATAACAACTTTTTTAAAAATATGTTTTTAAAGCACATCTATGACATTTTTGTTAACCTGTTTTTAACATTGATTTGGGAGCAGCAGTAAAGGATGAAAAGCATAAGAACAGGCTGAGATCTAATCTGACCCAACTCATTGATTCCCTCCCTGCTCTTGTGTAAGCCTTTTGACCTGCCTGTGCCTTAGTCAGCTCAGCTGGAAAATTGGGTAAAGAGTGAAGCCTGTTAGAAAACCATCTTCAATTTGAACAAAGATTTCCCTGTGACCTCAAAAAAACAGTGAGTCTAGTCATTTTTGTGCAGACATAATTGATTGAGGACTTCACAAGAATAACATCCTGAGCTGTGGGATACTAGGGATGACATCTCATTCATTGTGTGGTGGCTGGTCTCTGTGTCCACTGGAGCTTGGCCACTTTTCATGTGCCAGGGCTGTATTTTCACTCTGAGATCATTAGTCTGGCCATGTCTGTCCTTATTAAGAATGTGCCTCCAGTATTGCATGAGTCAAAGAGAGTGTTGGGAAGTAGATACTAATCCAGATCAGTTCAAAATTACTGAACTAAATTATTATCTTCTATTTTTGTCATGATATGTATTAGAGTTAGTGTGGCCAGCAGGACTAAGGCAGGGATCATCCCTCTATACTCAACACTGGTGAAACTACACCTTGAATCCTGGGTTAAGTGTTGGTTCCTTCACTCCAAGAATAACATTGAGGTGCTTGAATTGATCCAGAGAAGGGTGATGAAACTGGTGAAGGGTCTGGAGAACAGGTCTGGTGAAGAGTGGTTGAGGAATCTGTGGTTGTTCAGTCTGGAGAAAAGGAGGCTGAGGGGAGATCTTTGGGCTCTGTACAACTTGCCACAATGAGGCTGAAGTGAGATGGAGATTGGTCCCCAAGTTAGAAACAATAGGATGAGAGGAAGTGGCCTCAATTTGTGCCAGGGGAGGCTTAGATTGGGCATGAACAATTTTTCCCAAAAAGGGTTTTCAAGCCCTAGACCTCCAGGAATGGAGACCACATCCCTGAAGAGGTTTCAAAGCCATGTAGATGTGAGGCTGAGGTACATCATTTAGTGCTGTGTTAATGGTTGGACTTGATCTTAAAGATCTCTTCCAGCCAAAATGATTCAATGATTCCATGACCTAAAGTGGCCTCACATGCCACTATATCAATAAAAATGAAATCAAGTCTCTACCCAGAATTCACTTAATGATCTCCAACATACCCCTGCTGTCTCAAGCCAGGTTTCCTGCCATCATTGTGTAACCAGTGGTGCCTGTAATTACCCAGATGAAGATTCAGGCTGCAATGCTGACATCAAGCCTTTGGTGTGTGCTCAAAGCAGGACCAGTTTGCTCTGTGGGATGCCAGAGTTATACCTGCCCCAGGGGTCTGGGGTTGGCTTTGTCTCAATCCTCCCAGCCATGGTGAGAGCCGTTCATCCCGCCTGGCTGCTTCAGCAGCCCCGAGATGCCATCAGGAGCAGTTGAAGTCATGCTGAGGCAAGCCAAGGGCATTTCCATGGCATGTGGATAACCACATGGAATTGGCAGCAGGCGACCGGCCGCATGCACAAAGCTCCCGACTCTCACGGATTTGGCACTGTTTGTCCTGGGCAAAGGCCAGCTCCTCTTGCTGGTGCCAGCATGTTTAAACTATCCTGGATTTACTAATCTATTCTCCATGACCCACTCTGGAAAAATGACCATTTCCTTTTCCCAATTCCCACATCTGCTATTTGTTTTCCTCCCTTTGCCTTCCAGAGACTTGGGAAAGAGTTCAGGAATGTGGAGCACTGTTCAGACCTAAGCTGACCTCCACTGCTGAGTGGCATTTATCTGGCAGAGCTCGTAAGTAAATAGTTAAGGGGAAGCGAGCAAGTTTCCTCACTTCCATGTGCATATTTCTGGATGTTTTCAAATTAAATTTAAAAAATAATTTTGTCTGATGTTAGCAAGCTGTATGGCAAGCGTAAGACACAGCAAGTATTTCCAGTGGAAACCAGTAAATCCTGCTCTACCAGTTAATTGGCTCCATCATTATCCTTCTATGTTGTAACATTACTATTAGGTGCAAATACCTAAAAAAAAAAAAAAATCACTTTTACTAGTCCAGTGAAATTACTAGGTGGGGATGACATTTGTGCTGGAATAAAATCATCACTGTGCCTCATGTAACATTATATATATATATTGCATTAAGAAAAATCCCAGGCTCTGCTCACTTTTAATGTGTGGATAGAGAGAAAAAAATTAAATTTCACTTGAAAATATTCAGTTTTCTGAATGGCATAGTCTGAAAGTGGATGTTTCATGTGGAAGAGATAAGCAGCCAGGAAATCTGAGAAGCAGTGAGGAGAAACACAGTGTGGAAGCATAATGTAGTCAGAATGTGCAAAAGGACACAAAATGGTGCATCTCAAACCCTAGGTTCTGTTTTGAGCCCCTTACTCCAAGAAAGATGTTGAGGTGCTGGCTGGAGTGTCCAGAGGAGGGCAACAAAGCTGGTGAAGGGCCTGGAGAATAGGTCTGGTGAGGAGCAGCTGAGGGAACTGGGGTTGTTTAGCCTGGAAAAAAAGGAGGCTGAGGAGAAACCTTCTCACTGTTTACAACTCCCTGAAAGGAGGTTGGAGCCAGGCGGGGTTGACTTCTTCTTCTTCTTGCAAGTAGCAAGTGGTAGAATCAGAGGAAATGGCCTGACATTTTTCCAGAGTTTCAGGTTGGACATGAAGAAGAATTTCTTACCCAGAAGGGTTGTCAAGGCCTGGAAAAGGTTGTTGAGGGCAGTAATGTAGTCCCCATCCAGGAGGGATTTAAAAGTCATCTAGATGTGGTGCTGAGGGATGTGGTTTATTGGTGGATTTGGCAGTGTTGTATTAATAGTTGGATTTGTTGATATTGAAGGTCTTTTCTAACCTTAATTATTCTATGAAAATACAGATTAATAAAATCAATTTCATAGAACTATTTTGGTTGAAAAGATCTCTAAGATCGAGTCTAACTATCAACCTAGCATCGCCATGGCCACTAAACCATGTCCCTGAATGCCGTGTCCATATGTTTCTTGAACATCTTCAGGGATGGTGACTCCACCACCTCCATGGGCAGTGTGTTCCAGTGCCTGAACACACTTGCAGGAAATAAATTGTTCCTAGTATCCAGCTCAATGAGAAGAGTTATGGGCTGCTCAGGGAAGTGGTGGAGTTGCCGTCCCTGGAAGTGTTTAAAAACAGACTGGATGTGATGCTTAGTGCCATGATTTAGTTGGTTAGATTAAGTTGGGCAATAAGTAGGACTTGACGATCTTGAAGGTCTTCTTCAACCTTATTGATTCTATGATTCTGTAGGCTGGTTGATGTGCAATGACTTGACTTAATTCATATCAAAGAATTCACCCTCTTTTTACCTTTTTCTTATTTTTTTTTTCAAAGAAGAGGACTTGATAGGCCTTCCTAAATGCAATTTATTGTGACCCTTTTAGATCTGAATAAAGAGATTTTACATATTTTTAGTCACAAAGATATATATATAGACTCCTGGGGAAAAAAAAAAAAAGTACAGTGAAAACAATCCCATCTTGAGAGAGATAAACTTGTTAAGAAAGATTAAAATGAGATTTAACCACCAGAGTTATTATCCACAAAGATGCTTATATGCCTTTTTTTTTTTTTTTTTTTTTTTTATAC